>CM069904.1:149454878-149605998 GCA_036172215.1 Camellia granthamiana
CCTGGGTAACTCCGTTTGTCTGGACCTCGTTTGGTGCGTATGCGAAGGCCGGTATGTGCTTCCTTCCGTGTAAGACCTTTCAGATCTCGCCCTCTCAGGCCTGGAGTGATGAGTTCTGGAAGATCTTGATTGCGTATCGCCTGTCCTGAGGCTTCTGTCTTCTGCTTGGGAGGGTGTAGAATTCCTACTACGACCCTCTGAGTGGCGAGGGGGCGTCTTGTTTGTGCGCCCCTCTCCTGTCGCCACCTCTTTTCCTTTCATCTGGCGTTTTAGAGCTTCCATGTCTGCCGCCATCCGCCGTATCAACTCGTCTTGTTCCCTGACGCGATCCTCCAAAGTTTGAGGATCAACCCTGCGCCTTTGCCTTTCTGGGCTTTGCGAACGAGAGGGATGGGGGCTGTTATTCCTCCTTCGTCCCCTTGCATCCCTCCTGGAATTTTGCCTTTGTGGTTCCAGGTTCGCCATGGGAGGGACCAAAGGTAGGCCTTCGCGCCTTACGGCTCCGTCTGGAGTTTGTCCGTCAATGGCGGACTGAGGCAGTTCTTCGTTGTTCGCCATCGAATTTTGAGAGAAAAAGCTTGATCAAGTGGTTGTTCTTGTCTGTTCTTCCCACAGACGGCGCCAATTGTACGGGAAAGAGATTCACCTTCACGTATAATCCTGTTGATCAAGCCTATGTTCCTCTGCACGTCGTCGTTCTAACACCTGAAAACACAAAATGAGCTGGCCGGCGGGTGTGTGCCGGAAACCTCTCCGATGCCTAAGTCAGTAAGAAATAGGCAAAAGCTCAATGTAGTCAGGGAGCAAAAGTTGCATTACCTCTTCATAGGTGATATTGGTGAGCTTATATAGGTTTCGAATGGCACAATCCTAGTAGGACTCTAACTCCTCCATGTAGAGTCCTCCTAGGATTCAAATTCCTGGAAGATAATGCTTATCCTCCAACACTCCCCTCACTGCTTAAACCAAGTGAGATGGTCCATCTATGGTCGAACTCCAAATGACCGGAGTAACTGTTAGTTCGGCTTTACTTCTCTCCCTTACCTCGGCTTTCCCATGCTAAGGCCGAGCTAGACCTAAGGGAGTTAAGCCGAACTATATTCAGAGTCATAGCTTACCTCGGTTTCCCACATGCTACGATCGAAGTAATCAATGAAGACCGAACTACCCACTGCTGTACCAAACAGGCAGGTATGATCAACTTATAGTTCGGCTCTTCTTTCCCTCGCTTCTACTCCGGTTCCTCATGCTAAAACCGGGCTATCCGTAGAAGTGTCGAGCCGAACTAATTTAAATAGTCCCGCAGAAGCTTCTCTTGTACTCAGGTTAGAAGACGCGACCGGACTAATCCAATACGCTGAAACCGAACTACACCGTGCTCATCTTCCAACCGGACTAACCGTAGTACCCCCTTTGACCGGTGTACCTAATATCTTTCGTATTTGGGCCTATCTAGGCCAACTCCCAGCTCAGCCCAATTTAGTATAAATACCCTCTCAAAATCACATTTGGAATGGTATTAAACAAATTGAATCGTGAATTTGGATGGAAATTTAGAAATAAAAGAAAAAAAAGTGAGAAAAATTGTATCCAATTTCCATCTCTCTACTCTTTTCTTTTCCCTTTCCAAATCGGTATCCAAATCAATTTACTAAACACAGTATTAAGATTTTGTCAATAATACTATAGTACCAGTTGAAAAATGTAGACAATTTATGCCAAGCTAAAAGAAGAAGCATGAGAGAGATGCAGAAGTGAGAGAGGAGAGTAACAAAAGTGTAGCCCACAGCATCGAAAAGCAACCAAATCACCACTACCCCTCCTACCAACATTGCTGATAACTTCTTCTTCCTCCATAACACTATGTCTGCAACTGCATATGCATCCATATCAAAAAAAATGCCATATGCACTACTACCTCTCACTAAAATACTTTGTTTTTATTGTGTGGTTTGTTATCTGAGATTGGTAATGGAAAATCTACTCTTTCATTTTTTTTATTTTTATTTATTTATTTTTTTTTTATTTTTTTATGGGTTAATATAACTAGCATTCACTTGCATCATTAATCAAAATATATTGATACAAAATAGCTTGTAGTTTTTTTTAAATTTTTTTTGGTCGTTGTAAAATACACTAATTTAAAGAAAATACACGAAAAGTCTTACATTAATTTACCCCCCCCCCCTTAATTTTTTAATTAAATAATTAGTTCTTTTACTTACACGCAAACCAGTTATAGAATCAGATATAACTTTTTCACACAAGAGTGAGTTTCACAAAAAAATAAAATAAAATTTGAGACTCACCTCTAGTGATAGAGTTATATCCGATTTTGTGATATGTTTTTATATTTCTAAATTTTTTCATAAATAATACTCAGTCCCAAGCCATTAGGGATGGAATTTAATTTTAAAATTGAAATCCCTATTTTATACCTAATTAGCTTCCTTTTTTTTCTTCTTCTTTTATTTTATTTTATTTTTATTTTTTTTTAATGATTAGCTACCGTTAAATCCATAATAATAATTTTTTTTTTTATAAAAATCATAATTATATCAACAAAAATAGTAAATCCTTTAAAGTTTTATAAATTACCTTGGCCCTCTCCAAGAATTGCATGCAAAGGTGTTGTAGGTGAAGAAGGCATGGTTGAAGGAAGGGTCTGGCTTTGGCATGGTTTATAAGGTTGCTAGCTCGGCATGCCCTTAATTAATTATATATATTAATATAATTAATTCATATTTTACATGCAGAAATTTTCATTAATCCCTCTTCATTGATTAGGCAAAAGAAAAAAAAATCTTCATCGATTAGGCAAAAGAAAAAAAAAAAAAAGGCCCGTGGGGGGGGGGGGGGGGGGGGGGGGGGGGGGGGGCGCAGGGTTATATTTGTGATTAGATTTTGTTTTTCTTACATTATTACAAATCTTCATCATTACGATTATAATGAATTTCTAAAAAATGTCTGTTACTGAAGAACATTAACCAAGATAAATAATAAAAAGCTATAACAAATGTTTTGCATGCTTGGTAATTCCATTCTATGCATGTAGGGCACAGAAGTTTAAAAGGACTGTAAGACCTATAAATATTTATCATAGGGAGATATTATTTCAAAAACAATGGATGATAACATGAACATTTAACAAATAAATAAACAAATAAAAATTAACTGAGTTTGAAGAAAAGTATGCAATAATGTATTTTTGTGAGAACAAAGAACCAAAAAATAAAATTTTATGAAATCCTGTAATTATTTAATAAAACCCCTGTAAAAGTAGTAATAAATAAGAAGATTCCATACACGCTGTATGGATTCTGTGGTCAATGTGGTGAATGGATTTTTTAAATTGCTTTCAGTGATTTTTGAATTATGCTAGTTCAAATATAAGGTAATTTGCTATAGTCAGTCCAGTGACTCATAAGATCATATTTTAATTTTTGATTTTGCAATTATGTAGTGGTTTGTACAGGAAAAAAGTTGAAAAAAAAAAAAAAAAAAAACATTTTTCTCCCCTTCTCTTTTCATTTTCCATCATAGATCCCTCCACAAATCTACGATTAGTTTTGCAGGCTTCGAATTTGGGAAGTTGGTAAACTGTATCATCATGTAAAGTTGTTGGAAAATCAGGGTTTAAACATTCACAAATATGGAGTTCACTGCAAGCATCAGACAATCCGGTTCTATAGACAAACATAATAACACAAATTGCTTTCCCACATGCTATATGACATTATGTATACAATAATACAAGTACAAAGCTCAATGGTTCGATCGTTTTTGTCTCACATTTCTCAATAAAAGTCACCAAAACTGAGTCGACTAACCTGATCGATCCACGTTTAGACCTTCTCAAATTCACTAGTTCTTTGTTGATGACGATCCTCTGCAATATTAGAGCTAGTCATACCAAGTCCCTCATTCTGGTGCTTCTCCCATCCACCAGTATCAGCCTTGGAATGGGCCCAATAATAGAGGATGGAGCCCAACATTGACAATAATGTAAGAGCTGCACCGGCAGCGAACACGCCTTTGCGCAGAGTGGCACATGATAAGTCCTGCCCGCGAAAGATCCCACGGTATTTGGTGTGGTACGCATTCCTTGCTGATCCTGCCAATAAGCATGCCTCTGCTCCCAAAAAGCTAACCCTGTTTATTTATTTTTATGACGTTAGCTTAAGCTGTGAACAAAAATGAGAAAAACATCAAACAAGATTTTCAGCAGTGTTCGCTATGAACAGCCAGTATAAGATCATTCCATACATATTGGAAAACCCTAGGCTGTGTTTAGATAGATTTTCAAACTATAATTCTATCCCTACATTCCAATGCCATGTTTGGATACATCTTTTAAATTATATTTCCACAACAAAGAGAAAAATTTGCAGAAAATTCTGTATCAGGTAGAATTTTTTTTTTTTTGAAATTTGACTTAACCGGTTGTCCGACCGGTTGATCGGCCGGTTTACCATAATAGGGCACTTTTTTTATTTTATTTTATTTTTGTGCAATTGGCACTTGTTTTTTTTAATATGTTTTTAGTAAAACAATATTTTCGAAATTTTTTAAGATTTTTTATGAACTTTTAATAGATTTTTGAATTGTATGTTTGGTTATGAATTGTAAGTTTTTGCATCAGATATCATATGTCACATCAAAAATTTCCTACTCAATTCAAAACTCTTTTCAAACTCATAACCAAACAAATTTTCTACACTCAAATCATAATTCCAAAATACACAAACTCAAAATACAACTCTATTCTCAAATCATATTTCCAAAACTCTTCAAACACGACCCTAGATTTTTCATTGAAATCAGCTTTAAATCCCGACATAAACCCACAAATAACAGCTTTAAAACCCTTTAAAGCACTATCCTGCATCAGTTTGGTACGAGAGCTTAAGGTCCATCCATGATGTTTTCACATCATATGAGATCCTATACAAGTGGATCGACTTGAGAAGAGGGCGATGTGCTTCTTAAAGAAGAAAATCTTCTAAGAGATTTTGAATATGATTTTCTTGAACAGGATTGCATATTATTGAGCAAGGTGATATGCATGTGATTGATTATGCAAAAAAATACAAGGATTTATTAATTAAGTCAAGCATTAAAAAGTGAACGGATGGCTATTCTTCAATTCAAAAGAAAAAAAGATGTCCCATGTACATGTAGAATATCTCGAAGATGCTATTTAAATAGCTATTCAATTTGAGTTTTTTGTAAAATTTAAAATGGTGACATTGAAAATTTCGATCCTAAACATAATGCTGAATCACCAATACTGCCCAGCAAAAGCAACCAATAGAAGCTCCAAAAGAAAGAGACAAAGTTCCACAAAAGGCAGCTAGAAAGCCAGAACAAGATGTTGGTATCAAAACAACTTGATGGAAAGCTAGAGGAGCAAGTAGTAGACCATTAACAAGAAGATCAAAAAGACAATATACAAAATTCCACACAATCAGAAAAACAAGCTTCACATGTTACTCGAGAAGGGGCTACAGTGAGGCTACAAAAGTTGCACTGGCTAAAGAATTGAAGCAACCAGTTGTTGCCCCTGATCTTGATATGCCTTTTTTGAGGCATCTAAGTTGTTGTCAGAGGTCTCCAGGAGTAATTAAAAAAGAGTTGGTTAACAAGCACTCATGCTCATGGTGACAAACAAGCAACCAATTTTGTTTTGAGCTCTCAATTGCCTAATCATTTGTATTCAAGTGAGCATAGAAAATCTAAAATACTACTAGCTCCTGCTCAAGAAAAAGTAAATACAACAAATTTCACTTTACCCCTTTGTGATTTGGCCCATGTGCTAATGATCCCCTCTCATTTGGAAATAAACACATCACCCTCTATGGTTTGTGGACCAAAGTGCACCATTAGATTTTCATCCAAAGTAACAGGCCATAAAAGTCACATGCCTATGTGGAGAGTTACATTTTTTTTAAGACAAAAATATCCATCATACAAGAAAACGCCATTTTTCTTCCTCTCTCTTTACTATTTCTTTCTTGTCCTATTTCTCTTGCCATGATAGCAACCCCTTTCCTTTTCTTTTTTATTGTTTTCCCTCTTTTGCTCCTTTCTTTCTTTCCTTTCTCCTCCTCTTCTCACCCTTCTTGTTCACCCTATATGTATATATAGTGCTCTGTTTGTGTTACAGATTCATATAGGAGGGGTGGATTGGTGGTTGATGGTTGAAGGGTTTCGGACAGTGCTGCAGTAGCAGCGAAGCAGTGGGTGTGCAGCCACTGCCGACTCCAATTTGTTTTTTCAAAAAAATCTTCCCCTTTTTTTTCTATCTTTTCTCTTCTCCTCTTCCTTCTCTCTCCATCTGCAACAGCAGCAATGCTGCTTTGGCTCATCACCTCCATTTCTTGTTGAAAAGAAACCACAAAAAAGGACGAAGAAGAAATCCAAGTCAAATTCAACTCTGCTTTGGCTCATCAATCAAGCCTAGATGAAGTAGTTCAATACATATATGGTTGGTGGTAGTTCAATTCAATACATATATATTTGGTGTTAGTTCAATATATATTCTTTTCTGATAGATAAAGTACCAATGGGGCACAAGAGGTACAAGGATCCTTAAAAAAAAATAAAAATACAAATACATTGTGACTGATAGGCATGTAATAAAACTTCAAATCTCTCTTTAACACTTAACAACTGCAAGAAGTACTTGTGCATAAATGCCATTAACTTTAAATTGCATTTGGGCATTTTTAAAGATTGTCTTTAGCAAGCTCATGAATAACAAAATCAATTATCTCATGTCAAAAAGTCCAATTTTACCAGGGTTTATCAACCAAAACAGTTTTTTTTTTTTTTTTAACAAAATAATTTATAAATCTAACACTTCAAAAAATTCTTCTCATTCTAATGCTCTTGGAAAGTGCTCAACTCCTGAGTCCGGGCTCTCTCTCTCTCTCTCTCACACACACACACATTCTTGGTATTATTGTAACAAACTTATATGCAATTACGCCTCATTTGGCATTTACTTTATGGTCGTCTATGAAGCACGGACACGGATACTGACACGGGACACGACAATTTCCAAAAAACGGGGACACGGACACGGACACGGACAAGGCGAATTTTTATTTTTTTATTTTTATATATTTTTATGTGTTATGTAGATTCATATTACATTCATTCTAAATCAAAATTAACAAACACTAACATAGTAACATTATCATCTTCAGCATCAAAGTAGATTGTGTGTTATTGGCAGAATTTGAACTAGATATTTTTCCTATTAATTAACATTAACATTAGAAGGATTAAAAAAAAAAAAAAAAAAAGTTTAGATACTGTATATATATATAAACCTATAATTAATTTTTTCTTTTAAAAACTACAGTTTTAGATATATAAAACATATAATTACAAAAATAATAATAATAATAATAATCTTACATATATATAAATTTATATATAAAGGTATAAAGAAATAAAAATCAAAATAACTTATATATAAACATATAAAGAAATAAAAATTAAAATAACTCTTACATATATATATATAAACGTATAAAAAAAATAAATAAATAAATAAAAATCAGAATCAGTGTTTACCTTCGAAGTCGAAAACACACACACACACACACACACACAGAGGGCTTCGATCGACTGAGAGAGGGCTTCGAATGAGACGACTCGATATATATATATAAACGTATAAAAAAAATAAAAAACACACACACACACACACACACACACAGAGGGCTTCGATCGACTGAGAGAGGGCTTCGAATGAGACGACTCGATATATATATATAAACGTATAAAAAAAATAAAAAACACAGAGGGCTTCGATCGACTGAGAGAGGGCTTTGAATGAGACGACTCGATATATATATATAAACGTATAAAAAAAATAAAAATAAAAATAAAAATCAGAATCAGTGTTTACCTTCGAAGTCAAAAACAGACCACACACACACACACAGAGAGAGAGAGAGAGGGCTTCGATCGACTGAGAGAGGGCTTCGAATGAGACGACTCGATCAACGGAGAGAGGGCTTCGATCGACTGAGAGAGGGCTTCAACTGAGACGACTCGATCGACTAAGAGAGGGCTTCGACTGAGAGAGAGCTTCGATCGACTGAGAGAGAGAAGGCTTCGACTCAGAAGGTCTTCGCACGTTCACTCTATTTCTTCACCCTCAGTTTTTACTTTTTAAATATTACACTTTGACTCCAAATACATATAACAAATTCAAAAAAGAGCCCCGTCGTGTCCCATAGCGTGTCCAGATGTGTCCCCGCCGTGTCCCCTTCCAAAAAAAACATTAAATTAAAGGAAACACGCCATCTGACGTGTCCCATACGTGTCCCCGGCGTGTCCGCGTGTCGAACACCGCCACGGCACCAATTTTGAAGTGTCCGTGCTTCATAGATGGTCGTAAGGGGTGGGCTTCGTGACTACAATCTTCTTCACAACCAATATTATGAAAATATCAGTAATGCAATTGTTACACGAATTTTCTTAGTTTTGTGACTCCGCAATGAACTAATTGATATCTTGGAAGACTTTTTTTGAGCTCTAGGGGGATAAAGTTGGATAATATTAAAACCAAAAATAGCCTAATATCAAATAATGGCAATGGTCAACTTTGTGCCCCTAATTCATGCAGCTAAGTGAGGAGGATACTGCAAAAAATTGTTCCACAGATTGTTGGACAATTTGAAAGAATACAATTGGGAACCTATAGAGAACTTCTAAGGATTGATGTATAACAGAAATTATTGCATTCTTCTAACAAGAGCAACTAATCAATTTCATGCAATCTTATACCTTATCTCATCAATTATCTTCTACCAACTAGTTAAGATTACTCTCTCTCTCTCTCTCTCTCTATATATATATATATATATTATTCATAATCAAGTGAAATAGGGAGGGAACTTTTGAAAGATAGGATCAAAATAATAAAAACCTTACATTGTGCCAAGGAGAAATTATTCAAAGGTCTTGAGGCACCACGTGGCATAGGTCATATGGTGCTCCACACCACTCGTGAACCAATTACATTAGCAACTTGCCAGTGGATCCCACTACTTGGTAAACCCTATTAGCAGGGTTATACATCAGATAATGAATAGTATGAAGCAACACGTGGCCTATGCCACATGGTGCATATGGACCACTGAATAATTTTCCTTGTACAATGAAAATGTAACAATGCCATGGCTAGTGTGAAACTATCACCAACAGGCTAGCTAAATGGATATTTTTGAGAAGAGAAGAAAAATGAGACGAAAGAAATAGGGAGACAGAGAATAAATTAGTTGGTTTTTTCTTTAGCTAGCAAAGACTGGCTTTCCAAATGTAGCTAGCCATTTTAATTAGCCTCTTCCTAATTTTATCGCTCTAACAAGCTAGCTAAATGACTGGCCATTTTAGGAAGCCCCAATTTTGCTAGCAAAATTTAGCTAGCCATTATTTAGTAGCTAAACAGAAAAGTAATATTTTCTCCCATCTTTTTCTCTCTCCCACTTTTTTCTCTACAAATAACAAAATAGTTATTGGAATGCCAGCTGTGTTGGAGATGCTAAGAGTAATTAGTATGTATTAGCATTTTCCCTAGTGTAATGCTATGAAAATGTCTGAGGACTTTAAGGTTCAGCTCCAAAAACCACTTGAATTTATTCCAGACATCCACTTCCAACCAAAATGGCCAGAATAATCAAAGAAAAGATACCCACTACAAAAAAATGATGGTTCCACCAATAAACCCCTCCGCCCCTTGCCCAATCAAAATCAAAGAGTTATTTACCAATTCCCAGTGGTTTGACCACTGATTCTCCAAAACACACTTGATTTTTGAAGTCATGTTTTGATATAGGTTGAAATCATGTTTCAACTTTAAGAAATGGTGTTTAACAACTCTTTGCAATTGTTTTTTCAAAACAAGATTAAACATTTGACTTCACAAAACAATATGAATTTAAATACACCAAACCACTTGAGCCACAAAGGACAAGACTTCCGATAAAACAAAGCTAACATGTATATGGAAGAAAGAAAAAAGCAATTATGATAATAGAATCATTATGATCTAGATCAAAACATAGTAATAATATTTAATTGCGTGAAATATACAAAAGTAAACAATTCTCTGGGGTAGGTAGGTATATATATCACATGCGGTTAATAATTAGCTCCAAAGCCAACACACACACAGCAAGACACACTTGATCACAGAGGCCCACCACTCTGAGCGCAGGTCCACCGTATGTCGGTGGTCACCAAACAATCTGAACCGTAAGATCAAGAAGTAAAATTGAAAGAGAAGCGAGGAGAATTGAGTAATTTTGAGAAATACCAGGAGAAGACGAAGAAGAAGACGGCACAAGCAGTGGATCCACCAACCATGAGACCTTTGCCGAAGCAGAAGCATTTGGTGACGCCGTTAACCACCGTCTGGCTTATAAGCAACAGCCCGAACGCCGCCAGTCCGTACGCCGTGGATGCGTCGGTGCCGTAAACGCAGTAGGTTTGCTCGTCGTACTTGTCTGGTTCTACTTTGGCCTAACACAGAAGGAAAGAAAGAGAAAGAGACGCACCGAATCGGAATCGGAATCGGAATCGGAAAAAGATCTGAGAGTGGGAATTTTGAAGAATATAGAGTGAAAGTAGGTAAGGAGGGTACCGTGCTACGGCGGCGCTCGGCGCCGACGGCGAGAACGAAGGCGATGAGGTGAAGAGAAGTGATAACGGCTATGATGGAGACTGAGACTGAAACCGCCATTGCTGCGTTGCGTTCCTCTCTCTCTCTCTCACTCACTCACTCACTCTCAGTGTGTGCGTTTCACTTTCTCTCTCTACTTTCTCAAATATCTTCTACTAGTGTCTGTCCCTCACTCGCTCTGCTTTTGATAAACGGGTCTTGCGGCTTTTTTACTCTCTCTCTCTCTCTCTCTCTACTTTTTATGAGCTCGCGCTTTAATTTATCCTGAGATAAATTTTTAAAATTTTAGTTAAAGTTGATGTTATGCAATTATTTCGATAAAAAATATAATATTATAATATAAATTAACAACAATGATAGAGGCCATTAATTTTGAAACTCTAAAAAGATCGCTAATGACATGGCACTCAATAAAAAAAAAACAATGATAGAGACCACTAATTTTGGAGCTCTAAAAAGACCACTAATGACATGGCACTCAATAAAAAAAAAAATACAACACCAAGACCAAAATATCAAATCATTCATGGTAGGGCCTACTGCCACATCATTAGTGGTAGCACTAATTAGTACTCCCACTCATTTTCAAAAAAAAAAATACAACACCAAGGTCAAAACATTAAATCATTCATAGTGGGGCCCACTGCCACATCATTAATGGTAGTACTAATTAGTGCTCTCACTCATTTTCCATAAATTAATTACTTCTTAAATAAATTACACTCATCTTTTTTTAAAATTTAGAAAAAATACAATTAGATCCACATTTTTAACATAATTATACCGTCTTCTCAAGATTTATTTTAAAAATATATTTATCATTATTTTTTTAAAAATAAATATAATAAATTTAATAGATTATGATTATAAAATTAATCTAATTTTTTTAGTTAATAATATACACAAAAAATTTTATAAAATAAATAATTTAAATTATTAAAACAAAATACGTGATGAGCCTCAATATGAAAAATACCTTTCAATCTAATCTTGGATAAGAGAAAAGCCCCAACCCTTTAATTAAAAAAAATATTCGCTAATTTTTCTTTTTAAAAAAAAGGTCCAACCTTTTGACAAAGGTAGAATATTAGTTAAATTTTAATAATAATTAAAAAAAATTGGTGTCATTATGTTTTTTTGGATGCTTGTATTGTGGGAGAAAAATGGTAAAAGTAACAAGTCAAAAGATAGATGGACATGACAAATACTTAGAGCCAAGCTTGTCTCACTTTGGAGATTTGAAATAGAAGTATGAAATTAATAATTTATTATTTTGTTTATTTATTATAAATTTAAAAAGCTAATTTAATATTCAATAAGTTAATGAATAAACAAACTCTAAATATAAGTTACAAAAAATGATGAGGTGACAATGGGGATTCAGATTATTGTCATTTTTCTACTAATTAGTCTGGATAATAAGACAATTATACATAGGATTCTTTAGTTGCAACTTATTATAAGTTAATTTATTTTATTTTAATTTCATTTTTAATAATTTTCCCAAATTTTAAATTAAATATTTTTAAAATTTTTAAGTCTGTCTAGATTAGATGATCTTAAAAATTAAAATAATTTAATTTTTTTAAAAGTATTATTAAACACAAAAAAATCTTAGGTTTATATGGATGTTTGACAAAATTTGACTTATTTTTATATCTAGTGATTTTTTAAATAAAATTTTGAGTCAATTTTTTTTTTTTACTTTATATATCTCAAAATTATTTTTAAAAAAATTATCAAATATAAAAATAAGTCAAATTAAAAGCTAGTGCCAAACAGAGTTAGCTACCTTAGTCTACCTCCAAAAAAAAAAAGAAAGAAAAAATGCAATTCAATGGCACTTTAAAAAAACAATTATAGATTTATGAAAAAAATTTAAGCTTTTAATTATTAATATTTATAAAATTTACCACTAATTTGTAATTTATTTTTTGAAAATACTACTGATTTGATATTTCTCCAAAAAAAAAAATATATCCTTGTTTGTTTTGACTTAAATAAAATTGATTTCATATTCAAAAAATATTTAAACTAAAAACTCATTGTGATTGTGAAAATTTTAAACTAAAAACTTGAAAAGTGAAATGAAATACAGTAATTCTATGAAGTACAAGTATTAAAATATTTAAATTCATATTGTATGTTATATAAATTGGAAATAAATAAATCAGTGTGAATTGGCTTCAAAACTACGGAAATGCTGGAGACTCCCACTGGGGGGCGACCCCCAGTGGGGGTGGCAGGCCATGACTCGCTGAAAACTAAAAAAAAAAAAAAAAAAAACAGTTTTTTTTTTTTTAAGCCAATGAGAGGGCCACAAACATGAGGTCTGAGGCATTTTATTTGAAATTTTATCATTATTATTTTTTGTTGGAGAATTTGAAGTTGAATGTAGAGAGCATTGGGAGGGAATGCTATTATTGATGAGCAATCTGATCATGGGATCAATTGAGGATTAGGTATGTGTGGTGGGACCGCCCACTTCTTTTTTGACATTTTGATTTTGATTTATCAATTTGGGGGTGCGCATGGTTTGTGGGGGACACATGGGTTATAATAAGGAAAATGCCATTCACCTTACATATTTTATTAATATTTTTAAGAAATATCTTATATGTGTGTGAGATTTATATTATATAAATTTCATGTAAATTTTATATTTATGTGAGATATTTGATAAAAATATTAATAAAATATTTAAAATTTATAATATTAATGTCATAATAAACAATCAAATATTTTATTAATATCTCGTGTATTTGTAATTTGGTAAACTTTTATTTTTCCAAATGTAATCTTGTATAATTGTATAATTAGTTCTAAAAATTATTTATATAATTTAAAAAGGTATTTGAAAAGAAAAAGATAAAAGATAAATAAAATATAATTACATTTTACCTACACTTCACACATCATTTTCAATTTCCTTTTTAAATTATTTTTCAAATTTATAAATCAAACACAATTTTAATAAATGACTAGAGGCGAAATTGAACTCACACAATAATAATTAGTTAAAACTAATTTGAATTCATTTAAATTTTTAAATAAGTTAGACACAAATAATCATTTAAAATTTCCCTACCACCACAACTCTACACTACCTGTGTCATATCACCACCACACTACACCACCACCACCAGCTCTACCTCTCTCATATCTCCTCCACTATGACACCACCTCTTCCACCACTATCGTTGTCACTTCACCACCAACATCGACATCATTGCTACTCCTAATTAGGAGCACTGTTACCCAAATATTGACTGCTACCGATTTTAATTGAGTTCGATTTTTTTTTTTTTTTGTATTTTTAGGGCCCTTTTGGCTTATTTCATCTTGAATTTTTTCAAATTTGATTGAATTTGATTTTTTAGATTTTCTAATCTAGATGAACCCAAAACCAGCAACTAGGAGTATCTAAAAATCAAAATAAATCGGATAAACTTTGAAAAAAGTCCGAATAAGACAATAATAAACTAATTTTTTCCCAAGCCAAAAGAACATGAACCAAACCATAATCTTTAATTATTTCTAGAAGGGCCAAAAATAAAGATTATACTTTTATTACTTCTGGAAAATGGCGTACTTTCTCTAATTGCAAGGACTAATTTGGATGATTCTATTCTTTTGAAAAGGATAGAGTTATGGTAGGAAGGTCATTCAATTCATAAGGATCAATATGCCAATTAATTAACTTATTTTTCATTTTATAGTGCCAATTAATTAACTTAGATAGTGAAATTTTTTAATTAGGATATGCCATTTTGGTCTTTATCTGAATTGGACAAGTTGGATGGGAAGGACTTCATCTATATGCTAATCTCTCTTGGGAAATCTTATCATGGTATATTATTATGATTCCATGGAAAGCAAGTCGAGTGTAATTTAATTTAGGGTTGGTTTGGCATAACCTAAAAAAAATAAAAAGTCAAAAAATTACTTAAAAAGTTAAAAAGTTATCACTATTCACAAAAAAAAATTAAAAAATCAATTTTCTGAATAAAAGTACAACTTTGATATCATGTACGTGCAGCTGCTTAGCTGCGTTTATTGACAAAAACGAAATGATTGGGTGTAATTTAAGATGGTTGTTGTTCGGCCCGTGGGGCCATCACATGTCCCGTTTTGATAATCTGAATCGTCAATGTATAGAACTTGTCGCGTACTATATGTCTGTAAAAAATCACATTGATCGGATATCAATAACTGCATGATCAAATCAGTTATGTACAACAAATGGATGGTGTTATAATTAACGATTAAAAAAAAACAAATCTGATCAGATAGCTATCGATATCCGATCAATGTGATTTTTATAGACATATAGTACTCGACGAGTTCTACACATTAAACGGTTTAGATTATCAAAATGGGACCCGTGATGACCCCCACGGGCCGAACAAAACCGTCCAGTACAATGTCCGAAAAGTAACCAATAATTTCTTACTCCCATTTCACTTGTGCAGATTGTACGGCTGTGGCCCACACCTCTCCAATTTTCTCCTACACACTTCTTTATACAATTTTTTAATACACATTTTTCTATAAAAAGTCAAAAAGTTAACCCGAACATCTATATTTTTTTCCTTAACTTTTTAGTCCAAAAAGACAAAAAGTACATTTATTTAGGATACCCCAAACAACCCCTTAATTGATAACGCTTATTCAGAAATTAGGTTGAAATTAACAAGCAAAATAATTCATACACTATCTTCAAAATGATTGAAGGGTTGACTTCCAATTTAAATTATTCATACCCTTTTGAATAGACTATTTATTCTTAATTTTTGTAGAATTTCTTGACACATGTTATTAATTCGACTAAAATAACACAAGCTTATCATAATATATTATGCTTCCATGGGAAAGCATATTCCAATCTATGACAATTTATTTGGGGCCAGGTTGGGAAGAACGGGAAAGGATATCCCTAGAATTGGCCCAGGTCAGTGAGCTAACTCTATCGATGCTTTGATCACTACATCATAGGTGTTTTATCACTACTTATCGCCATGCGCTTAGACAAGCCATGTACTTTAAATCTAGTTGAATAAATCTTTTAATTTCTCTTCTCAAACATTTAATAATTTCTTCTATTTGATAAGTGCAAGCTAGGTGGAGTTGAAGCCAAACCTAATCCAATCCATCTACCAGTGTAGAGATATATAATAATGTTTAGATTACGTAACAAACAATCTTAATATATTTGAACAGAAAAGAATGAAGAATATGAGTGAGAATATGTCTTGGCATGAAGAATAAACTTTGTGAATTGAAATGAGGGCAAATGCAAAGTACTTCTATATATGGTGACCAATATCATCTACTTATTTTAATGTTATTACACAGTCATGCACACCACCAAAACATTGCAAATCTTTTAATTGTTTGGTGCTTTTGTTTGAACCCAACTTTTTGGTTAGGTAATATGTTGCAGAAAGTAAAAAATTCAAAAGCATATCTTTTTAGTCCAAGTTGCACTAAATATTTTGATACAAACACCAAAGGATTGTAGTTGAAGAAAGTCCTAAAGTGAACAATGTATATGTTCAACAAGATTGCATGATTGTCTTCTTACTTTGTTTATTTCTATTATGGAAAATGCTATGGGTTATGAAATTTTGTCTTCAAAATTGACCTTGAAAACAGACGCATAGTCTAAATGTGAAGTAAGTGAAATGTGGGTCATAATTAGAATGATTTTGATTCTTAGATAACCAACAACTTGATCTAGTTTGACTTGTTAAGTCAGTTCATCTGATTTCTTAAACACTACTATTTTTACCTAGAAGCTTAAAAGAGTTTCCTTATAAAAATAATTAATTTATTGCCATTGCCCTTACCACTTTAGCCTTAACCTAAGCTTTGAAGGAGTTCTTTTTTGTTCAACACTCCAACCAAATGATAAAAAGTGTGAACAAAATAGTTCCTTTTATGATTAAAGTGGAATCCTCCACTTTCATGGAGTTCACCGTATCGTTTTAATTATGGGTTATTGTTCGGCTTGAAAGCTTGCGACTATATGACTTAATTTAGACTTGCTTGACTTGTTAAGCTCCGCTTGAGCTAATACCTCGAGCTCAAGTGGGCTTGACAATCCAAATGAAGGTAGGCCTAAAATTTGAAACCCGACTATTGGCCTATGAGTCCATTAAAAATTATTGAAAAAATAAAAAATAAAAACTCAACAACAAAAAAAGACTTTAAAGCTTGGCTTGTTGGGATGAACTTAGGCCTAAGATTTGAGCCCATGAGACATGCTAGCTTGAGCCCGCTAGTAAAAGGCCTATTGTTGGCCTTAGCCTAAAAGCGGGCTGGGGATTCATTTTCACAAGTTACACTAACCCAGCTCAACCTGATTCCAACCCTCAATTTTAACCAATCAAAATAATGTTTTTATTATCACCTTATCAAGTTTATGAACAAAATAATTTGTGCTTTTAAACTATATACCTAGCCTATCACGAACTTAAACCCATATTGACCCGACCTGTTAGCAAAAGCCTTGTGCCCAAGTCTTGCCTAACAAGCTCAAGTCAAACAGAATCATGAGTCAGGCTGATAGGCATAGGTACTAACATGTCGAGAGTTAGGCCTT
This sequence comes from Camellia granthamiana, assembly GCA_036172215.1. Classification (NCBI taxonomy): domain Eukaryota; kingdom Viridiplantae; phylum Streptophyta; class Magnoliopsida; order Ericales; family Theaceae; genus Camellia; species Camellia granthamiana. Next base: position 149,472,185 of record CM069904.1, read on the forward strand.
TATTTTTGAATTTTTTTCCTCATTTTTTTTCTTCATATTTTTTGTCTCACTTGCACGCCAAGTAAGGGGTGGGCATTTGTTGAGCCGGACCGACATTACATAATAAAAGATTTTGTGTCTGTCTAAACCAAATACGGCCCGATCCTGCCCTAACATCAAGTAGGGGTGGGCATTTGTTGAGCCGAGCCGACATTACATAATAAAAGATTTTGTATCTGTCCAAACCAAATTCGGCCCAGCCCTGCCCTAACAGTGGGTCTCTATATTTTCCCAAGCACAGCTGAAAAAATAATTATAAATTTCAATCCCATCAATTGGGCTATATGTTAAAAATAAATAAATAAATAAATAAATTCCGTAATTAAATTCAATCACACGTTATATTATTAAATAAATATACTAGCTTTATTATGAATTGAAAGATTTATGTATAAATTGAAATATTTATTAAATAAATTCAATCACACATCATCACAAATATGAGTTTCAATAATAAAATAAAAAAACAAAGATAAAGAATAGATCCTAACAAAAAATATATTTTTTAATATATTATAATCAATTAATTAATTTAATAGAAGACCGGGTCAAGCTAGGTTAAAAGTATAAATCTCAAACCCAGTCTATTAATATATCGAGTTAAAAATGTTGGCTCAGCCCAATCTTATAGGCTAAAATAATCTTTCCAAATCCTTAAAAAATAGGGCTAAGCTGGACAGGTCAATGTCCACCCCTAAGGCCAAGCCGAGCTTTAAATGCTAGTCCTAGGCCCAACCCAAACCTCATTTGGGTTAGACCAACCTGTTCAAGGTACATGCTCTAACTGGGTAAAAACTTACCTAGCAAGGTGGGTATAGACTTTCGAGCAAAATGACAAGAGTAATGGTAGAGGCTTTAAAAATTCTATTAAAGTTTTTATTAAATATTTTATATAGGTGTGGGACTTACACAATATCACATAATGTGGGTCCTATATGTAAGTCCCACACTTATATAAAATAAAATAAAATTTTTGATAAATTTTTTGAGATTTCTAAGATTTTTGAAATGATAATCCTAACTCTCTACCTAATGGGGAGAGGTTTCCACATCAGCAGCAACTAATCAAAATTTGACTTTTCTAAGATAACGCTAAATGCAACATTACCCAATCATATGTGTACATACGGGGCGCCTAGACTCCGCCTATATATATGACTCAATTACTTACACATCTATCCACAGAAAAAGAGAGAAAGAAAACAGAAACCAAGTGGGTCCTTAAGAATTCAAGTGTGATCTTGGTGGATGTTTTTGTATGTATGTCAAACAATCATAGGAACTAATTAAAGATCGAATAATATTTTCAAAGATCTTGAATTCTTTATCGATCTCTCTCTGTTTTTTCTCTCCCTTTGAAAAGCTGTTATATATATTCTTGTCATCATGGCAATGGATTCAGATCTCTCGATGATTCTTCCAAGGGTTCTCATCGTCTCTCGACGAACTGTACGCAAGAACAAATTCGTAGATTTTGTGGGTTCGTTCTCTCTCTCTCTCTCCAACTTCTTAGAGTGCTTGTTTGTTTGAGATCAAAATCCATCTTATGTAAACTGTATATGAATATTTTTCAACAAATATATGCCTTCATGCATTATGTATATATATAAATATCTATATTTATATCTATATAATCATTCACTCTGATTTTTTTCTCTTGTTAAGAAGCTTCACTATGATACTTTTTGCTCAATCTTTTTTGTTAGTATAATTTCATATGTATTGTTTGTTATTTTTATAAATAAAGTCTCATTTTTTGCTGATTAAAAATAATATTCCTTCCATCCCAAAATATTAGTCCATTATTTCATTTTTTATTGTACCAGAATATTAACTCATTTTCAAAAATCAATAACTAAAATGACATTAATTTCTTATTTTATCATTCTTTTAAATTTATTAACAATACAAAAATTACAATTATGACAATTGATATTCTTTAAAAAAGAGTATTATCAAAGAGTAATTTTTAAAAAATCAATATTTTTAAAAGTGTAATAGTTATACTATTAAAAAAAAATTCAATTTCTCAAAAGATAGAAACTAATATTTTGAAATGAGAGAAATATATATAATCATCATTCTAATTTTTTTTGTCCAATATTTCAATGAATATAAAGGGACCTCAAGAAATTATTTGGATGCTTTCGAACCTGAGATCTTTGAGCTCCAGACTTTGAACACCATACCAACCATTTGATGTAAATTTGTCATATCTATACAATAACATCTTATACAATTAACATCTTATTCTATTATATAAAATCGAAATCTAACTTGGTGTAAATTTGCCACATATTTTACTTTTATGACAACGCCAGGCCACGGCCATTTGGAAACTGCTTTTGCGAAAAAAAACATATTCAGACTTGTTTTCTTTATTCTTTAATTATATATAGACTTTAGGCTTGATTCAGTGACTTTGTAATCATATCTTAAGGTGTGATGACGAAAATATTAAAGATTTGAGTTAATAGAATAACGACAACTCTTTTAATTATAATTTAACCTTATTAACAAATCAACATCTTATAATTTTGAAAAAAAAAACTATATATATTTACACATGCATTGAATGCATTGACCTACCACTAATGTTTATATAAATCTACATTAAAAAATATCAAATTCAAAATAGCGACGATAATTGATTTTAAAATGAAGCAATTTCCATATGATTTGAGCAGGAGAATATCACCTAGACCTCATAGTAAGCTATGGAGCAGTCCCAGTCATAGTCCCCAGAGTCCATGGACTCCACATGCTCCTCGACAGCTTCGAACCCATTCATGGTGTCCTCCTCTGCGAAGGCGAAGACATCGATCCATCCCTCTACGACTCCCAACTCTCCGACTTCTCCCCAGAAGAGCTCCAACAAATCAAACAACTCCACGCAAGCGACACAGCCATAGACCGCGAAAAAGACACCATCGAGCTCAGACTCGCAAAGCTCTGCTTGGAAAAAAACATACCCTTTTTGGGCATATGCAGAGGCTCACAAATCCTCAATGTTGCCTCTGGGGGTACCCTATACCAAGATGTAGAGAAAGAGATTTTGAAGAAGTGTCCTGATAATCGTAGGGTTGTTCATATAAACTATGATGACTATGATCAGCACAGGCATGTTGTGAGGTTGGTGGAGGACACACCTTTGTGTAAATGGTTTGGAGGGTGTTTGGAAGGTGAGAAAATGGAGATTAGGGTGAATAGTTATCACCATCAAGGTGTGAAGAGATTGGCTGAGAGGTTTGTGCCAATGGGTTTTGCTGAGGATGGGTTGGTCGAAGGGTTTTATGATCCAGATTGCTATGATCCTGAAGAGGGTAAGTTTATTATGGGTCTTCAGTTTCATCCTGAGAGAATGAGGAGACAAGGTTCTGATGAGTTTGATTATCCTGGATGCCCTTCTGCTTATCGGGTAATAATTTTTGTTATTTTTTCATATTGATAGCTGCCAAGAACACTAACACTTCTAATGAGCTAGAAATGTAAGGAAAAACAAAAAAATAAATAAATAAACAAACAAACAAATAGAGACAACCATCAAATTATTAGAGGGCCAGTTCATTACAGCTTCCCTAGAACTCCCTATTTAGTGCTTTCAAGCATTTCTTTTTCATATTTTTTTTACGCTTTTATATAAGCGAGACACGTGACAAAATAAATCTAAGTTGTTCGGTAAAATGGATACAAACAAAAAAAAATTAGTGAAATCTGACTCCATTTGATTTAGTTTTAGAATTATAATTTAAGCGTAGAGTTATATTTTGAAAAATAAGTTTTTTAAATGAATTTTGAAAAGAAAAAATTTGTTTAGTTATGAGTTTGAAAAAAGTTTTGAATTGTATTTTGAAATTATTTTGGGTTTATTTTTTTAAAATATTTTTAAAAATTATTTTATTTTTTTAGGGTAAATATTTTTTATTGTAAATATTTATTTATTTTTTTAATGTGTACTGTATTTACTACATTTGTGCATTGTATTTTTTAAAAATTTTAAAAATTATTTTAATATTTTAAAATTTTTAATTTTAAAATTTTTTGAATCGCCCATATATATCTAAATCATAAAAAATTATTTAGTTAATACTTTAAAAAATAATAAAATAAATATTTTGAAAAAATTAAAAAATATTTTTCTTCAAAAATTAAAATAAAACATTTTTATTTTTCAAAAAAATAATAATAATTTTAAAGAACAAAAAAAAATTGAAATTTTTTTTTAAATGAGTTTTGATTTGAGTGTTTGATTATGAGTTTTAAAATTAAAAAAAAAATTAATTTTTTATTGGAATCACGATTCTAAAATTAACCATGCAGTTTTTTTTTTTTTGTAATTTTTGCATGCATTCATGCTAACAAAAGTATGTCATTTCAATTGGCTTCTGAGAGGGGTGATTGGTATAATACACATGGAAAAATCTATGAACTCCGAAAATTATTCAGAATTTCAAAATTTTCTTATTGTAGAGTCACTCCATGAATAAATCTTGGTTTTAAATTGTAAATTTTGAATAATTTTCTGATCTGTTTTATAGGTATAGAGCTGTTGTATACAATATTCCAAAAAAAAAATGCACAATGCTTCATTTGGGAGTTTTCTTTCTTTTATTTTCTTCGATTTATTTTGTCTTTAGTAGTTCTTTTTTCATTTTTTGTTAAATTTTGAGTAAAAAACTTCTACTTTTTAATTTGTTTAAACTAGATGACCCTAAAGAAATTTTAAAATACAAATAATTTTGAAATAAATTTTGTTAAATAACTAAAAAAAAGGTGGTGTTGAATTTAGATAGTAATCTATGGGTGGTTTGTGTAGGAATTTGTGAAAGCTGTAATAGCTTATGAGAAGAAACTGAATGGTTCGGATCGCATACGAGAGGCTCCAAAGCTTGATGTGGAGGAATTGGAGAAGAAGAGAAACATAGTTGTGAGAAGTTTCTCCATTGCAAAAGACTTGTACAGCACTGGACGTGGGATAGTTTCTGCCCAAGAGTCTGAACTCGAACCCGGAGCTCAATTTCTTGAGGTAATAAAAATATTATGATTTTATTTGCTTGAATTAGCATTAAATAAATAAATAAATAAAAACCAAATCTGTAAAATGGTTCATGATAACTGCTACCAATCTTGATGGGTTTATCACTCACCTAAATCTGCTACCAATCTTGACAAATTCAAAATCCAAACATAACATAATATTTTTTCTCATACATTTCATACAAGTAAATCAAAATCTTTACAACAAGAACCGAGCAATAAATGCATTATTCATGAATCAACATTGAAAGCAAAATGACATTCAATCGTCAAACTGTAAACATAAACATTATCAATCGAGCAGTGTCACAGTCTTTGAAGTTGACTACATTGGGTACATCTTAATTTGAATTGCAGGCAAACACGGCATTGAGTAGGCAGCAGGAGAAAAGGCTGAAGCAGATGGGAGCAACAGTGAGGAATGCATCAGTGTACATGGACAGATTGAGGATGATGAGGATGGTGAATGAAGAGAGGGAGAGAGTTGCTAGGACTGTTATGGGCAAAATGTCTATAGATCAGTTATCTGATCTCAGCTCCTTTTACCACTTGATGTCTCAGATTTGTTCAGATGCATTAGAGAGGAAGCTTAATGGTCTTATCATCAATGAATGAAGTAGACCACCTTAATTATATGAAGAGTATATCTCAAAAATTCTACCAAAATTTTTACGAAATGTCTCACGTGGGTGTAGGACCCACACAATGTGGGTCCCATGTGGGTTCCATGTGGTCCCACACTCATATGAGACATTTGGAAAAACTTTTGGTAGAATGTTTAGGGTCTTTAGCATTTTTGTTAAATGAATAATTCTATGTACCCCACCTTATTTATCCTAAATTTATCCCGAATGAGATTGTGTGGTTGATATTAAATTTGTATAGTGTGAGATTTATGTATAGAATAAATCTGAATCACACGATAATAATTCTGAATAATTAAGTAAGAATATTTGTAGTACTACTATAATTATAATTGAACCTACCTACCATGTGAATGAAATTGCTTTATTAATAAGGCTTGATTGGGCTCTGCATTAGCCCTTCCCTAGGATATATATTGGTTGTCTCTCAAATTCTTATTTCCTTCTTCCCCAATAATCTGTGTATTAATATTTGAATTTTCTATCCATTTTTTTATTTGCCCATGGCTAATTGAATTTTTCTCAAACATTAAAGGGAGGTGAGTGCAATTTATCTTTTTTTTTTAAGCAAAAAAATAAATATACAGATGAACTACTCCATAATTCCGTAAATATGGACTTTTGTTGTTTAACCAAAAACTTACGTATTCGGATACAATGTATAAGGGTCTTCCCTTTCGTTGTATATAAACCAAACCATCAGAAGGTTTGACGCAATTTCAGCTCTACTTCCCCTTCAAAAAATTTCAACTTCTCAAGGAAACGAGTTCCACTTTGTTTGAGATAACCAATCATGAATAACTAGATCCAAAAATAACAGAGTGATTCAGTGCTACTGAATGGGACTGTAAAATGAAATTATATAAATAAATCAAAGTTTAAACACATTTTAAAATTCATTAAATTTTTTAATCAAAACTTGAACAACTTACTATAAAAAAAAATCAAGCTATTCGAACTCAATTCATCCTTAGCTCGTTTAAAATCGGCACAAAAAACTAAACAATTCAAATTTTCACACATTTTAGAACTCACTAAATTTTCAAGTCAATCTTGAACAATCTATTCTTTGATTCGACTCAACTTAACTCATTTACAGACCTACCACTAAATGCTTCCATCCCAGACCATCATGGGTTGAAATTCAGAACTCACTGGTCACTCACCATAAACCCAAAAGATAACCATAACGAGGGAAATGAAACCTATCATACAATTTCCTAATTTGAAGCCTCAAATCCTGGAACGAATCAGACAGATTAAAACTACTTCCAAGTTCAATGAGATGCAGTGTAAGCAACCAAAATATAGTAGCACAACAGCATGTATGAGCAAATGAAAGTTGATGAAAAGCAAGGATTTTAAATCAATCGGGAAGAAATTAGGCCCAAACTAAAAAAATTGCAACCCATGTAAGCCTCTAAACGCTATGCATGGACAAAGTAAATAAAACACACTTTAAAATTTACCACAGAAGCAATTAATATAGCTGAAAATATTCAAAAATATTGTACACCAATATTCCCTAAACATCAATACTCTTTTAAACGGCCATTTCTAGTCAAACAATACAAGGATTAGTTATACAGGTCATGATCATGGGGCAGCTACAACTTCATACTATTGTACATCCTGTCTATCAAAATCCCCTTAAAATGTTACATAAAATATTACAATCTAAGTACTGACCAAGGAAAAAAAAAGCCTGTTCTCTCATGTAACAGGCATAGCTCAGCCCTGCATCTAACACTATATTTTCTCTATTCTTTTCTTGCTTTTTTCTTTTTTCTTTTTTTGGGGTAAGTATGTTTCTTTTGCTTTTTTCTTCTTCTTTTTTTTTCTTTTCAAAATATAACAATAGCAGCAAACCAAACCAGAAACATGAACTCAACGTGTCTATGTTGATCCCCACAAAAACCAAAGTTGGATATTTTACTCAGAAGAGAACCGTGCCTTTATAACGGAATGAGTTGGGCATCTTCCCTAGAATCGTACAATGGAAAACATAAGGGAAGCCTGCACCTAATTTTATCTACGGTGGAAGAAAAGAAAATCCGGGTGATTGACCTGAAGCAGAGTTAGCCATTTGTCGGCAGCCTGCAAGAGAAGGTTCAACAATTGTCTCTCACATCCCCCATTTGGCATCCAAATGGATTCCTTGAACTTGTATGAAGCAAGAGCAAATACCGGTAATGAAATCCTGGGGACGCCATCAATCTCACTGGGATTAGTCACAACTGGGGCCTGAGCACTTTGAGTGCCTGCCATAATCACGAAAATGCAAACAAAAAATTGTCACTTACAAATACAACACTCTGTATGAATCCATTTAAAAAATGCAGAAGCTACTCAGACACTGACAAAGTGTCCCACTATTACACTCCACAAAGTCAACAAGAAAGAATATTGTGTGAGAACTTTTTAGGAAAGAGGCAAGCCCAAGGTAAAGACATTAGGAAAGACTTCCCATGTGGGTTAGGTGTCGAGTTTAGAAAGGAATCAGGTAGGGTTGACCAGTGAAAATGAAATACATATGTATAGGGTCTTGCTAACAAGTGCCCCTAGGGCCCAATAACAGAAAATTGGAAAAACACAAGATAATTTTCACCTATTTCAAAACACTTTTCAATAATTTCATCACCTTCACATATTTCCAAACACTTTACACCAATTCTGATATTAAATAGTGCCCTAGGGGCACTTGTTAGCATTTTCCATATATATAGCAGATAAATGAGAGAAGAGGGAGGGGTCAATCTAGCATTACATCAAAATATTTGTGAATAAACTTAACTAAAGATAAAAGCACAAAATTTATTATTCCTAACTCAGAGCATTAACTGCAAAAATAGTCTTCAAAAAATGAAGACAGATATTGGCATAGCTGTAAAATAGTTGTCTTCAAAAGAGTTAAAAGAAACATAAACAAGGAAACACACTACCAAAAGATTTATACAGAATAATATACTAAATAGACACGTGCATAAATAATTAATTTCAATATGTAGAATGTACCGACAACAAAAATATTTAGTTACCTGACAAAGGCGTATGAAGAGAGTGGTAAGTCAGAAAGCAAGCATCCAAATCTTTTAATGTTGGCCCCATTGGTATTCTGTAAATGGGATACCTAAAAAATTCCATCACAACCAGTAAGTCACATCTGCATTTGTATGTGTATGTAGAGACAAAGATGCAAGGTGTGATAATTATACCAGGCCACAGAAATCCAACTGGAAGATAGTAAATCACAACTTCTTAGTGTTTTCAGCTCAGGGAAACGGAGGGCAAGATCTGATATCTGAAATGATAAGAAGACAAGAAACCTTAAGGAAAAATAAAGGATCAACATACAGACTTTGCATGAATTAAACAAGGGAAGAGATGACAAACCTTGTCAGCAAGAGGTTCACGACCATACGGTTGGTCCCGTTCAAGATACTCAAACAGAAGGCATTTTTGGGTGTTCCCAGATTCACCCTCATCACTAGAGAAGCCTTCTTGAAGGGCATTATGCTGAATCTCACTTCTTAGATGGTGATGATTCCGTTGTTCTCTCGAGTAATTCAAGCATTTCTCATGTTCAGAATCACTGCTACCATCACTACCTGAATCCCTGAAATAGTCACTGTCCTCAACAGGTTGCCTATGGCACAAGGACAACATCAAAACAGTATGATAATATGTTGACAAATTAAATGAACCTATTAAACTAAAATTCCACTCTACCAACCAATCATCCAATACTTCCAAATTTGGAAAAACAAAATACTTCAAAATCTAAATTATTCTTGATGTCCAGCATAAGTAACAAACTGAACATAGAGCGATAACGGTCAGTAGTAAAGACTAGTCAAAAAGGAAATACATGAATAAGAAAGGGCAACCTCCCCATATACACATCAGTGAAGCAACAAGACCCTATACTATGTTATGTGTTGTCCTTGAGCTTTTCATCCCAAACCCGTGATTCGTAACCTTAGACCTTTCTTCAAACCCTTGGCACTAATTTAACCCCTAAAACCTAAATTGGTTGCTGTTCAAAAAATACCAAGCAATTATTCTGAAATTCCAACAACCAAACACTTTTAAACTCAAGCCAATTCCAACTCTTTTCTATCTACAAACCCTTCAGGCTTCAACTTGTCTTCCTGCTATTAAAAATGCTAAACCTAAATGTTTCTATGACCTAATCCACCAAAACAACATTTGTAGGAAATATTATTTTAAATTTACCAATACTGTCCAGCTTTAGTCCTATATCAGAGAGCATAAGGAACTCTCTCTTCATTCTTGGGTAATACATCAATAGTATAGATTTTCATGTAAAGTAAAGAATTAGGTCCCAGATACTACACTGTATAAACTACATCATTAAATTTGACTCTCTCATGCCTAGTTGCTAACTTCCTTTATATCCATATCAATGGTTCTTAAGGAACAGAACTACAGGAGAATATGAACATTTCTTGTGCTACTAAAATGTTTGTGGATTGCGCTCAATATCCTGACTGGATTGTACACTTTTATAACAAGCTAAATAAAGGATTCCAAATAAATTAAGCACCATGGATGTTTATAGTGAAAGCATCATAAACTTTTTCAAGTACAGAAGGCATCAGATACAATCTGAATAAATATCTTGGATGGCTTTGGAAAGTAGAAAAGGCAATCCACAAGAATCTAATAATAACCACACTTGACTATAATTACAACAATAGGCAAGAATTCAGTTGGCACTATATTCATGTTTCAACGTCAAGTACGAATGTGAGTTCTATTATTAGCAGAACTCACTACAGCACTATGATTACCTTGATTTCACTGAACACTTCGAACGATCACCATATATTTGAATAGCAGATAAATATGGGACATAGTATTGAACCACGCTATCACTATCATTCAAAATTAATGGCACGCCAACACCATAAGCGCTCCACTCCTTAAATGACTCCCACAAATCACCAAGCACAAAGTATGGTCGAAATTCCACATCACAAGTCCTCCAACCCCTCATAGTTGTCTGCAATCATATTCATATCACGAATCATTCAACATCTAACAAAACAATAATACCCACATAACAAAACCATTAATGGGGCCGTATAAAATCTTTTATCACCTAAACTATCATCATTTTTTTTTCTATTTCATCCCTAAACTATTATTTTTGTCTATTTAGTTCTTAAAGTTTCTGAATTATGTTCACATAGTCCAATTAGAGACAATTATACAAACCAATAACAATTAAACCCTAACTTGATGGATAAAATGTTACTTCAAAATTTGACCAACTTACACCATACAGCAAAACACTCATTTTTCTTACTGTTTTAAACAAATTACACTCCATAACCAATTTAAAGAGTGTTTGGTAGTATAATTTAAGTTATTCAAATTATAAAATTACCCTTTTTTTACCCATCAAATTAAGCTTCAACCATAATAATTTGTACAATCATCTCCAATTCCAATTGAACCAAATGAAAAAGAATCAGAAATTTTAGAAAAACATACGAAAATGATCGTTTAGGAATGAAATTTAATAAATAAATAAGTGAAATTAACACTAATATTCAGCAATAAACCAAATTCAATCAAACTTAATTAACCTTAGAGAGATACTGAGCAGGAACAGAAGGTGTAATCGATTCCAAAAACCTTTCAAGATTACACAAAGGCGACACCACTGGCTCCAATGCCGGCGTGACGACTGGCTTAGGACTCTCCTTTGAAACTACAGACTTGTCCTCTTTCGAAGGAGATTGACTCTGCACAGTCACATCATCACTCTGAGCTCTCCGAAGATGATCTTGACTCTGCTGATTCTGATAGTTCTTACGAGCCTTCGCTGGATCGTAAAACCGGTCTCCTCCACGACTTCGACCGAACTGTAATCCAGCTCCCAACATCTCCACACTCCACCAAAAACCCTAAAACGCAAGATTCTATAAAAACACTACACAGAACTACCGTTTTATCGAAACGTTGATCTTATTAGAAATGCGTTGATTTTACTGGGTATTGATTGATCGGACCGATCTTGAACCAGAAGGGTGCGGCTAACGAATCCAATTAGCTGATTGTTGTCGACGAGAATTATGGAACTATGAAGAAACCCCAACAATGGTGAACCAAATCAAACTAGGATTAGATATCTGGGTCAATATATATAAATACGTACAGAGATGATCAAATGAAGATCAGAAGCTAATTGAGGGATACAGAGAGTATCAAGAACAAGGGCAGGTAACAACATCCAGAGAGAGAGAGAGAGTCTATGGAAAGGAAGAGATGTTGATGAGAGTGAGAGAGAGAGAGAGAGAGAGAGACGTATGACCAAAACCAGTCACTGAATAAATGGATGGGCAGGCGAAGAAGAAACCAATTTTTAGAACATTTTTTTATTATTTAAATTTACGGGATAAGAGAATATTTTATACAAAAATAAAATAAAAAATTGGTGAAAAATCTAATTTAAGTAAGGTATAATGTATTAAATCTAAGGTAAAATCTTATTTAGGGGTTGTTTGGGATGTCCTAAATAAATGTACTTTTTGATTTTTGGACTAAAAAGTTGAGGAAGAAAATATGGTTATTTGGGTTAACTTTTTGACTTTTCATGGAAAAATGTGTATTAAAAAATTGTATAAATTAGTGTGTATGTGAAAATTATGATTGAAAGTTGTGCAGCCGTACTTTTGACTTTTGATGAATAGTGATAACATTTTAACTTTTTGAGTAACTTTTTGATTTTTTAACTTTTTTGCCATATGTCAAGCTTGGCCTTAATAATAAAAATATGTTGGAAATGTCATCAAAAACTTTCAATGGCGGCGAGCAACAGCAAGTGATCGTAGTGAGATAAAAAAATGTGTAATATTTGACAAATAAGATAGTTTGGTAAATTTTGACAAATAAGAAAATAAGTTAGATGTATAAGTGACATGTGTCACACTTTAACAGATAAGTAGTTTGATAAATTTCGATAAATAGAAAAATAGGCTAAATGAATTTTAACAGATATATAAATTAGGTTATTTTTAGGAATATGGTGATTTCAAAAAATTGACAAATAGATTAATTATAACAAAAAGTTATCCTTTGGAATAAATTGTGTCCTTTTTTATCCAAAAATATTAGAACTTGCGCCTAATGGCAAAAAAAAATTAAGAAATTGATTTATGGCTTTAGTGTGCTTTTATAAGCATTTTGTTTTGACAATTGTGCCCATTAGAATAGTTTTTTCATATAGAAAGAGCAGTTGTGAATATTTGGTTTTGTTAGGGTATTTGGTGAATTGTGAAAACAATGGGGGTGCAGACGGTGGCGGAGCTATAAAGGGGTTAAGGGGGCCCCTCTCAAGTTTTGTATTTTTTTTTTTTTTTTTTTTTGGCATATAAGGAAAATAATTAATTAATAAAAATTTTATATAGAAATAACATGTAGAATGATTTTTTAATAATATTTTTCAAATTACAAAAATAATTATGATTGTTTTGATTAAAAATAAGAAAAATTACAACAAACCACATTATTAAAAAAATTTAGTGCAACAATGATATCAAATCATTATTTACATGTAAACATAATTAATCCTACTACGAAAATATGAAATTATTGAATTGTTAATTATATTTAACAAGTGTAATTGACTTTCTATGCGTTATTTTACTATTGATTAATAATATCAATGATAATATAATATCACTATTATTTATATATTATTATATACTTTATTATAAGACATGTAAAAAAATTTTGCATTATCTATAATACACTAGTTATAAGTAACACTATTATATTTTCAATTCTGATTTTTCACAAGGTCAATTGTAAAAACAAAGATTTTTAAAATTTTATATTAAATATTTAGAGTTAATTACCAAAAAGTCTTGTTTACATATTTGGTGGTAACTTAGGTCCTGTCAAAAAGTTTTTGAACCAATAAGTCTCCTTTATAGGTAAAAAGACGTTTTGCCCTTTAATCCCAAAACTGATAATGTTCTCAATTTCAAAGCTGAGAATATTCTCAATTTTCAAACAGAGAATAATTTCAGTATATAATTATCCAAATTAAAAAAATTTTGTTTGGCTTCTGAGAAAAGTATGAGATTGAAAAGAAAGATAATTCTGCGAATATCTTAAGAAATTTATAATTATCAATTTTGAGAAATTTCTCAATTTTTTCATGATTAAAATTAAGAATATTATAAACTGAAAAGGTTCTCAATTTTAAAAAACTCTCTCTCTCTCTCTCTCTCTCTCTCTCTCTCTCTCTCTGCAATCTGTCTCAATCTCCTAATTGGTTCTCTTGTCTCAGCTATTCACTTTCTCTCTCCGACTGAAAAACAAAATCTGGAGCTTCTACAGACTAACAATGGCTATCTCAATCCAAAACCTCATCAAGGAGCGCAAATATCCATTCGTCTTCTCTCTCTTCGTCCTCCTCCTCTTCGTCACATTCATAGAAAAGTAAACAGAATCAATCATAGCATCCAAAACATTGGTGTAGTGAAGCAAAGTATTCGGGTAGACCATTTCTTTGGATGAAGTTTACGGTTTAAAAAGCGAATTATCAAGGGGAACAACCCTTTTGTTCTGCATAAAAACATAATAAGGGTATAAATTGATCATAAATGGCGATTTAGTTCGGGACAAGAATTGAAGCAATGGTAATACAAACTGGGTCAGGGATTGATTGAAAAAAGCCTAAGAAGGCGGAAAAGGGTCGAGAACTATCGATGCGGCATGAAGAGAAGAAATTTTGATCTAGGTGTGCAAACTGGCTGCGACAAGGGCGGTGTATAGGGATTCGATGGAGGTTACGAGAAGAAGGGGACGGTGGTGAGGACCTCGTCGCCGACGGAGATGGCGGTGATTAGGATTTCGGGGAAGAAGCCGTCTTCAGCAAATCGTTTTGATCGTTTCGGAGGGCGCGAGACAAAGCCTGAAAAAAAAAGGATAAATTGGGCTATTAAAAATTAATAGGACTTGAAGGAGCAAATAATTTTATTTAGGACTTAATGGAGTATAAGTTTACAAAATAGGACTTGTATGTAAATGCCCCAAATATTTAAGATTTTATATGTAATATTAATTTAAAAATTATTATTTATTATTATTGATGAGAAAAAAAAATTCAAAATTTTAATTAACAAGAACCTTTTTTAAACTATTTTTCTGACTATGGGTGTAGGGTCAGTGGTCACCTGCTACGAGTGATTTATCAGCATATCTGTTTTGTAACATTTACGTTTTCAGTTTATATTTACAAAAATTTTATAAACTGGTTTTTGTTTATTTTTTGTTTATTTTTAGAAAAATAAAAACTACAAACGCGTTTGGTAATTCACAAAATATTTAAAAAAATTTAAAAATATAAAAAAGAGTGAGAAATGACAAGTGGTGGCAAGTGGCGACGGAAGACGGTGGTGGAAAGTGGTGGCGGGTGGGTCGTGGGTGGTGGCGGATGGGTGGTGGTGGGTAGATGGGTAATGGTGGCGGGTAGTGGATAGTAGCGAGTGGGTGGTGGTGGTGGTGGCGGCGGCGGGTGGCGATGGCAGGTGGGTGGCGGATGGCGAGTGGTGATGGTGGGTAGGCAGGTGACGATGGCGGGTGGGAACGAGTGGGTGATGGTGACAGGTGGGTGGCGGATGGCGGGTGGTGGTTGTGGTGGGTGGGTGGGTGATGGTGACGGGTGATGGGTGGTAGCGAGTAGGTAGTGGTGGTGGTGGTGGTAGTGGGTTGTGGGTGGTGGTGGTGGGTAGTGGGTGGTAGTGGCGGGTAGATGCAAGTGGCTGGTGGTGGCGGGTGGTGGATGGTGGTAGCAGGTGGATGGTGAGTGGTGGTAGCGGGTAGGTGGCAAGTGGTGGTGGCAGGCGGTGGATGGTAGTGGCGGGTAGTTGGTGGTGACGGGTGGATGACAGGCGGGTGGTGGTGGTGGTGGTGGTAGTGGCAAGGGGTGAGTGGTGGCGGGGAGTGGGTGGTAGGTGGCTGGTGGCTGGTGGCTGGTGGTAGCGGGTGGTGGGTGGTGGGTGGTGGTGGCAGGTGGGTGGTGGGTGGTGAGTGGTGGTGGGGTATGGGTGGTGGGTGGTGGTAGCGGAAGATGGTGGTGGAAAATTGTGGTGGGTGGTGGCTAGTGTTGGGTGGTAAAAAAAAAAAAAAACTCAAAACTCAAAACGGAAACACATTTTTTGAGTTTACATTTTTTGGCCAAATTTATAAATTGAGACCACTGATTTATAAATCAAAAATTTACCAAACAAGTTTTTATTTAAGTTTTTAAAATTTTTATAAATATAAATAAAAAATTAAAAACGTAAGTGCTACCAAATGGAACCTGAAGATCCTAAAATTATCAAAAAATTTGTAAGTGGAAGTGAGGAGGTATTAGGTGATCGCACGTGTGCGGGAGTGAGAGGGGCACATGTATAATCAGATATTTTTAGAAGGTGGTAAAAAAAAATTTAATTTTTTAATTTTTTTTTAAATAAAATGCATAAAAAAGTAAAAGAGTGATGTAAAAAAATTAAAAAACTGACTTTCAACTATGTTATCAAAATAGACCCTACGGGTCGTTGTTGGGTTTAGGAAGGAAGAGAGGTGACTTGTTAACAAAATATACAAATAATTTTTTTTATTTGAAAATTTTTAATATAACAAAAACTATATAAGTTAATTACAAATTCAATTAAGACACAGCATGTGATAGCATGATAAAAAAAACGTGCCATGTTAATCTCGAATTTGCATTGCATAAAATTAATAAGAATAACTTGTTTAATTGACAATTAATTACACATTCTAATATTATTTAGTTTTATTACCTCTTTCAACATTTCATCTTCAATCTATTTATTTGGAATTAGCACGACCCGAGATCAAATTCTTTATGAGAATCATCAACTATATAATGTCTTAATAACGGTTCATGCTTTTTTAATGATCTTTTTTATGATTATGTCGGCGATGATAGATGGATCTGATAATTGGTCTGTTTAGATTTTGATAGGTGCGCATTGTTTTGGAAAAAGAATACTAAGCCGATTATGTTTCTATATTGATGTGACTACTGGTGGGAGTTGATTTGCACGGAATTGTTATTTCTGCATAGACGTTGTACTATAGACCCTTTCCGCTGATAAGAATTCGTTCAAAAGGATTAGACTTGAAGAAATAACGTGTTTTTGGCTTCAAAATACGCAATAGACACAATACAGTTCGGATTGATAGCAAGTTGTTCAATTCCTTTATTCTTTAGTGTTCGGTAAACAAAAAGAAATAGAAGAATTAAAATTTTATTGTTTCATATACTTAATATTTTTAATTAAAGATTAAATTTTATAACATAACATGAATGGAAGACAAATCTAAAATAACACATCACTTTATCACAAAAAATCTAACTTATTCACTTAGAGAAGTTGTTGGTTGGTTCACGCCTAGCGTCACATGGCGCTTCGTACATATTATGACTAGTAGAGGAGGTGGGGTTTATGATTTTGTATTTGGTAATTGAAGAATATGAAAGGATATGGAAATTTGTGATTGGCCTAGTACATGGCCGCGTAATACCTCAAGACCAACCAATAATTTTTCACTCGATCGCTAACATAATTATTACACAAATTCAAAATGGTACGACATAACCACCACAATCCCACTTCGATTGGTAATTAAGGCTTTGTTTGGCATAAAAAGCCTGGGTTAAAATAGTCACAAAAATATAAAATAGGTTAAAAAATCAATAAAACAAAATATCACATCCAAACCATAATCATTTTATTTTTTCTCTCATAAAAATCAAAAAAATTAAAAAACCTATCATAAATGAGACTTTTTAGCCCCAGACTAAAATAGCCAAAAAACTAAAAAGCCAAAAATTCAACCTACATCCCAAATGAAGGCTAAGTTATTTTTAAAGTTTGATTTTAATAAGTCCAATTTCAATTTAATAACTTATAGTTTGATTTTAATAAGTTCAATTTTGTCCTTGTTTGGGATAAATCAATTTAGTTTGACTTTTTAGTTATTCTAATCTAGCTAAAAATTTGTATTTTGGGATAAAATTTGGCTTTTTTGTTACTAGTTGATTTGATGATTGTAAAAGAAAAAATAAAATAATTATAACTTAAATGTGATATTTTAACTTATTAATTAAATTAGCCTGATTTAGCCAAAATAACTCAGGTGAAATGTTAAGATTTTATTACTCTACAGCACATCACTTTATAAATAAAATTTATTTGTCTAATATTTTTTTACAAAATCGTGTTTATCAAAAACATACAACCTATTTGAAATTGTTTTCCAAATTCAAATTATTTCATCATTTTTAAGTACATTTTTTATAAGAGTAAAATTATACGTACTAATTGGTATACTAATTAGTGTACTAACGGATAATGTAACATAATTTTAGAGATTTTTAGTCTTTGTAATTTGTATAATGGGTGGGATTCATAATTTTAAAATGACAATGTCATAACATATATTGATATACTAACTACTAATCTCACCCACCGCTGCTGACAACCAATAATAAATAAATAGGTGAACAAGTAGACTGATAGGTAAACATATATATGGACGCATGAACAAATAAACAAATAGGTGGATAAATAAACAAATAAATAAAAATAATAAAGTAAATTACGAATACACCTTCCAAGATTTGTTTAAAATATATTTTTTTTTCTTATAATTTTAGAAATTATATTTCGCTCATTTAAGTTTCTAATCGCATAACAATTAGGGTACTTACCAATTAGTCCTATTAACTTGACTTATTTACCTACAGGTCCTAACTAATAAATTTAACATTATAAAAATAAGAGAGTGATAAATTTATCACTAAAAATTTATTCATAAAAACAAAGAGACTGATAAATTTATCACTATAAATTTATTCATAAAAAAAAGACTGATAAATTTATCTTTATCACTTAATAAATTTATCAAATAGGACTTAATGGGTAATAAGTCTCCAAAGTAGGACCTATTGGATAATAAGTCTCCAAAGTAGGACCTATTGGTAGTTTATCCTAACAATTAACCTATTTCATTAATAAATTATCGAGTAATTAACTATTTTTAACAAAATTATAAATATATTTCAATTAACAATTTATGCAATTTTATTGTTGTGTAGGAAAGTAGTTATAAATTTTATTTTTTTTGTTAATTCTGTTAAATAAAAAATTAATATCTATAATTTTTATAATCACACAATATAATTTATATTTTAAATAAATCTCAAAACATATATTTATAATTTACTCAAAACAATATAATCTTTTAAATTATAATTGTCATTATTTAAAAAAAAATTACTAATTGTTTTAAAATTTTAAAATTATATTTGTTGTTGGACTGAAAAAATAATTATTATTATTAATAAAATAAAATAAAAAAAAAAAAAGAAGTTGAATAGCGGAAAATCGTGGTGCCACATCTCCACGTCGAACACAGACTTCTGACAAACACGTGAGGGGGGCGTTCCCTCGAATCAACTTCTTCATCTCTCTCCTAAACTCTCTCTTTGTTTGGGAAAGAGTTTTTTTGGTTTTTTTTTTTTTTTTTTATGAAAAGACATATTAGTTACAAAATTTTAAAAAATAAATCTAAATAAAATATTACATCAAATCTCATAATTATTTTATTTTTTCTCTCACAAATATTGTATTCAACCATAAAAAAACTCAATTATCTTCCCAAACACAAAAAAAATTTCTCCAATAATATCTTACAACTAAAAAAACTTAAAAAAAAATTCATTTCCCAAACACCCACTTTGCTAGGCTATTGGATCCACTTTTGAGTTCAATTTTGATGATATAAATCGTTCATATTTTAAGATTTATTAAGTATATCATATCTGTAAAAAAATTAAATTAATCAGATATCAAAAATTACGAATTCGAATTATCGAACTACAAACTATTTTTTAAAAAAAATTAATAAATAGTTTTAAATTTAGTTTATTAGTATGATATATTCAACTTAATTTTTTACAAATATAATATACTTAAAAAAATTTAAAATGTAAATAATTCAGATCATCAAAATTAAATCAAAAAATAAGTCCAATAACTTAACCAACAAAAAAATTAAAGAGAAAAGTGAATGAGAGGATCTTGATTCCGTAAACTTTAGTTTACTAGTCACGCTCTGCAAGGTGCGTGGTTCCAGCACTATTGGCCCTTTTTGTTTTCATTCTTTATATTTTAATGAATAAATTTTAGTCCAATTTTTTTTTAAATCTCGCATATTAAGATTTTATAATATAAAAAATATGAAATATTTTTATAACAGTTGGGATTTCTCAAATTTTTATAAAATATAAAAAAATTTGTGTTTTAAAATTTCTCTGATTTGCTCAATTGCTTTGTGTTTTCAAATTTTCTATGTATTTTTAAATTTTTCTAGTTTTTCACAAATTTATATGTGTTTTGACTAATTTTTATCTAATTTGCTCATAATTTTCTCCGTATTTTGAATAAATCAAAAAAAATTGAACTACTTACAAACCAATGTTTTTATAATTTTTACAAGAAAACTTCATGTTAAGCTCATCAAAGAACTTAAAATATAAAATTTAATTACAATTTAAAAAATAGAAAACACTACACATCCCAAAAGATCAAAATAAAATTTAAAGTTAAAAATTCAGTGCAAATCAAATAAGTAACATAAATTAGTGGAAATTTAATGTGGACAGAGAAAATCAAAGAAACAACTAGTCAAAGAAAATCAAGCAAGGCATGGACAGAAAATGAGTCCAATGTGTTCAATGAAAGTTAATCTAAAGGGAATATCTTAGTGGCAGAGAAAAGTCATTTCAAAGGAAAAATCACACACAAGGAGAGAAAATTAATAAGTGAAAATCAAATAAGTAACCTAAATTAGTGAGAGGTTAATATTTTTAGAAAAAATTCAAATGTTAGAGAAAATTCAGCTCAAGGAACAACTAACCAGTGAAAATCAAACAAACAACACAAATTAGTGGGAGTTTAATGTAGTAAGGGAAAATTAAAACATTAGAGGAAATTTGAGAGAAAATAAAAAAGACAACTACCCATATAAACTCAAGTAAGGCATATAGAGTAAAGTGAATTTAATGTGTTTCAAAAAAATGTGATGCCAAAGAAAATTCATCTCAAGGGGGAAATTACACACAAGGAGACAACTAACTAGTGAAAATCAAACAAGCAACATAATTTGATGGGTCCGGAAAAATTTAGATGTAAAATAAAATCAATCAAGGCACTAATAGCAAAGAAATTGTAGAGAAATCCATTTCAACCAAACTACTAGTTTCAACGACATCAAGCAAGCACATAGAGTAAAATGAATTCAATGTGTTCAGAGAAAATTGTGATTTCAGAGAAAATCCATCTCAAGCGAAAAATTACACACAATGAGATAACTAACCAATGAAAATCAAACAAGCAACATAATTTGATGGGTCATGAAAAATTCCAATGCTAGAGAAAATCAATCAAGGTATGTAAGTTAATGTGATTATAATTGTGGTCAAAGAAAATTCAGATTCTAGAGAAAATTCATCACATAGAGGAAACTAACTAGTGAAAATCAAACAAATAATATAAATTAAAATGTCAGAGAAAATTCATCTCAACCTAACTAATGGCAAAAAAATTGTAGAGAAATTCATCTTAGCCAAACTACCAGCTTCAACAAGATCAAGCAAGCACATAAAGTAAAGTAAATTCAATGTGTTCAGAGAAAATTATAGATAGAATCACATAACAAGTTTCAAGAAAATACAAAGTGCAATCAAAACCCTGATTAATTTGGATATTATTGCAAAATAGAAACCCTAATCAATTGAAGAATATTATAAAATGCAATGAACCAATACAAAGGAAAACTGGTTGATGATGAAACTCTAATTACAAACGGAGATGAACTGAGTTGAAGATGAACAGACTCAAGGATGAAAGTAAAATGTGTCAGAGAAATTTCTAAAAGAAATCTCAAAGATTTTCGCGGAGATGAAACCCTAGCTTCGCTGAATATTATTGATAGAGCTGGCTTTGAAGATAAAGGGACCAAAGTGGAAAGCTTGAAGAAAAAGAAGAAGAGATGTGAGATTTGGATGAGCAAATCGAATTCAGGGAGGAAAATCTTGAGATTGAAGAAGCCACTGTTGTTTGTTTCAATTTTGTTATCGTTCTCAATGAGTGTGAGAGAGAGAGAGAGAGAGAGAGAGAGAGAGAGAGTCATGGTGGCGGTGGCAGCGGCGGTGTGAAAGACGAAAGATGAGGCTATGACGGGAGAGAGAAGAGAGATAATGAGAGAGTGGGTGTGATATATGGGTGTGGATAAAGGATCTTAGGTTACAAGAAAAAAATATATTGTAAACCTCTCCTATTATTAAAAGTTAGAAAGAAATGTTAAATCAATTTTCTCTAAATTCTATTTTCCATTTAAAATAGTTTACAGACTTGAAATTATGTCACATTTTTTTTTTCTCTTATTATAACCATAGATTAGTGATTTGTAAGTTGAATTAGTTGAAATAATATAGTTTATAGAATGTCTAATTTGAGGAAAGGTATAAATATTCAAACACAATCTAGGATATATTTTTTAAAATTACAATTTGATAGTTTCTTTACATGTAAATTGTAATTTTTGAAAATTACCACTCGCATAAATCTTATGACATAAAACTTATAAGAAAGACTGTAGTACACACCATTCAAAAGGTGTATATCATATATACCTTATAATTATAAAAAAAAAATGATATAATTTCATATTTTTTGAATTGTAATTAAAAAAATAAAAAAGTCATAACCAAATACAAAAAATTCATAACTAAAATCTCAAAATAATATTATAACTAAAAAAGAAAATTCATCATAATTAAAAAAATGACATAATTAAAGTACATATGGTATAAAAGGGTATAATAGAATTCTTCAAAACTTATATATATGATGTGATGCGCAACCCATAAAATTGTTATTAACATTAGAAAATATTTAAAGTTTTTGTTAAAGTATTTATTAAGAATACATTAAAATTATCTCACTATTATAGAAAATAGAAAAATATTCAAATTTTTTGAAGGCTATTCAAATTTATTCTATTAAAAATGCTTTCTATTTAAAACCCCCAACACCCCCCGGGGCCGCCGCGGGGCGGGGGGCGGCCTTTCATCTGTCACTGGTGTACTTTTTAACACTTCACCATATTTTTTTTCACTTTATTAAGGGCCCAAGAAAGAATGTATTTATTTGATTCATAATTTAATTTTCAATTATGAGAGTTATTTAGAATATGATGAAAATTATTTATTGAAAAATATTTCTCATATCATAAAAAATTATTAATTATCTTCATAATTTATTCATTAACAAAATAGTTAATTGAAAAATATTTATTATATCATTAAAAATTATTAATTTACTTAATGATTTACTTATAGATAAAATTGATCATTTGTTATGCGAGTATAATTTATGTATTAATAAAATTAGTCATTTATATATATATATATATATTTTCTTCTTCTTCTTGATTAGCTCAGTGATTTACCTTAGTAGTTTTTTTTAGATGAGAAAATTATCTTAATATTTGTTTTATATTTATTTGTTGAAAAAAGTTACGCACCATAATTTTATTTTTTAAAAAATTCAAAAAAAATGTTAAAGACTCATAAATTTACCTAAAATGATATGATAATAGAATTGTAGTCGATATCATTAGATGTATAACAAATCAAAAAATGATACATATCATACCACATAATTCTATCATATATCTAATGATTTATTTTATTCAATTTCATAAAATAATATTTGAATTTTTGAAAACAATACTTGAATTTTTAACAAATTATCAAAATACAAAACTTAAATATATTGTAATAATAACCTGTCTCTTAACTAGGCCTGTGTGAACTTAGTATATCTATATATATATATAAGAATCTCTTTCCTGCTTTGTGGTTTATTTTTTTATTCCTATTTTGCCCTTAGTTTGTTTTGAAATTTACTATTTTACCCTTTAATTTGGTTGGTAAAACAATTTGAGTGGTGGCCTTTTGAAAATTATGTAAGAAATTTTGGTTGCTTTGATTGGGAATGTTTGTCTTGGGTTGTCTATTTTGCCCTTAGCTTGTTTTTTAATTTCATATTTTATCTTTTAACTTGGTTGGTGAAATAAGGAAAATTATTAGGCACTCCCGGAGTACTACGTGTCTATACTTTCATATCAATCATCATTTATCATGTCCGATTATATTTCTTAATCACCCAACATAAACGAGTATTTTGGCAAAGCTAAAAAAGTCAATTTTTTGACTTTTTAGCTTTTTTAGCCCAAAAAAAGCTAGTTTTTTAAATCCAAAAAAACCCAACTTTTTTAAAAAAAAGTCAAAAAATCATCTTTTCACCAACTTCCCAAAACACTCCAAAATCATAATACTTCATCTTCTTCACCAATCACAATACTATAGAACACCATGTGGCCGTATTCCGAGACTACCCAATAATCGCATGTGAAGTAATTGAGGTGGTGGGCTTTTAAAAATTATGTAAGAAATTTTGGTTCATTATTATTAGTCTAATAGCTTAAAATGAGAGATTTTTTTAAATTTATTTGTAGAATCACCATTTTCTTATAATAGTGAAGAATCCATTTTCAATACTTTTTTCATCATATATGAGAATGAACATTTTAAGGTGCTGTTTGGTAACACATACGTGTTCAGTTTTTTGTTTATATCTACAAAAATTTAAAAAATTCAAATAAAAACTTGTTTGGTAAATTTTTGATTTATAAATCAGTTGTCTCAGTTTATAAATTTGGCCAAAAAATATAAACTCAAAAAATGTGCTTCCGTTTTGAGTTTTTTTTTTTTTTACCACCCAACACTAGCCACCACCGTCTCCCGCCACCACCACCCACCCCCTACTACCACCTGCCACCACCACTCACCACCCACCCACCTGCCACCACCACCCGCCACCACCACCCATCAGCCATCACCAACCACTAGCCACCTGCCATTCACTCGCCACCACCACCCATCCCTCGCCACCACCACTACCACCCACCTGCCATCCACCAGCCACCACTCGCCACCTATCTGCCACGGCCATCCACCACCCGCCACCACCAGCCACCCACCACCACCAGCCACCCACCACCACCTGCCACCCACCCACCACCACCACCACTACCCACTACCCACCTGCCACCCACCTGCCACCGCCACCCACCACCACCACCACCCACTCGTTACCACCCACAACGTCTCTTAACTAGGCCTGTGTGAACTTAGTATATCTATATATATATAAGAATCTCTTTCCTGCTTTGTGGTTTATTTTTTTATTCCTATTTTGCCCTTAGTTTGTTTTGAAATTTACTATTTTGCCCTTAATTTGGTTGGTGAAACAATTTGAGTGGTGGCCTTTTGAAAATTATGTAAGAAATTTTGGTTGCTTTGATTGGGAATGTTTGCCTTGGGTTGTCTATTTTGCCCTTAGCTTGTTTTTTAATTTCATATTTTATCTTTTAACTTGGTTGGTGAAATAAGGAAAATTATTAGGCACTCCCAGAGTACTACGTGTCTATACTTCCATATCAATCACCATTTATCATGTCCGATTATATTTCTTAATCACCCAACATAAACGAGCATTTTGGGAACAAGCTAAAAAAGTCAATTTTTTGACTTTTTAGTTTTTTTAGCCAAAAAAAAAGTTAGTTTTTTAAATCCAAAAAAACCCAACTTTAAAAAAAAAGGGTCAAAAAATCAGCCTTTTACCAACTTCCCAAAACACTCCAAAATCATAATACTTCATCTTCTTCACCAATCACAATACTATAGAACACCACGTGGCCGTATTCCGAGACTACCCAATAATCGCATGTAAAGTAATTGAGGCGGTGGGCTTTTAAAAATTATGTAAGAAATTTTGGTTCATTATTATTAGTCTAATAGCTTAAAATGAGAGATTTTTTTAAATTTATTTGTAGAATCACCATTTTCTTATAATAGTGAAGAATCCATTTTCAATACTTTTTCATCATATATGAGAATGAACATTATTGATCATTCTATTCCACTTTTATTTCAGTAAACTGAACACTACTAATGAAACTCACCACATTGAATAAGTATTGAATAAAAAAATGTACTAATCCAAAAGACACTTATATAAAACAAAAAAAAATTATTGAATAATTAGTTCGGTGGCTATTTGAAGTTGATATGAATTAAAATAATAGCACAAGTGATCATAAATAAACACTTGAATATTAAAAGTATAATTATGTTAAAATTGTAAGACTTATTTTATATATATATATATATTTATTTTTATTATTTATAATAAAATTTATATAATTTTATCATATATAATGATTTATTCTATTTAATTTTATAAAATAATATTTTTATTTTTTAAAAATTATCAAAATACATAATTATATCGTAATAATTGTCTGTGCCTTTCCCATGCTTTGTTAACTAGTGTATATATACCCAAATAATGGACTTTCCTTAAGTGTGCAACCCACTTACGGTTGCACACCATATGCAACCTCACAAAAGGTGTAAGTGTAAGGTGTAAGTGTAAGTATAAGGTGTAAGTGGATTGCACACCATATGCAACCTCAAAAAAGGTGTAAGTATAAGGTGTAATTTTAAGTATAAGGTGTAAGTGTAAGGTGTAAGGTGTAAGTTGCACACCATAACAAGACCCATGTAATACTTAAGTTGTTACAGCATGGCCGTAGAGTGAGGTGGCAGGAGGTAATGATCAGGAGAAGAGAATGAAAATTTATTTTTAAAAATCAGTGAAAATATATATTTTTTAAATTCTTGATATTTTGAAATTATCGTCTTTTTAAAAAAAAAAAAACCAAAATAGTTTTATTTTTGTTTCAAGTTTTCAATTTTTTTGACAGAAAAAAAAAAAAAACTAAATCATAAACATTAAGATCTGGTTGGTAATATTTTTATTTTTATTTTTATTTAAGTTTACAAAAATTCATAAAATTGTAAATTCATTTTTGTTTAAAAAAATAGTAAACGGTTTAAAATTTTTATTAAATTCTTATAATGGAAATTTTTTTTCCACTTGTTTTCAAAAAAATTGTCATTCTTTTGTCTTCTCCCATTACTCACAACCATCGTTGGCCACTCCACCTCCTGCCACTGTTAGCAATTCCTTTTGATCACTGTCATCGATAACCTTTTCAGCCATCAACTCTCGTTAACAATCACCTCCAGTTGTCACTAATCATCTCTTGCCATTTTGAAATATATATATATGTACCAAATAAATTTTTGGTTTGGTAAAAAAATATACACAAATGGCAAATGTTATCAAACGACATTTTCTATACGGATCTATACTTCTATACTATATATTAAGTAAAAGAGAGTTTTTAATCCCAAGTCTTGTGGGAGTTTCAATCTCTCAATCTAAATTTTTTGATTTTTTGATTTAAAAAAAAAAAAATTCTTAACATTTATTAACTTCTCCTAATCCCCAAGTCTTACTTTCATAATAACACTTTAATGTATTAAGAACAAGCATAAATTTTTTTTTTGAAATCCAACACATATGAATTCCTTAAAAAGTCCCAGCACATATGATTATTATGCCTTATAATAACACCTTAATGCATTAAGAATAAGCATTAAAAAAATTTCTTGAAAAGTCCAACACATATGATTATTATCAAAATGTTAAACTTTAATATAATATAACAAAAAAAAAGACATTTAATTCCTTAAAAAGTCCAACACATATGATTATTATCAAAATATTAAACTTTAATATAATATAAAAAAGGGGAAAAAAAAAGAAGATATTTAAAAAAAAAAGACATTTAAAAATCACAATTCATATATATAGATAATTGTAAATATATTAAGGAAAATGGGGTTTCTAAACCTCAAGCCTTATGGGAGCTCCAATCTTTCAATCTTAATTTTAAAAATTTTTGATTTAAAAAAAAAAAGCCTCAGCATTTATTGATTTAGTCAAAATCCCTGATCAGCATTTATTAACTTTTTTCAATCCACATGCTTGCATTTATTGATTTGGTCAAAATCTCTCATTAGCATTTAAAATCCCCTCATACAAATAATTATAGATACATCTTGTATATAGTTATTGTAGTAGCCTTTTTAATTTCTTCTGTACACTATGGTTAGTGATAAGATTATTAAATTACTTTTATAAAAAAATCTTAAAAAACATAATTTATATATTAAAAAAATTAAAATAAATATAAATATTTATAATTATTCCGTGCAGAGTACTAGTGATAGGCTAGTTTTAAATGTAGACGAAAGGTGGTTTTCCAAATGTTGACATGTGATGAAATATAGGCCCAATAGCCAGGGCCCACTAGCTGATGAGTGGTTGGTTTTTTCTTGCTTTTTCATGGCTGAGCTGTGGAGGGTTTGGTGGTTGAGACAAGAGGATAAGGAGGAGGATGAAGATGATGCTGATCAAGGGCGGAGGGATGTGGATAGGGCTGCAAATGAACAGAGCTATTCATGAACAAGCTTGAGCTCGGCTCGGTAAGAGCTCGTTCGAACTCGGTTCGTTAATTTTTTCGGCCGTTCGAGCTCGAGCTCGAGCTCGTTAAATTTTTAATAAACAAGCCCAAGCAGTCTAAAGCTCGGCTCGTAAGCTCGGCTCGTTAGCTGGCTCGTTTAATATTTATTATTTATATATTAAATAATATAAAATTATGTATAAAAAATAAGAGAAATATGCTATTTATATATTTAAAAAATATAAATGTAAATAATACTTAACTATAGATAGTATATTTATATAATAGTGGTAGTAGATATTATTATTTTAGTAAAATATGAACTTTTTTTTAGTATGTTTATATATATTGTATATATAATTGTATAATCAAAGTTTTAATTGTAACTTTAGTCTCACATGTAAGTATGAATTTATAAATTTTTTGGCTCGTTAACGTTCGTGAACAGGCTCGAGCTCGAGTCGAGCCTAAGCCAACTCGGCTCGAGCTCGGTTCGTTAATTTTTTCTTCAGCTCGAGCTCGAGCTCGAGCTCGAGCTCGTTAAAATCTTAATAAACAAGCCCAAACACACTAAAGCTCGGCTCGGCTCGGCTCGTTTGCAGCCCTAGATGTGGAGACCAGGGGCTCACGTGCCCCCTGACTTTTCAATAATTTTATTTTATTTTATTTTATTTTATTTTTTGAGCTTACACCCCCTTATATACATAATACAAAGCAACCCATTTGGCAGCACACTTTCATCTGTTGACACACGCATACATGCACCTAATTTCTAAACAGACTAACACACACACACCTAAACACACCTTCAATTCAATTAATTATTTTTTATTTTTTTATTTTTTTTTGATTCATGGGAAAACGGTAGCAAATGTTTTTTTTTTAAATTTATTTTTACATTTTATCTGTCTTTGTTACTTTATAATTTATCAACTCACGATTCACTAGATTAGGATCACACAATACAGATTTAGAATCACACTATTAAAATTATGATCACACAATACAGATTTAGAATCACACTATTAAAATTAGATTAGGATCACACATAATTTATAATTTTCTCTTTATTATTTACAGATAACTTTATTTATGATTTTTTATTTTTAAATAAAAATTATGAGTATCAATTTATAGTTATTTATTAAGTTTTGATTTGTAAAAAATTTTAATTTGTTATTATTTATGTTAAAATAAGAGATTTTGATATGTTAAAATTATGAATCTTAATTGATGGTGATTTATATTAAAAGTAGGGATTTTGGTTTGTTGTTGTTTGTGCTAAAATTTGGGATTTGATTTGTGCTACAATTAAAAATACTCCATCCGTTCCAAAATATTAGTCTCTTATTCCATTTTCCATTGTCCTAAAATATTAGTTCCTTTTTAAAAATTAAATACACAAATAATATAAATTTTCTATTTTTCCCTTCTTTTAAATTCATTAACAACATAAAAAATACAATGACTTTTCTTAAGTGTGCAATTGCATACCATGTGCCACTTACACAAAAAGTGTAAGTGTAAGGTATAAGTATAAGTATAAGGTGTAAGTGTAAGGTATAAGGTGTAAGTGGGTTGCATATGGTGTGCAACCTCAAAAAGGTGTAAGTGTAAGGTTTAATTTTTCACAAAAGGTGTAAGTGTAAGGTGTAAGGTGTAAGGTGTAAGTTGCACACCATAACCAAACCCAAAATACAATTATGACATTGACATTCCTCAAAAAATGTACTATCAAAGGGTAATTTTGGAAAATCAATTTTTTTAAAGTGCAATAATTGTACTACCAAAAAAAATTGGATTTCCCAAAAGGGACAATTATTTTGGGACGAATGGAATATTAATTCTAGTATTTGTTATTTAAATTAGGGACTTTCATTTGTTATAATATTGGTATATTAGAAATTTTATTTGTTGTAATTTGCGCTAAATTCAAATTTTTTTATTTGTATTAAAATTGGAGATTTTCATTTGTGGGGATTTGTGATTTTGATTATGAATTTTTTTTTTTTTAAAACAGTCATGGAGAAATATTTCAAAAGAAAATTAAAGTTAGAATCATCTCTTCCTCAAGAAGAAAATTATAATCATTCTTCCACAAAATAAAATCACATAAAATTTTAAAATTATAATTAATAGATACCCCTCCTACATTAAATTTCTGGCTCCGCCATTTGTGGTGATGGTGCTTTGTTTTGGGTTGTCACAGCAACACCACCAAGTCACAAAAACAGACCAAGCAGCATATCCTAAAGGATAATTCTCTCCATATATTAAAAACAAAAAGGGGTGCATTACAGGGAAGCAACAAAGAGACTTTCCCAATTTTGTGATTGTGACACCATCTTTTGTAACTTGTGTCCTTTTTCTTTTTTTATTTCTTTTTTTGGTTAACTGGAATTTAGATTGAAAACAAAAAAGTTTGGAGGTATTCAACCCTTATAGCATAATTATACAATTGACTTGTAATATGATGAGAAATTTAATGAAAAATTTGCAATTCATTCGTACAATCTTTTTGATTTGTTAAGATGTCATTACATTTAGGATTATTTTGAAGAGATAGTTAAAAGTCATTTTCAAATTTTTAACTTATTTTAAATTATATCATCTCTTATATTTTTTATATTTTTTTTTAAAAGTTAATTTTTTTTTAAAATTAACCTTTAACTACCTTCTTAAAACATCATTATTTACTTTTCTGGCGTGGTTAATTCGTAAGACTCCCAGTCTATCCACAAAAGGTACCTACAATCTCAAATTAGAGTAGGTGTTGACTATTGATGTCTCCCATAATTAATTGTTGCATCGACGGGCATCCGTCTCCACTTCTAGATTAGTTAGATCTAGATCCAGTACTACCTTCAACACATAAAATCATCTCCAACCTAACATCATTGTTTCATTAAATTTAAATTTAATAAAAACAGTACTTTTTACCATTCCAATTCTATTACCAAATAAGTATCAAATATAAAATTTCTTAAATTTTTTATTAAATTGGGAATGAATATACTTTTTTATCAAATCACTGTTTATAACTGTTAGAGTTACATGTCATTTTCACCACCAGACGATCGGCTTGTCCCCCAGATGACCACCTCCTTAGAAAAATTTATGAAAAAATTACACTGACCGATTGATCCATCCAGTCGACCGGTATTTTGATAAAAGTTCAAAATCCTTCATTGGAGCGCGTGATATCAGATGGAGTTTTTACTCAAATTTAGTGAAAAAAATATAATGTTAGAGATGGTCTAAGTAAATGTTTGTAAGAGTATTTCCAACATTTCATCAAAATTGAATAAAAATTTGGTGAAAACTTTCATTTGATATGATGTATTATAACGATTTTCATTAATGCGGTCGGTCCTCTGCTGAATAGTAAAAATACCTAATTCATCCCAAAATTCGATTGTCCGGGAGGATATCTAGCCCAACAGCCACCTATGAATTTGATGAAATGATAAAGCTCCCTTGATTTGATAAAAAAAAAGTAACTCTCTCTTCATTTGATATCTATTTGATGAAACAATTAGAATTGGATTCTCTCCATTTTTTCATCAAATTTAAATTTGAAATCTGATTTGATAAAGGATTGGAGATTGACTAACTTGTTGAAATTATCACATAAGTCTGAAACACTACGTAACTATGTCCCAGTCTAATAATATTTTATAATTTATCTACAATTTTTTAGTTTTTAGGAATCCACTAGCATTTTTAGGATTATCTTTGGCTAATTGGTGTGTGTTGATACATTGTTTTGGAGGACTATGACTTGTTCCTTCAAATTATTTAATTGGGAGATGATTTTGAGTAGTAGGATAGGGTTTGTCACAATTCAAACATAGAATTTGATACAATGTTGTTGGGCAGCTCCAGTCGACCCGTATTTTGATAAAAGTTCAAAATCCTTCATTGGAGCGCGCGATATTAGATGGATTTTTTAAAAAAATTTGGTGAAAAAAAAATATAACGTTAGAGATGGTCTAAGTAAATGTTTGTAAGAGTATTTCCAACATTTCATCAAAATTAAGTAAAAAATTGATGAAAACTTTCATTTGATATCATGTATTATAACAATTTTCATTAATTCGGTCGGTCCTCCGTTGAAGAGTAAAAATACCTAATTCATTCCAAAATCTAGTTGTCCGAGAGGATATTTAGCCCAACGGCCACCTATGAATTTGATGAAATGATAAAGCTCCCTTGATTTGATAAAAAAAGAAAAAAAAGAAAAGTAACTCTTCATTCATTTGATATCTATTTAATAAAACGATTAGAATTGGATTCTCTCCATTTTTTCATCAAATTTAAATTTAAAATCTGATTTGATGAAGGATTGGAGATTGACTAACTTGTTGAACGTAACTATGTCCCAGTCTAATAATATTTTATAATTTATCTACAATTTTTTTAGTTTTTAGGAATCCACTAGCATTTTCAGGATTATCTTTGGTCGATCCATGTGTGTTGATACATTGTTTTGGAGGGCTATGGCTTGTTCCTTCAAATTATTTAATTAGGAGATGATTTTGAGTAGTAGGATAGGGCTGTCACAATTCAAACATAGAATTTGATACAACGCTGCTAGGCAGCTTGAAAGCGAGCTAGCCCAACTGGCTCGAATGCCAAAATGATGTCATTTTGGCCATTTTCCCCCTCTCTTTTCTCTCTGAAACAGAGAGGCGAGATAAAAAAAAAGGGAGGAAGAGAGAAGAAAGAAAGAAGAGAAAGGGAAGAGTAGAGGGAGAGAGAGGGAGTAGGAAATCCTTCCACTCATCGGCGCCGCCATCATTGTCGCAAACCCCTCCACTCATCGGCGCCGCCATCACCGTCGCAAATCCATCGCGACCCTTCTCTGTACGTATACACAGATCTATGTCTATACACATAGATCTGTGTATAGATCTCTCTCTCTCTCTCTCTCTTTCTGTGTTCCCTCTCTATTCTTCCTCATCTTCTTTTCTCATTTTTCTGTTTGTTTAAGAGAGAAAATAGAGGGGGAAGGAAAAGAAAAAAAAAAGTTGCAAAGGTGCCTTCGAGCCCCAACATTTTCGAGCTACCATGCATTTTTCAATTTGATATTATATTTTGAAACCTTTAAATACATCAATTTTTTTTGGATTTATATTCATATGTACAAGTATTTTTTTTTATAAGATAATATTTATAATTCATGTTGAAGTGGGTGTAATTAGAGCACCGAAATTAAGACTGTTGACTTAGGAACGTGGAGCAAGCATTTCCCTAAAACCCACAGGCAATTTTCTTTGATCCACAATTTTTTGTTTTTAAATTCACTCATCTCTTTTTAACTAAATGTAATTAACTCAATTAGACAAATAACAATGCTAGATGACCTGAAAAATCATGGCTCGAATGGCTCAAAATACTAAAAACGACGTCGTTTTGACATATTCGAGCCATTCAACCTACAAAAATTCGGGCCACCAAACATTTTCCTTAGACAAAACTTAAAGCCTTTGATGTACTACTTCTTCTTCTTCTTTTTCTTCTACAAAAAAAAAAAAAAAAACCTACAATTTGTTTGGTTTTAGTTTTCATAAAACACTTTTAAAAAAATTCTATTTTTTTTATCTTTCATATTTTTTTTGTTTTCAATGAATTTTTTTAAATTTTTAATTAATTTTTTTAATTTTTAGACACACCTAATATAAATACGCTTAAATTTTTAGACACACCTAATATAAATACGCTTAAAAAATATAATATTTGTTAAAAAAATCTTTTAAAAATTCATTAAATATCAAAAATACAAAAAGAAATACAAAAATTTAATACATTTTTTTGTATTTTTGTGTATTTATTAATTTTTAAAAAATATTTTTTCACAAATATTTTACTATTTAGATACATCTAAGTAATATGCATTTAGAATAGTAATAAAATTACTTAAAATTTTCAAAAATATTTATAAAATAAAAAAATACAAAAAACAAAAAACTTAATTTTTAAAAAACTGAACTTAAAAAACTGAAACCAAACTAGGTGATGTTTGGGAAGCAACTTCCCAAATTTTTTTTTCATTTTTTCTACTAAAAGACAAAAGTTTTACAAAACCAAAAAAAACACATCCAAACAAAATATCACATCCAATCCCATAATCATTTCACTTTTTCTCTCACAAACATCACATCCAACCACATAAAAACCCAACTATCTTCCCAAATACTAAAAATTTTTTATCTCATAAAAACCTACATCTAATAAAATCTACATAAAAACTCACTTCCCAAACACCCACTAACATTTCAAAAAAAGCTTTCATTTTGATTATAAATATTTTTCAATTGAAAAAAGATTGGTAGCTCGAAATGGGAGGCCCGAATTTGGCTCGACAGCCCAAAACGACGTCGTTTTGGGCTGTCCTCTTTTTTTTTTTTTTTTTTTTTTTTTCTCTTTTTCTTCTTCTTTATACCTTTCCTTTTCATTCATTCCCTTAATTCCTTCGAACACAGAGACAGAGAGGGAAGAGGAGAGGAGGGAGAGGGAGAGCGAGAGAGAGAGGAGGGAAGAGGAAGAGAGAAGAGAAGGAAGATCGGTGATGGCGCGGTGATGTTGGTCGGCGATCTGAAGCTGTTGAAGATGATGATGATGTTGAAGATGATGATGTTGAAGATGATGAAGATGATGATGATGGTCGGTGATCTGAAGCTGTTGAAGATGATGAAGATCGGATTTGATGGCGGTCTCTCTCTCGGTGATGGCGGTCGGTGATGTTGATGTTGATCAACAAATTTTTTTTTTTTATGTTGACCCAGATCTTGTTGATGTTGATGAACAAAAAAAAAAATTTGTTCAGAAAAATATTTGTTGATGTTGATCAACAAATTATTATTTTTTTTGTTGATGTTGATCAACAATTTTCTGAATGATTTGTTTCTGAACAATTTTTTTGTTGATGAAAGAAGAGCTAGAGGTGTTGATGAAATTTTCTGAATGAACCCAGTTGATGTTTGATGTTGATGAACCGAATTTCTTCTTCTCTTCTGATGAACCCAGTAGCTCGAAATGTTGATGAACCCAGTTTCTTCTTCACATTTCAGATGTGATGAACCCAGTACTTCATCTTCAGAAAAACGCCCAAAAAAAAAAAAAAAAAAAAAAACAAAACGCCGTCGTTTTCGACTCGAGCCATTCGAGCCCCAAAAGTCTCGAGCTACCAATCGCGGTTGTTTTCAATTTTTGTTGGCGACTTCAACCCACATGTGATCAGCTTATAACGCAGGATATCTTGGAGTTCTGTTAAGTATCATGTAATTCATACCTTGATATTGTGGGTGTTTGGGAAGTGAGTTTTTATGTAGATTTTAGGAGATGTAAGTTTTTATGAGATAAAAAATTTTTAGTGTTTGGGAAGATAGTTGAGTTTTTATGTGGTTGGATGTGATGTTTGTGAGAGAAAAAGTGAAATGATTATAGGGTTGGATGTGATATTTTGTTTGGATGTGTTTTTTTTGGTTTTGTAAAACTTTTGTCTTTTAGTGAAAAAAATGAGATAAAAAATTTGGGAAGTGGCTTCCCAAACACTCTCGCGTAGTTAAAATTATGAACTAATTAAATTTCTAATTCTAATAATTTATCCACTTTTCTGGACTTTTTATATATTTTTTTTCAAATTCTTACCACATTTAAGATTTAAACACAATTTTAAAGATTAGGTGCTTTTCCATTCCACCAATAACCGTTCCTTTATGATTGTTTCTAGAGGTAAGTAACAGATATACCGATCCGTCAAAACCGACCGAACCGAACCGATCCGTCGCATTTTGGACGGATGCGTGATGACGAACTGACAGTTGCGGATTGATTTTCTCCAATCCGCCAATCTGGCGGACGGATAGCGGATTTGAGATTCCTTTGGCCGCAACCGAACCGCCAAATCGCGAACACCCCTAGTAATTTATAAGACTTTGTGTTTTCAGTTTGTTTAAATATTCTGTTTGTATTTTCAATTAAAAAAGAGTTTAAATATTCTGTTGAAAAAAAAAATTCAACTTGAATATCTTTTTTGAATTGAAAAAATAAACGTATTATTTATCTATATTTTTTGGTTTTTAAATCTATCTCTAAAAATAATAAATAGAAAATATGATATATGTTGGTTGGTTTTTGTTTTCAAAAACCGATATAAATGTAACAAAACAGAGACATACAATCTCTACTACTGCTCTGTTCATGGTTTTGGTGGTTTGAATTGTTTTTATATTTTAAGAACCACAGATTGTAATACTTTACGTGGATGAGGCATGCTGTGATTGTAGTATGCGGATGAGGCATGCAGTGATTGTGATATTCTAAAATTTCAAACTTTCTTACTTTGAATGAGGCATGCAGTGATTGTAATATTTTTTTAAGTCATTAACTGTAATACTTTTTTCTTCTTTTTTTGAGGAAGTGCACAAGTTGAATTATATTGAAAATTTATAAAATTTTAAACTGCCAAACCGATTCGCATCCATCCGCGAAACCGCCAATCCGCTCAATCCACATCCGCTGGATTGGCGGACGGATGGGGATTGATTTTATCCAATCCACCAAGCTGGTGGACGGATGACGGATTGGAGGTTTCGTGGCCGCAACCGATCCGCGCCCACCCCTAATTGCTTCAATTTTCAATAACGCTTTTGTTTGGACAGATGATACCTTTTAGAAAAATATTTTTCACATTTTACTGGAGTTCAGTATAATAAAAAAATAAAAGTTAATGAAAAATGTTTATCATGATCAATAAAAAATAAGTTTATTTTGGTAAAAAATATTTTTCACTGTTAAAGATTTAAAATATTTTCCAAATTAAAATTTTATCAATGTTATTACATTACCATCAACTCCACCACCACACTACCAAGGCCATGGCCAAAGGCACGACAACCATCAATAGCAGCGTCATCGCCACCACTCCACATTATTACCATAACCACTACCATCACACCAATACTGCTGCCACAATCACCACCATTATCACTGCACCACTAAAGCTACCACATCTACTTACCACAATTATAACTATTTAGTACATTAATTTCAAAGAATACAGCCAAACAAAAATCTTTTTTTATTTTAATTTTTTTTTTTAAACTTCTAAAGCAATGATTTTAAATTTTTGGAGAACTTACGTTTAGATTTTAATAGATGGATTTATAGTCCAATAAGTCCTATGAGAATTAATCAGCTTGTTTGGTTCTGATTTTTAGAAAACAGTTTTCAGAAAAATTTATTTTTTTATTTTCTATATTTTAATGTTTTCAATGAATGTTTTAAATATTTTAATCATTTTTTTTTAATTTTTAAACACACCTAATATAAATACATTTAAAAAGTATAATATTTGTGAAAAAAATATTTAAAAAATACGCTAAATACCAAAAAATACAAAAAAATAAGAAAATTCAATACATTTTTCATATCTTTGTGTATTTATTAATTTTTTAAAATATTTTTTCACAAATATTTTACTATTTAGATACATCTAAGTAAGGTGCATATAAAAAAGTAAAAAAATTGCTTAAAAATTTTAAAATATTCACTAAAAATAAAAAAATACGAAAAATAAAAAACTCAGTTTTTGGAGAACTGAATTCAGAAAATTGAAACTAAACACACTAAGTAGTATTTTTCATTAAACACTAATTAAAAAATATCACTAATTGTTAATTTTTAACAACTGTTTGAAATTTGTTAAAAAAATGTCACTAATTATAAATTTTAGCGGCAGTTTAAAAAAATATCACAAAAAAAGATTACTAATTTTCAATTTTCAGTGACAATTTAAAAAATTTGTTACAAAAAAGTCATTAATTGTAAGTTTTAACGACAATTTATAAAAACTGTGACAAAAAAAATTAATAATTGTCAATTTTTAGCGACATATGTAAAAATATTTATAAAAAATTATTTTTAATAATACTTTTACTATGACTTATTTTTAATAGGATTTGATATTAATTAAGGCAGTTAATGACGATACCATATTTTGCTGCCAAAAGGCCCAAACCGTAATGAACAGCCCAAGTTAGTGGTTGCATGACAAAACCAGTTTGAACAATGGGCTTATAGGTTTATCTCTCTTATGCCTTAAGCAAAACTAAAGTATCCCAGTTCAAGCCGAAAAAAATTAAAAAAAAAGGAATTTTAAATAAATGAAGTTATTATCTTTTTTCTTATAAAAAAATAAAAAAATAAACTGGTGCCTGTAACCATTTCGTTTTCAGTTTTTAATTTATATTTACAAAAATTTAAAAAATTATCATAAAAACTTAATTGATAATTTTTTTGGTTTATAAATGGTTGTTTTAGTTTATAAATTTGAAGAAAAAACGTAAACTAAAAAAATGATTTTACATTAGTTTTTAAACAGAAAATTAAAAATTTGACTAACAATTTTTTTTTCAATTAATTTTTGTTTTCAATTAATTTTTTTCAAATATTTTTTTCCCAATTAATTTTTTTAATTAATTTTTTTTCCAATTATAATGTGTATGATCCAATTGTCATAAATAATAAAAAATAAATATAAATATTTTATGCTTGAACAAACATATTTTTTAGTTTATATTTTTAATTTTTTTTAAACATTTTGTTCAAATCAAACGCGTTTGTAGTTTATATTTTTTTAAAAATGAACAAAAACTAATTTATAAAAATTTTGTAAGTATAAACAACAAACGTAAACGTTAACTCTAGTTGACCATGGATCATAAATATAAGAGAAAATTGGATTGTGATTGTGATTTTTTTCATTTTCATTTTAATTTTCCTGAGCTTTTAAAAGTAAAAATAATAAAAAATTTGAAGCATCCATTTTCTTCATAACAAATTTTTTTTTTTTTTTGTGAAAATAGTTTTAGAAAATTTGAAAATGTTTTTTTGTTATTTCTTAAAAAGTTAGTTGTTTTTGAAAAAAAATATCAATTTTTTTTTGAAACAGTGTCATTTAAAAAAAAAACCAAACAAACAGAGAGGCTTTGTAACTTTAGTGTGTTTTTCACAATGATTTATGAATTTTTACTTTTTTAGTTAAAAAAATAAAATAAAAAAATCATGGCCCAATTAATCAGTGCTGGTGAACTAACAATCAATACTCCTGAGTAGCGAACAAAATCATGGCCCAATTATAGACACCAGGCCCATCTTCGATTTTTTTGTGTTGTTTTTGGTCTTAAGAAGGATAAGCACTCTGTAAGTAGCTAGGGTTTCAGATTATCGTCTCTGCGACTCTTCAACAATGGCGAAGAAGAGAACCAGGCATCAGAATCCAGAGGCATTCCTTGCCGATGAAGCCGCCACTTCAACCTCCAAGAAACGAAACAAACCTCCCAAACTCCACCAGCATGAAGAGAAGGCACTCCTTCCCGCAAACCCCCCCCCCCCCTCTCTCTCTCTCGCTCTCTTGCTTTCTCTCTCTTCTCTTTACTTATCTTCTCTCGCTGTTTGTGCAGCTTATATCGTCTGGTATGAGTTCAAAGATTTTGAAAGAAGCTCTAATTCAGCAAAAGGAAGTACAAGAGGAGGCCGAAGAGCAAAACCCTAATAAGCTGGTTTTTGCCGAAGAACCGGCCAATGATGCTGCGTCGGACGATGAGGAAATCAACAACTTTGGCGGCTTTTCAGAGACTCAAAGCCAATTTGGCGGTTTCGATGTGAGTTTGATCTCTCAAAGTTTTAGAATTTCAGAATTATAGAAGAGAAACGAACTTCAGATTATGTATTGTCGAATTGATTTGTAAATGTTGATGGAATTAATGCTATTAAGCCAAATTGTTCAAAAAAATCTAAAATTTAAAACTGTTCATTTTGTGTGTTTGTGGTAAAGGAGTCATTTTTATTTATTTATTTTTGATTACTTTTGAAAATTTTTATCATAGGAAGAGATAAACGAGGAGGATGAGGCGCTACTGGATGCCTTTACATCAAAGAATGCGGGTCCTCAACGCACATTGGCGGACATCATTGTTCAGAAGATCAAAGAAAAAGATGCACAAGTTTCTTCAGGTTTTATCAAACCCTTTAGTAGTGTGTGACAATAAACTATCTCTTGATTTTAATTATAGATATCTCTCAATATGCTTCTGCAATGGTTTGGTCAATTGACACTGATGTGGGATTCTTGTTTTGGGTCTCTCAAGGAATTTACTAAGTTTAAACTCCATTTGTTTCAATATAATTGTTTTTCCTACAAAATTTTATGGGTTTTTTTTTGGTTTTCTGGATTGAAATAAGATGCCGCTGTAGTTTGAGCATTATCTCGAGTTTTTGATGATTTGAAAAGTATGATAACTTTGATTTAGTAGAAAGGTTTAGTTTTCCGTTACTGATTAGGTATGGTTTAATACCTTGGTTTACAGAAGTGCGACCTCTGCCCAAATTGGATGACTCCATCATTGATCTATACAAGGGGTACTTTTGCTGTTTTGTGCTCAGTATTATTGGTATTAGTAATTATGAATATAATGGGGGTTGTTTAAGTTGGGTATAAATGTGACTTGCAGAGTTGGCAAGCTTCTCAATAAATACACTTCAGGAAAAATTCCCAAAGCGTTCAAACACATCCCTTCACTGCAGCTTTGGGAGGAAGTTCTATACTTGACTGAGCCTGAGAAATGGTCGCCAAATGCAATGTACCAAGCCACAAGAATCTTTGCGTCCAATTTGGGTGTGAAGAAGGCTGAGAGATTTTACAAGCTTGTCTTACTCCCACGGGTTCGAGAGGATATTCGAAAGAATAAGAAACTGCATTTTTCATTATATCAAGCTTTAAAGAAGTCTATGTACAAACCGGCTGCCTTCAATAAGGGAATATTGTTTCCATTGTGTGAGGTTTGAAATCTTTAATGATGCTCAAGATGAACTGCTGCTATCCTTTAGATCTGATTACTTTGACATCAAATTCCTATTCTTGTTTGTTTTTCATCATTATTATATTTGTGAAGCTGTGCTAGTATTTGAACATTTTAGTCTACCAACATCAAAATTCTTCTTTTTTCTATTTAGACAAGGTTTTATTAAGTTTCTCCAATTATATTTGAGTTAAATGGCTTTATAGGTTTAGGCTTTTCTAATTTTTTTTACTTTTGTGATGCGCAGTCAGGGACTTGCAATTTGAGGGAAGCTGTCATCATCGGGAGCATTATTCAGAAGGTTTCCATTCCCCCACTTCATTCAAGGTATGTTGGCTATTTTTCAGTCACTATAAATTTATTGTTTTAGGCATAATTTTGAATTGCTATAGCCATTTAGTTTAGGCACATTTCAGGCATAAAGAAGAGTGCAATATGAGGCATGCGGGTAATTTCAGGAAGGGAAAATAGAAGGAAGCTTAGTGAATAGTATCCAAAGTAGAAATAGTGTACGATTCTTTTTTGGGTGATATGTAGAATTTGTGTGAAATGGATAATTATGTTGGACAGTTTTGCAAAATAGTTAGTGAAGGATGGTGGGCCTTTTTCCTACAGTGTATTCTGTGCGCTTATTTTTGTAAAATTTTATTATCATATAGAAGGGGGTATAATTGGTATTAAAATTTTGTTTAACAACCAACACCTCACTTTCCTTCTGTTTCCGGTGACACAATCAAACATTACCTTGATATTACAATTACCGTATTGGGAGGCCAGTTTATAAGGCATGCAACAGCCTCTTTTTAGTTTGCATGTCTATCAATTTAGGCTCATCATGCTCCATTATGGACATTCAAATAGATCAAATGGTTGAGGAATTTGTTTTCTTATATTGCTTTCCCCTCCAAAATTCTCACTTGTAACGACTTTTCACTATTTCTTTGTTACATGTACAGAAATTTTATGCATGTCCTTTTGTAGTTTATGCATCTTTACCTTTTAAGTTTTGATCCCCAGTAAAAATGTTAAACACTAACTTTTCTTTGTACGTACAGTGTTGCACTATTGAGGCTTACAGACATGGAATATTGTGGTACTACAAGGTAATGGGGCTTGTATTTTCATTTTGATTATTCATATAAAAAGCAAGTTCTAGAATGGTTGAATAATCAAATGATCGGTAAAATTAATATATTTTTTTCTTATAACGTTTTCAACTGTCAAATAATTTGGTCTGAATAAGGGTTATGCCAATTAGTGGGGTGTGGGTGGGTGGTGGGTGTGAATAGGCCATTGAAAAGTCGAAAAATTTCTCAGTTTCTCTATTTGAAAAACTGATGAACTTTGAATAACAGAGAAATTTCTCATTTTCTGTATTTAATAAATTGAGGACCTTTTAAAGATTGAGA
This sequence comes from Camellia granthamiana, assembly GCA_036172215.1. Taxonomy (NCBI): domain Eukaryota; kingdom Viridiplantae; phylum Streptophyta; class Magnoliopsida; order Ericales; family Theaceae; genus Camellia; species Camellia granthamiana. Next base: position 149,514,746 of record CM069904.1, read on the forward strand.
AAACTTATAATTTTTGTACTGAGAAATTTCTTAATGTAATACTTGCTACTTGCCAAAGCATGAACATCTAGAAGCATGTATTATTAGTGAAGTAGGAGAGTGAATGTCTGCATCTCTTGAGCTTTGTTATCAGACTTGCGCTATTCATACGGACAGGGATATCTACTACTTTTATCTGCATAGTAATCATCTGTTGCAGTAAAGAATGAATACTGTGTGGCCTATAATGAGGAAGTTGGAGGGGGGAAGCTTTGAGCTTTGTTTTCTTTCATATTTGCGCTATTCATGTATGGATTGATGTGATCCTATTTTGGGATAGAATCAATGATGAATCGCACAATACATAATTTGCTTCATGATTTGATTAACTTTTTTTACGATTCATGCGATTCTTGAACCTATTGGGCCTGACAGATTCCGATAATTTTTTATCTCTTTGGTGAAACTGTCATAATGCAGCTTCTAAGAGTGTTTAGTATGAAAGAAACTAATACATATGCTTGCTTTGTTGTTTATAGGAGACCTAGTTAAACCCAACAACTTCTTATCTAATTTTATGGTTGGTGGGTTTTGGATCCACATTTTTTGCAATGAAGTCAACGGCTTTTGAATCAAACAGTGCAATCATGTCTTTATATAAGAATTATTGCATATGATGTTCAAAAATCAGTTTATTTTATTTTGTTTCATATATAGTTGTTTAACATATATATATATATTTTAGTTTGTGTTGAATCTTACGATTTTTGATTCACAATTTGCAAGTTTGAAACTTTGAATCACGATATGATTCTTAATTTGATAACACTATAGGAAGCCCAAAAGATGTTTGAGTATATGAGATTCTTGATGGATTTCTGAACATATGAAGGCCATTTTAATGTGTCGGGTGGGGCTGGCTTCTAATGCCTGTCCTGCATAGAAACTTGGTTGAGTATGATTTACCTGCCCCTCCAAGAAAAAAAGAGAAAAAGAGTAAAGATTCAGATTCTGATCCTATGCTTTGTAACCCTTCCCAAACCTATCTTAATATGGTTGGGACAAGATGGTGTGGTTTACATTGAATTTTGGTTGATTACCGTCTCTGGTATTGTATCTATTTTTTGTATATACATCCATGCGTCGTAGTAGGGGCGGGTGTGTTCGTGTCATGTCATTTTGGGTTCGTGTCAGAATTACCTCAACACTAACCCGACCCGTTTATTATTTTGTGTTATCGTGCCGTATCATTTTCGGTCTATGTCCGGTTTGTGTCATGTCAAAAAATTGCACTATTGATTAAAAATATCAAATGTGTGAAAAAAATTTGAAAATTTCTTCACAAGTTAAATTTAATGAAATTAATCTCTATTAAATGAAATTATTTATAAAAATATTTGATTTCAACTTAATTTATTTTCTTAATTTATAAAAATTATATTTTATTATTATATTTTTTACTAGATTAACTCCGATATAGACAAAAAATACATTAAGTTCAATTAAAAGCAAAAACAAAGCCTATATTAAACTTAAAATCGTATTTTTTATACTTTTTAATAAATTGGATGTAATTATGTAAGATTAAAAAATGTCATGATACTCTTTAATGGAAAAATATTAAAATGTGTAACTAATTATTCATTATACGGGTTATCTGTGTCAATTTTGTGTTATACAGATTTGACACTAACCTGACCTGTTTAATATTCGTGTTTTTGGATTGTGTCATATACGTGTTCGTGTCAGGAAATGATCAACTCTAACCCACTAGTTTTGTGTACAGTTCGAGTTGTGTCGCAAATTTCCACCCCTACGTCATTGCTTTTGAGAATGGATCAATGTTATGTGTTGGTACAATTTTTTTCATGCTTTTAGAAATTTAAGCTTTACTTGTTTTTCATGCCTACCTTTGCTTCAAGAATGCTGCGTGGAGTCATGAGCTGATTGATTTATAGTTATATACTAGTTTTCTTTATAAATTTACCTCTTTCTTTCTTTTTCTTTCCTTTTTCTTCTTTTTTTTGGGGGTTGATGTGATGGAATTGTTGTTTCTTTTGGATAGTTTTTCTCATGCCACATTTTTTCTCCCTCACTGAATGACATGCAAGTTTTGACAATTTTCCACTGATTGTATGATGCAGTTATTTTATAAAGCTATTGATTGAGAAGAAGTATGCTTTGCCATATCGGGTACTTGATGCTATGGTTGCTCATTTCTTAAAATTCCTTGAGGATGAAAGGATAATGCCTGTGATCTGGCATCAATCGCTTCTTGCATTTGTGCAAAGGTTTGTATTATTATTTTTCCCTGATAAGTAAAGGCGCTAGTATACTTATCTTGTGTCTCATAAGTATTTTCTTTTGAATATATCCACCATTATAGAAAGTTCATTTAGCATAAACATTATTGAGCTGTCTATGTATCTCTGATTTGGACATTGCTTTCTCTCAAGTCTTTGTATACAATGAATGTTGTAGATGTCGGTTCAAGTGTCTTCAAATTATTATGTCTTCTCTGTCGGGGAAAGAGTCTACTAATGTATCATATGGTAAAATTTGACATACTGTACTTCGTAAAGTAGTCTCCAAATCTCATATTTTTTGCAGGATAAGTTTTGAGGGAAAACTAATCCTAGTGGTAAAGTTAAAGATGTGGGTCCCACAAGTTTTTTGCTAACTGAACAGTAAAAAATTACATGAAACTAAGATTTTTCAGTTTCCTTTCCGGACAACTAAATGGGGCCATAGTGAAAAAGCACTCATTCTTGGGGTTTAAAGTTGCTTTTCAGAGTTAAGCCTGTCCAGCTTCCATTTGGGTGTGCTTGGCTTTGCATTTGGGTTGTGGTTTGTGTGGTTTTATCTAAAGTTTTAGGGCCTTTTTTTTGGGAAGAGCCAAAACTGGTTCTAGGGGCCACAAAATAACAGGATGGTTTTAAACCTTTCAAAAATTCATTTTCAAAAGTACGGAGGACCCCCTTTATATGAGAAAAGTGCCCAAAACCTTGTTAAAATCAAAACAAGAAGGGTGTCGTTTTCCAAAAAACCTTAATAGAAGTGGACTTGACCTGATTCATTGTCCTGATTATGCCAACAGCCCCTTAGGTAAATGGAGAACATACTAAACCGTTTCAATCTAGAATGACATATCTGGTTATTTGCCAATCTACCTCCTGGGGAGAGAATAAAGAATCCAACCTATTTGTGGACACATTGTATGTGTGCATAATAATGTTACAAATCATTTGGAGCATATCAATCAATATAGATGTAACAGTTTGGTTGGTAAGCTGCAAAGGAAGCCCATAGGGATTAATATGAGGTTGAGATCATCACCCTTCAAATTTTTTGTATCACATTGATCCCATTTTGGATATTGTTCACTGCATCAAATTAAGATTTGCATTTTTTTCTTCATACATTATTCATATAAACTTTCTTATAGGTACAAAAATGAATTGACCAAGGAGGATAAAATTAATCTTTACAGTCTAGTTGAAAAGCAATGGCATAAATTGGTACGAGCTTTAACCCCTTAACAGCGACTATGCTAATTTCTTTTGGCTTTGGTTTTTTGGCAATATCTGACATGTCTGTTTCTCTTCAAATGCAGGTTACACCTGAAATATTAAGGGAGCTAGATAATAGCCGCAACCGTGGTGAAAAGGAGGACGCTCTTATGTTAATATATATCCTTGCTTCAGATTATTGTTCATGTATTTTGTTCTTGACTAGTTAAATATGACATTTCTTATTGGACTTTTGTTGCTATAGGTGATTTTCTCTTTTATTGTTTGCACAGTTGTCAGAATACTGCCTAGCATATTTTACTTGAAATATTATGCTTAAATTTTTTACATAAATTGACGAACAAGAAGTATTTAAGTTTAGAAAACCTTTTGAGTCTGGCAAGGACGTATGTCTAACAGTAACAACCAATTCGTTGAAAAAGTTTGGCACAAAGGCTAGATATAGGCTAAAGTATCACGTGGTAAGTGTGTTTCTTGAAAACGGTGGTCTACATACCAGCTTTTGGCTAAGTTGTTTGTATATACTTCATGGCAGCTGGAAAGAGTCAATTCTTTTGATGAATGCAACACGGTTGTCTTAGTTATAAGTTTTTTTATTGAAAAATGTTTCTTTTAAACATGCTTGGCTAAGTCTGCTGTTGTTCGTCCAGAATTTTTGGAAACATATTAGAGATCCACAAATTTTGGTTTGATAGTTCAGTCATCCTTAGTTATTCATTCTTAATATGAAATATACACATTCATTTAATTATGCAAGCATTTATTGCATATTTTTCTTTCTGTATATTTAAGTTTTGTATATTTGTCACGAAGCAAAATTCCTAATTATGGTCATTTATCTTTCGTCATAAGATTCAACAGTTGTTTTTAGTTTCCTTGACTTCTTGTTACCATCTCCAATTTCTGTTATCAACAAAACAATAGAAGAAGATAGGTTTGACATTCCAGATGTGCCAATGGAAGAGGACTGAATATACATTTAGCACAACTATTCTTGTAGATTTTCAGGTAAAGTTACAGCTATAAAACTGTCGCCCTTCTGTCAAATGCTTAATATTGATCTGTTATGTTGCATGGTATTTATCATCTCCATGTTGCCAGTGGCGGCTTCTGTTTTTTTTTTTTTTTTTTAAATTATGAAATCTTGTGAAATTATTGTTCTCTTCCACTAAGGTTTTAAATTTTCTATTGCAGGTAGTGGTTACTTCTAGGGTTTCCTTTGGAATGAAATGTGGTTACTAGTTGATTGGGATGAATGTTGTCTTGAAGTTGCTTTTTGGTGAGATTTTTTTTTTTTTTTTTTTTTTTTCAAACCAAATATGAAACATTCAATTCTGGTGTGAAGATTAAATTTTTATGTCTATTTACATCTTTGATGAATGATTATCATTTCTGTTAGAAATTCTGCTTGATGTGCCTCTATGTTGCCGAAAATTGCGACACTTCCTAAAATTAAATAGTACAATTTTTTTTTTGTGATGATGGGAACCTTTACATGGCTGTGTAAATCTCAACAAGAGCAAATTGAAAGCTCTAAAAAATAAAAGATGAATTTCATAAAGAGGTTTTGAAATTAAATTAATTTCTGTAGGTTTGATGTCAAAAAGAGCAATTTGGAGGTTCATGAAGCTGTTTTAGAGTTTGTTGACTGTATTTGTTCTTAAAGATGAAGAAAGCTCATGGTTTTGTATATAGAGAATAGGGAAAAATGATGTCAAATGAGAAATGAAAGATAAGAAATTGTGAAAAGTTAAAATAAATATCTTAAAAATTGGAAAGAAAAAGATGTGTCCCTTATTTCTTGCTCATTCAAACACAATAATAATAAACAATAATTATGTAAATTTCTCATCTAAATGAGAAATTATAATCTTTCCTCAATTCTTTTCCCAAGTAATTTACCAACCAAATTATAATAATCTGAGATCTTATCATTTTCACCTAATAATAAGATGTTCTAACATACCAGAACTAAATTTCAATCATATATTGTTTTTTTAAATTGTATTTTATGCCCGTATCTTTACTGTAAGATGTTTGGTCTGCATTGTGGGACTTCAACCTTGCACCTAACAAAAAAAACAAAAAAAAGAAAGTCAGCTTTGCCTAACTCAGATATAGCTTTTGACATGTGAACACAATAATAATAATTATAATGTTCAAAGATTGTGAAATTTACATGGTGTCTTAAATTTGTTTCTCTAGGTTTGGCTTAATTGACTATGGCTGTTTTGGGGTGTTGAATTAGGGGACAGTCTAATTTATCGATAAGTTCTGCTCTAATTTTCAAATATAATTTTATTATTAAAAAAATATTTAAAAAAAATACAATTTAACTGTTCATATCTCTCGCATCATATTTCAATATAAATTAATATAACTAAATTAAAGTAAATAAAAATTCACAAAAAAAAGTCCAAATGTTCCAATTATTTACCATTTTGATAAATTTCTTTAGTATCATTACCAACACCAAATAATCATTCCGCAACACAAACACACATTTAAAAAGAGTCGAAATATTTTTATTATCAAAATGATATGCAAAAATATAAATTTACTTTTACTTAGAATTTGTGAGTAAATAAGTCCAGTTTATAGAGTTTGCTGGTAAATGAGGGATGGGAAGATAAGTAATATGACGGGTTTCATATATTCACTTCAATATTCTGATTGTTTTGTTGTGATTATATATATCATAAGATTGTTTGGTTACAATAAGATATGCGATGCGCTAAGATTTGAAAGATTATCATTGGATAATGGAGGAAAGATAATCGAGAAGGAAGGATTTACAGCCTCAGGGTTGATGTGGGATTCAATTGTCTCTTAATGTTGTTGTTGTGTTTGATTGAGAGATTTGAATAGAGATTTTAAAAGAGAAATGGAAAAGATAAGTGAAATGTGAATAAAACATACCTATATTTCACCTAATTTCACACACCTTTTTCCTTTCTCTTTCCAAATCTCTCTCTAAATCCCCCAATCAAACACAACGTAAAGGTTTATTCGAATATATATTTTTTGGATAAATATAATCAAACTTAATTCTCGTCAAATCCTATTGAAAATAAATTTTAATAAAATCGTCGCTAAAAATGATTTTTTGTGATGATTTTTTACATATCGCTAAAAATTAACAATTAGTGACTTTTCTGTCATGCTTTTTATAAATTGTCGGTAAAACTTACAATCAGTGACTTTTTTGTGATGAATTTTTTAAATTATCGCTGAAAGTTAAAAATTAGTATTTTTTTAAATTGTAGCTAAAACTTATAATTGGTGACATTTTTGCAATAAAATTTTTAAACTGTTGCAGAAAATTAACAAATAATGATATTTTTTAATAGTGTTAGATAAAAAATACTATTAATTATCATAGGACCTATTGAACAATAAATCCATCTATTATGACCTACACATAACTCTCTCTCCCCCTCTCCCCTTTTCTTTTATTCTCATTTAAAAAAACAATAGATTCTTATCTTAACATGATATCGTGACAATGTTTCAAACCCTCTAAATAAATTCTCTCCATTGAGAATTAGCATAGGTTTTGGTAAAATGAATCATGAGGACTTTATGAGCAGATCAGAAGATTGCTGACCATTGATCAATGAGAATTTTCTTCACATTGTCATTTTTTTTTGGGCAAATTGAAAAGAATAACAACTTGTGGGTCAATTGGCAATTGTAACACCGACACCCCACACCCCCCCCCCCCCCCCCCCCCCTCAAAATAATAATAAAAAAAAAAAGATTCTTCACATAAATAATTTCAAATGCAGAGTAAAACCTTCGTAGTTGAGAATTGACACGGCCGTTGAATAATCATAATTGTTAGTTACTTTTCAATACTCCAAAATTTTAAAAAATATTTTTAATTTGACTGGTATTGAATTTAGATTAATTTAAATATAGGAAGTTAAATTTTAATAGATTTAAAAACTTGTTAATTTTTAAAATCAAATCAAACTTTGCTTAATAAATATATATTCATTTGTTAAATTCAAATTACTTGAATTCAGTTCATAATTGATTCAAATGATAAACAAATCGAAACCTAAAACATAGTCACATCCTGATTTAAAGTTATCAAGACCTCTTCTAAGGGGGAGGTTTTAAGTTCTACTCTTAAGAGTGGAATAAGAAGTTTTGCAAGGTGTATGGGTGTAAGTTTTAACTTTCTTAATTTGCTAATTTTAACAATTAACCACTAATTTTCACCGATAAAAAAAAAAAAAAAAAAAGTCTTCCTTTGAGAAATTGGGTATAGGAAATTGAGGTGGAAGCCCTGAAGAGGCATTATTAGGGTTTTCTAAATCAAAGTAGTCGGCTTGAAATGAGCTCTTCATATATATATATATAGATATACAACTACGTTGACTATTTCAGGATTTAAAAAATACATAATTAATCTCATAAATTTAGTATAATTGCATCAATTTTGTTAGTAAGGTTAAAATAATTAAAATTAATATAGATAGTGTGTAGATACAGTGATAAGTAAGGATAAAATATATAAGTGTAAGAGAAATAATAAAGTTATTTTTTGGGTTAATTACACTTTTAATCCATATACTTTGACTAAAGTTTCACTTTAGTTCCTATAATTTTAAATTTAACAATTTGGCTCATGCACTTGAAATCTAGTTTCAATTTAGTTCTTCTATCCAAATTTTGTTAATTTTTACCATGTGTACACCTTCAGGAGATTGACAAGTGTTCCAAAATTGTTAATTTTAACCTCCAATTTTAACGGAAGAACCAAACTGAGACAAGATTTAAAGTGTAGGGCGAAATTGTTCAATTTGAAAATATAAAGATCAAAAAGTGAAATTTAAGTCAAACAATAAGGATGAAAAGCGTAATTAACGCTTATTTTTTTTAATCACTATAACTAACAAATTATTGATAAAAATGCAGCAACATGTTATATGAATTAAGAATAATACTTGAGACCCCCCTTTTGGGGGTCACCCCCTCACCCCCCCTTCGCCATGTGTCAGGGAGTGATTGGAGGAGCAGGAAAAAAAAGAAAAAGAAAAAGAAAAAGAAAAAGCAACCAATGAGAGAGAGAGGGGGTCAAAGGGGGTGATGGGAAAAGGGGGGGATGAATCATTGTTGATGAATTAAACCTTTAAATGAATTTAATATAAATTATATCAAACTTTTAGAGCTTGATGTACTTTTTTTTTTTCCTTCAAAATTTTAAGAAATATTTATTTATTTATTTTCATTGGAACTTAAGACTTGAACAGTCAATTTGGTCACTTTCTTCAAAATGTAGTTATGTCTCCATTTCAACTGTTTTTCTGAGTCTTGGGCAAGTTGGTGATCATGTTGCTTCAAATCTTTAAAACATAAATCACATTATTTTTTTCCTCTATTCTTTTAATCAACAAATACTACGGAGCACCAATTATTGGAGTCATACTCATATCTTACCTATATCACATATCGATATGTCTCGAATATTTGCATTTATGTATCAAATTCTTTCTAAATGAATCTATAATTAAAAAATAATTTATTTAATTTTTGAATAAATATTAGATATTTTCTACAAACTATTCAACCTATCTTGAAAATAAAATTATAACATTTCTTGTGTAGCCAAAAAATAAGTTTCTAAAAATACGTTAAATACTGCTTAGAAGAGAAAAATTGGGAAATAGTAAGACTAAAACATTCAAATTTAGTCTGTGTCTATGTAATATAACCTCATTATATTCTATATGAATATGCAATACATTTAAAATTGAGATAATTAAAGAGAGATAGATTGTTACAAATATGTTTGGAATGAATTATGTTTGTTTGGAAAATGAGAAACAAAGAGGTGAGGCATTGTTGGCATTTCCTTCACCACCCAAAAGTGGAAAGTTCGAGGCTGCAAGAGGATTGGATTGGATGGTCCATACATATCCTTTAGTCTATATTCAAGGCACCAAATTAGATATAAATCCATTTCACATCATAGCTATTTTGACTTCTAATGCTATAACCACTGGTATCTTTTCCGCATCAATAATACTGCGAATTCACTCTTATTAATCTAAAATTTATTCATAATTTTTATCTTATAGTTCCGATTTATTCTATACATAAATCTCACACTATATAAATTAATCTCTACCACACAATCACCCATTTAGAATTTTCTAAACGGATAAGAGTGTGTCTCTAGACATTTCCTTTCCACACACTTCTTGTTGCTCATCTTCATTTTACTTGAAATGTGATTTTTTTTTAATAATAAATTACACTTATCTCTCTTGAAGTGTAGAGAAAATATAATTAGTCTTATACTTTTAATTTACATAACAATTAAGTCAATTTTCATTAGTTATTAATTAGTCGTATGAATGAAAAAATGATAGTGTCATATCTTTTATACTAAAAAAGATATTTATCTTTATTTATTTCAATTTCTACTCACTATTTGCATTAATTTCGCTTACTTTAACTAATTAAAAGAGAAGTTGTTATAATTATATAAAAAATGTGAGACTTATTATATTTTTTTCAAACTCTAAGACAGAGGTTGGTGTAATTCACTAAAATATTATGAACCTACCCACTAAATGGATATGAGAAAATTATTTGATGCTTTGAAGCGAGTTGTGTCCCAATTTAATTTTTATTGGTTAAAACAGTGAGACTTGCAATTTTTTTTTTCTCTTCTTAGAAAATAACTAGACAAGCGTCCACACTAAATGAAATGAAATTATTTGTGACTTTTTCAATTTTAATTTATATTTTAGAAAAGGAGTTTTTAATTAAGGAAAAAAAAAAAAAAAAAACACTAAGAGGTACATTCACAATAAATGACTTACTTCATCAGTTTGAGGGGAATAAAAAAACAACAATGGTAGAGGGCCTTAATTTCTGTGGCTCAAATGGCTCGAATTTGCCAAAACGACGTCGTTTTGTGTACAAAACAACATCCAAATTACCAAAACGACGTCGTTTTGACAATTTTGAGTCATTTGAGCCACAGAAATTAGGACCTTCAAACATTTTTCATAAAAAAAGAGAGAGACAGATCGCAAGGTCCCCACTAACTTTATTTGATTACTACAAATTAATGGACACACGTGACAATTTGTCACTGGTAATTAATTCAAGTCCCTTCCCACTTCTCTTTCTCTATCACACTCTATTATTTCTTACATTGCATATAAATATAAATGGAATTAGGGTTCTTCAATTTTACAAAATGGGGAAAATTCATGAATTATGGCACAAGATTTCAATTATTATGATTTCTCCAAATTATTCAAATTAAGCATTCTAAACCTGAAATTGAAATGAATTAGGGATTGTACATAGTTTATATTCAGCCTAAATTATGGGATTCCAAATGTTTTTGCAAATTTGATTGGGGTATTCCCATAAATAAAAATAAATAAAAAACTGAGGTATTTGCTTGGGTTCTTCAGAGTTCTAGATTATTACGAATGTAGCTTTTAATTAATTATATGTAGTCGTTTTTCTTCAATTTCTTGTAAAAATCATTTAATTTTAATGAATTATTTTAGCATTAAATGTTAATAATGAAAAATAAACTCATATTTAATATTAAAAGGGAGGGTAGTGTAATTATATTAAAAATGTGAGACTAATTATATTATTTTTAAATCTTAGATGTGGTGAGTGTAATTTACCCATAAGAATAATACTCATGAAATGGATACCTTCTACTATTGTGATTGAATTTGACAGTAGAGTTCATTACATTTATGTTAAGTGTTTGGAAAATAATAAGGGACATATATACATTAATTGGTAGAAGATAATGTCACATGATACTTTATTCGTATACAAAATCTTTTCCATGAAACGAATAGAACTAACTTAACCTATCTTGGTGGGTAAGGTGAGGGATAAGTTCTGTTCAATTCTCCTTTGTGTGGCCTCTTTTGTTGGGAGCACTACAAGCATATAATATAGTTATACTCGGAGATTATTGAATAATTTTTTTCAAATCTATAAATATAATAGGTTGACTCCGTTATCTTTATGTCTAATAATAAAAAATTAACATAAAATATCTGTTTATATGTAACATTTAACTTGATGAATCGAAAAGAAAAGCCATCTTACAATCATAATTCCTACTGAATTTACAGAAAAAAAGAAAATAAAATGGAGGAAGTCTATGAATACATGACAACGAACCTAAAAAAATAAAATAAAAAGAGAAGGGGATCTTTTAAAATTCAACGGGTTGATTTGAGTGTTTCAAAAGATGACCTAAAGGCAATCCGATCTAAAAAAAAAAAAAAAACTCATATTTGAATATATTAAAATCAATATGATATGATTAACGTGGTACGTGTAATTAATGACTTCCCAATTATTGTTCTTTATTCTAGATTTTGTGTGCCAACCGTGTAAGCCAAAAAAAAAAAAAAATGTAAATCTTTACTAGGAAAAGAAAATATGGTTCACTTCTTTAGAATGATGAATAATGATATACAAGTAAATAAATTTTATCATTTTTTTTTAAAAATTTATTGATGTGATATTTATAATTTTACTAAAGTGGGTTCAATTTTAGTTTTCAAGATTTCTTTAATGCATGACAATCAATTAGTAACAAAAGTTTGCAAACTTTGTTAATTTGTGTGACATTTTTTCTAGAACGATATAAAAGTTTTGAATCTCTTGCAAGTTGAATCTATAATTTTTACAAACAATTTCTCAACAACTGAGCCCTCCATAATTTGATATCATGAGCATCTAATGGCTAGAAATAAAAGTTTCCAAATTTTAATTTAGGGTTCGTTTGGAATATGGGTTAGTTTTTTTTAACTATTTTAGCCTGGGGCTAAAAAGTCTCGTTTGTGATAGGCTTTTTAACTTTTTTAACTTTCGTGAGAGAAAAAATAAAATAATTATAATTTGAATGTAATATTTTATCTTATTAAACTAAAAAATCTATTTTATCTTTTTAACTAAAATAATTAAAAAATCAAAAAGTTTCGCATGCCAAACGAAAGCTTAGGCTAAAAGGTTTAGCCCAAACTCAATTTGAAATTTGCAATAGATACAAATTTGATAAAATATGCTTAAAAATAAAATTTTGCCACTTAGACTTATTATGTTATGAGATTTTGTATAGATAATAAAAAAAAAAAAATTCTATTTCTACCATTATTATGAAATTATGAATTCTAATCTGCTTAAATACCAAAAAATAAACGAATTCCGTATTTTAGACTCGTTCAAGTTGCACCCAATAGGTAGAAGTATACTTCTGAAAAAAAGAGTTTTTGAGAAATTGCACTCTATAAAAATGAAATACATTTCATCCCAACCATCTCACATAAATGGACTTTTTGGTTGTCCAAAGGTTATTATATATATATATACAAATGTGCATGGTAGATCAATGAGCTTCTGGCAAAAAGGTTATTGTGAAGTTGATGGAGCCATCATCAATAGGACGTTGCAATAGCAAAGTCAAAGAGGCCTATCTTCCTCTTAATAAAGTCACAATCAAAAGTTAAATTCAAGATACATACGAAAAAAAAGTTTGATTTTTTTCTATCACCAAAATGATTGATAAAATTTACTCGTATTCATAATTTATTATCAAAATAATAAATCTCAGTAAAAGAACAACTAAAATAATAATAATAAGGGTAATTTTTAAGTACGTAAATACATACTATATGCATTTACATAATTTCTCATAAATATACGTAAATTATTTTATAAAATCGCGTAAGTTTTTACAAAGATACGTACGTTAACCCATAAAAATTTAAAAAATTACAATTTATATATATTTGTGAAAATTTACATGATTTTATTAGGTAATTTATATATACCCAAACACTATTGAGAAATCATAGAAGTGGGAAGAACAAATTGTTTTACTCTGAACAGTAGTCAATTACTTAAAATGGTCTGGAGAGTTGAGTCAAATAGTACGACTTCGATGTGGCCTAAATGGCAAAAAAAATCAGTAGTCTAATATTGAGGCAGATTTGGACGGCCTAAAAGTATGCCAAAATCATACACTCTAAATGCATGACCAAGTCAAGCCCATCTTAAACAGCTCATCTAATTATTCGCCTCCAAACCCCCACCCCTCTCTCTCAATCTCTCTCTATACATTGTTATCTTCTTCATTCTGTGCTTCAACATCCTTGCAAATGAAGCAGAAAAGCTTGTCTACCCACATATCATCCTTCAACCTTGGCGTATTCACTTTCTTCCTCTTATCAGAAACAACTTCTTGTGTGGATTCACAGTATGAAGCCTGTGTGCCCAAAAAATGTGGTGGCCAAAACATAAGCTACCCTTTTTGGATTCAAGGTGAACAAAAGTCTTATTGTGGGTACCCTGGTTTTGAGCTCACTTGCCAAAATAACCATCCCATTCTTCAAATACCGGAAAATAATTATACAATCCAAAAAATTTTCTATGACAGCCAGTCTATTCGCATATCGGTTTCAAATTTAAGCAGTGAATGTTTACCACCAATCAGAAACTTATCACTTGAAGGGGACGAGTTCAAATTTGCTTCTTCTTATATTCCATATCTCCATATATTATCCAATTGTTCGTCGCCGTTGCCTGGGGAGCTTTCGGATTATAACAGGATTAGTTGTGGGGCAAAGAATGAAGATGTTTGGGGTTTGGCTTTGGCAATGTTTGGAAACAATAAAAACTTGAACTATGCATTGGGAAAGTGCAAAACCCAGGTGTTGGCACCGGTTGAGTTGAATGGATATGATGGGATTGGGGACTACATGAAAGTGCTGACGAGGGGATTTGTGTTGCAGTGGAAGGCTAGTAATTGCAGTGAGTGTAAGGCAAGTGGAGGGCGTTGTGGGTTCGATGCGAGTAATTACCAATTCCGCTGCTTCTGCAAAGATAGACCTCACCGTGTCAGCTGTAAAACTAGTAAGTCCTCTATCTCTCTTCTCTCTCTCATATTGCCATAGCTCATATCTTGTTTTCTCAAGAAAATGTGTGTGCTTGATAAAGAGTTAGATTATCAACACTATAAGGACCATTCAATTTATGATCCTTTGAGATAAGATGATTGAAATGGATAATTATCAGTGGTGTTATCCTTTTGCTTGGCTGCCTGCCAGCTAATGGAACAACACTCAGTTCCCATTTCTACTATGCTTTTTAAATGGGAACTCAGTTTCTTTTTTTAGTGTACTTTTTAAATAGGAGCAAGTGCGTTTTTCTTTCTATTTGAAAAAGCATATACTAATTAATTTGATCAGATTCCAAATTCCTAATTCTTTCTTGAGACCAATTTGTATATTACATGACCTGGATTGTAAATCAAATTGTGTGACTATATACTATTTAACTAGGGTTTTTGGTCTAGTGGTTTTACAGTACCACTTTGTGGTGTGAAGTTGTGAGTTCAATTTTTATGAGGAGGAGTTTGATACCTAAGCATTGCCTTTAGTTTCTTCAAAAAAATTTGGTAACTTTCACTTTGTTTGGATTGTAAGATGAGAAAAGAGAAGAAATGATTTTGATCTCTTGTCTAGACGAGAAAATAAAAGATTATATTTTCTCAACATCATACATGGATGAGTAAGAAAGTAAATTATGTGAAAGATATATGAGTGAGATTTATTTTGTTTAATTGTATTTTAAGGAGCAATTTTGACATTATAAATGTTTTAAAACCAATCAACTTGTTCCTTATTAAATCTCACAACTTTTAGTGAAAAATGAAACAGAGTTAATAAGACAATTCTCTTTTTCAATATTTCTCACTTAATTTATAAACCAAACAAAAAAAGTTAATTTTTTTCATCATTTTTTATTTATTCTCACTAAATCATCCCATTCAAACAGAGTGTAGGGGAAAGTGCTCAGTCCAAAGAAACAAAGAGTACCTCATTGGAGAGGGATGCCTACTACTAGGAATTTATCTGTGTCTGAGAATTTTATAGTTTTAAGTTGCTTTCGATAATCCATTCTTAATTAGGGTATGCCAACAAATTTGCCACGGTAATTGTTTAATCGGGTTGGTTTCTCTCTAAGAAGCAACCAGTCTTTTTCCACTCTCACATTATTGATTCAACTCTCGGACTACATTTCCAAGTTCCAGATAGATTAGGTAATAAATTTGATTCTTATTAAAGTCTCCTATCCCTTTCACTCTTAGAGGTCTTAACTGGGGAAACATTTGTCTGTATGAGATATCAACTCCCTAGTATGGTACTGTTCACAAATGATATTACATTGACCTAGATCCACAGCAAATCCCAAAATGCTCTATTAAATTCTTATTTATTGCCTTTCACTTTTTGTGATTGACAACAAGCTGCTCCAAGGTGGCAAAAAATTCTTTACGTGGTTGTTTTTCTACGACCCTGTTTAAAGTAGGACTGTTCTGTTAGGGCATTTGAATTGTTGTTAGGCCATTTCAAGAGGATCAAAGACAGTTCCGTTTGAAATGTTAAGATTAAGGTCCACAAACCTAACACAGTCACAACCTTACACTATAACATATAAGGATTTTAGAGATTACATTTTTTTTATCTCCAAAAATAAAAATTGTGTTACAAAAAATATTAAGAGATGGTTGAAGATGGTTGTTGATAGCTAGAGGTGGTGGCGAAGGTGATTGTTGATGGTTGGAGGTGGTTGTTGGCCGCTGGTGGGAGATCTTTTGTGGTGGCCTAATACGTCTGCCGGTTGTGGGAGGTGATGACTGAAAGTGATTCGATGGTTGGAGATACCAAATGAGTTTTTGTTTATAGTTTTCAAAATTTTTGTCAAGAAAAAAAGGGGTTACCAAGCAGGCCCTAACTAAATTATAATAAAAATAAATAAGCATAAATATTAAAATTCAAACTTATAAAATAAATAACATCTTCATGGCAACTTATAGTGCACATGTTTCACATCATTCTCCCTAACTGAGAAAAAGAATTCAACCGGAGTTTGCTTTGAAGTATTAAACTCTTCTATATCAGAAATAAAGTTCTTAAAATATGATGAGTTAAGACGGGAGCTAGTTCTAACCCATCATTAATTGGAAGATGATGAAGGAATCATAATCCTTAAATCCGACCAACTCAAATTAAGGAATCACAATCCTTAGTTTAAGTTCCCACACAACCCAAACCCACACCAATAATTAGCCCAGCGAACAAAAAAATAATAATAATAACCCACAACAATAAACTTGAAAAAAATATTGAAAGTAATTGTGAGATCATTCTTAGTGGTGTCACTGACCAATTAAAAGCAACAAATGAATTAAGTGGAGAATTTATGTCTTCAGCTAATCCAATAATATTGTGATCTCTACTGCAAATTAAGAATACTCATTAAATAGTGACATCACTGTTACATCAAGTATTTACTTTTAAACCTGACCCAGCCTTTGACTCTACCCATGCCTAAGTCCAGCAGTCATTTTCTATACAGGTCAACTAGAACCCTTAAGCCCAGCCCACAAATAAAACCCATTCTAAAAAAATCATCCATTCCCTTGAACAAGGCCAGCCAAACACAGTCCAAACCAGCTTCTAGCCCACGCATGTAATGCATCCTAGTAACAAATCCCAAACCTAATTAATCCAGCCCAGTTTCACCACAAAAAAAAAATCCCATTAACTATGATGACCAATTTAGTGCTATACCCAAAGTTTGAAACATTTTTTCAAGCCGAACAAGAAACGCTAGACAAGTTACTGGCACATGCTTTAGGAGATACTTCAAAATTTTCTCAAAATTCTTGTGAGGATCAAGTGGAAATTATTGACCAAGTCGTTCCAACGACTAAAGAAATTGAAATTATTTTAGGAGATGTTGAAGTCCAAAAGGCCATGATTGACATGGAAGAAAATTTCACGAATAAAATGATTCTATCAAAGAAAAAGCCTCATGAATTTGAAAGTGCACTCAAATTATCAAACTATACACTTCTAAAATATCACCCCTATCAATTAACATGCAATAGTAAGTCATTAAAATTTCTTGAAATTTAAATACAAAAATGTTGTTGTCCTCAAACCATGTCAACAGTAATACATCTTAAAACCACAAATTATTAGGGAGGTTGGAGCTTGAATATCATCATGGGTGAATGTAGTGCTCTCAAATAATAAAATCATGCAAAAGGAGAAAGATAGGGCCGACATGTCTTCTACTCAGCCTATCAATATTGGTTAGGTCAACTTCTCCTAATTACTATTCTTATTGGCCTGAAAGTAACCAAGACTACTTAATTAGAGTCGAGATCTTTTAAGCTCAAATTATAAAGTAAATATTTTATTGGGTTATGTGTGTAACTACATGTTATGGTAGTTCTATTTGGATTTTGTTCACACACTTTCAAAGTGTGTGAATAAGACACGAATTGTGATTGGTTTAAAATAATGGACCTACAACTTTGATGGGTCAATGCACCTTTTAGATATGTGCCTTCCTGGACTAATCACAAGTTATTTTTAATAATTCTTATCACACACAATTAAAGTGACTTTCAATTTTATGATTCTTTGATTTAGAATCAACATAAAAAAAATATTAGTAACGTTTGGTTTGTGTTTAGAATTATGATTTGAGTGAGAGTTATATTTTGAGTTTGTGAATTTTGAAATTATGATTTGAAAAGAGAAAATTTGTTTAGTTATGAGTTTTGAAAAGAGTTTTGAATTGAGTGTTGAATTTTTGAAATGAGTGTTGAGTTTGTGAAAAGTTATATGATTATGAGTTTTGAAAAGAGTTTTCAAAACTTAATTTAAAAATTTATAACTCATAATCAAACATACAACTCAAAACTCTATTAAAAATTCTATTTAAAGTTTATAACCAAACTCTTTTTAAAATTCAATTCAAAAAAAAATTATTGAAAAAAAAAATTATTGAAATTTTTTTTTTAATTTAAAAAATTAAAAAAATTCGAAAATATTTTTTTTATTTAAAATATGAAAAAAATGTTATTATTTGTTAACAAAAATATTCAGCTAGTTCTTTAAAATTACTTTTGATTGTATATTTGGTTGGAATTTTTTTAATTGTTTTGTTTAAAAATGTTTTTTTATTTTTTAATAATTATTGTGACAAATTAATTTTTATTTAATTTTTTTTGTTAATTTTAAATAAATGTCCAAATAATTTGTCATTTTAATCTCAAAAAAATATTTTCTATATTTAAAAAATATAAAAAACAAATATAAATTTTTTTTCTTTAGATATCAGGTGCCAATTGCTATAAAAAAATATATATCTATATATAAAAAAAAATATTGTTCCGGTCAACTGGCCAGATGTTTGGGAGGATATCCGGGGGGACAACTGGGTAGACCTAAAAATTCAAAAATTGTCTAGGAGGATGTCCAAGCAGACGATTGAGTAAATAAAAAATTAAAAAATTCTCTGGTTTACCAAGCATGTTTTCAAAATGTGTTTTGAAATTGATTTGGAATCATAATTTGAAAACTGTAATCAAACAGATATTGATTATTAGTGTGGAATCATGGTTTGAGAATTAAACCAAACACAACCATTGTTATTCTATTTAATTAACATACATATTCTATCAGAACCAATATAAAATTTATTTTATATTTAACTTCATAAGCTAATCACAGGTGGTGTGGATTCCTAAATTTATACCAAGTTTATTTATAGTCAATTGACGAAGAACCATCTCAAATTAACAATGTTTTGTTCAATTCTTTTAGTTGTGTATTGTTTATTTGCTTTGGGAAGGACAATTGACATATATAGCTACTACCTAAGTTTTTATTTTGTATCCACGGTACTACCAAAGTTTTACATTATTAATTTTAACAATATCTAAGTTTCACAATCCAGCTCCATTAAATTAAATAACATAGAAAGTAAACAAATGGATCATTCTTACAACTTGTAATGTTGATTTCATTGCACACGTTTGTTGAAATACATGAGTCATCTCTGTCAATTGAGTATGCTTTATTCCCATTTTCGTTTTCTTTGTTTTATGTTTGAAAAATAAAAATAAAAATCTTATACTTCAAATATTTCACCTCATTTTAGATGGGGCAACGGAATACTTGTAATTGTACTGGATGTGTTGTTAGATTCAAGGCTTTAGATAGTTTTTTTCTTTTAATTGGAACCGTATTTTAGACAGGATCTTTTGAGCCTACTCCAAAAACCTAATCTCGAGAATCAAGTGACACTCTAAAATTAAGATAATTGATGCCTCTTTATTAATAATTTTAAAATGACCATATAATCGTCATACTTTCTTCTAACTTACATCAAAAGTCTAATTTCATATTCTTCAACTGTTTCTTGTTTTTTAATTAATTAATTATTTTTATTGTTTATCTGCTCAGATAAACAAACAAGTTGCATATAATTTTCATAATTTTAGAACCGCACTAAGTCAATGAGCTTTGATATTGACTTCTTATATATATTTTACAAATCCCGTGAAAACCCAATCAAAGTTGAGACAAACATAAACTACTAGCTTTAGAAACCAAGATAGATGAATTTGAAAGACTGCAAAACGAAGTCAAATTTGTCACAAATTAAACAAAACATTTAAAATAATATTCAAATGATTGAAAGTGGCCTGCATTTGTGTCAATATATGCCTCAATATTTTTGCATATCCCAGTTTTCCTAAACCAAGTCCTCCCAAATGGGCCGGCATTGCTTTCTCAAACTCGAAACTTTCTTCTTCCATGTCGGAATCAATTCCCTCATCATCATCACCACCTTCTCAGCAGAGTCAGTGTCATATCCAGATTGGCGATACGAAGCATGCAGGCCTAAAAACTGCGGTACTGGTCCAAACATAAACTACCCATTTTATGTCGCTGACAATGAAACAGATTTCTGTGGCTATCCAGGCTTCAAAGTTTCCTGTGAAGCAAAGAAGCCCATTTACCGAACCTCTCTCAGCGATTACTTCATCGAAGACATCTTTTACCAAAACAACTCGTTTCGCCTAGTTAACGTCGAGGTGATAAATTCTAGGTGCCCTGCCCCTCTTCACGATTTTGCCTTTGATAGCTCTCCTTTCCAATTCAGCCCCAACTTTGCTGATCTTTACTTGTTCTATAACTGCTAAAACTTGTTTCCTTCCAATTACTCACAGTATCCAATTACTTGTGCTTCCAATGCCAACCACAACTCTTTCGCTTACTTAGACACCGGGACAGATGGATTTGACTGTAGTCAATTTCCTTGTGAGTTATCGGTCCATGCCCTGGTTGAGATAGAGGGAGGTCAGCAGAATCAAGTAGTGGAAACTATGGACTATGCAGAGTTGCTGAGAAGTGGATTTACATTGGAATGGATGGGGATTAGTTGCGCCGCCGAGTGTGAAAACAGTGGTGGCCATTGTGGGTTCAACAACAGCAATAGTGTATGCTTTTGCCCTGATCGACCTTATGGCAAACGTTGCAATAATGGTAAACACTACAGTTGCAGTTCTATCAAATATATATATTTTTTGTGTGCGGCTGATTTGTGTCTATAGTTTGTAGTAGCTTTGTTGTTGAAGAACCATTTTAGCACAAAGTACATACTGTCATTTTTTACTTTTTGCGTAGTCTGCAAAATAGTACTAGAAAAAGATGAAAGACAAAAAGAAAGGAACAACTGAGCTGAGTTGAAGAATATTGGGACATTTTTAGCTCAATCAGTTGCATCTTTTATTGGTAGCAATCACTGTCTAAAGACTCGTTCAAAAAAATCAGTGTCTAAAGACTAAGCCATATAGGGAGCAGGATATGCCAGCAATTCTAGTTTAAGAGACCTTTTTATATAGGGCTTGAAAATGAAGCAAAACAAGTTACCTAAGCGCTACTTGTGTATTCGGTACACTCGAGATTGGCACATTAGGTAAAAAGCTAAGTTTAAGTATGATTTAGCATGTATGATCATACAATTTTTAGATCAAATGGATAAGTTTGTGGCAAACAAGGCAAAATGTATTAGTAGAAATCAAAAGGCCCAGACTCAGAATCGTGAGAAGTTAAATGTCGTTTTAATTAAGATCCATGGTCCGTAGTGGATTTTGGGCAAATTCCATTATTTAGGTTGTCAATTTCAAGATTTTGTTATTTTTTAAAAGATTTGTGACTCCAATTACTCCTACCATAGAATTTAAAACATGATTCCGTCGAATTTGTCATTATAGCAACATACATTAGCAGTTTTTTTTTTTTTTTTTTTTTTTTTTTTTTTTTTTTAATATTTCTATTTTTTTGTAATTTTCATTATATTTTCTGATTTTTGTATTGTTCATTATGAAATTGCCCATTCCAGTTGTTTCCTAATACCTTGTTAGGTTTGCTTTTACTTATAAATAATCATTATAAGCCTTAAGGAAAAACAAATAAATATAATTTCAAGTTTTATACTTTATTAATCTTAAGTATTCTTTTGAGAATTAACTATTGTTAAGTTTTTATGACGGTGTTTCTTGTGAATAATTGATTTTAAAGAAGAATCTTATTTCTAGCATTGAGTTTTCAATTAATAAATTCTAACGTTTTCATTATGTCAAAATATATTTTTAAATTTGTTAATTTTTCAAATTTTACTTAAATTCGAGTCAATAAACTTATATACACTATAAATATATATATATAAAATCTATTTGAGATTGGTTCTATTAAAACTCGTTTGATACCGACTCAAAAAATAAGAAGGCACAATTTGGCCACATCAATTTAGAAAGCGCTTTTATATAATTTGGTCTTTTTGTTTAAGTTGAAAGTTAAAATTAACGATTTTAAAAGACTTGTTAGTTAATGTATATGCAGAAAAAAAATTAGTTAAATTTAAATGTAAGAACTAAATTGAAATTAGACATAAAAGGATAAGAACATAAATAGTAATTCCGGGACAAGTGTTATTGAACTCATTTGTCTTGGTCAACCGAGTGGTAGATTTGACCCCATCTTGGTCCCCCTCATTGGTAAATAATAATGGATTGGGCTTCCTTTCCGTCCGTGATCAGATTAAAATGTATTGTTAGGTTTGTAGAGGCCCCCTACAGGTCCCGTTTCGATAATCTGAATCATTCAATGTGTAGAATTCGTCGAATACTATATATCTATAAAAAATCACGTTGATCGGATATCGATAACTATCTTAACGGATCAGATTTCTATCAACCGTTTATTTTTTCACTGTCTATTTTTTTATACCAACCTCATTTGATCATGTAGCTATCGATATCCGATCAACGTAAATTTTGATAGGCGTATAATGCTCGATGAGTTCTACATATTGAACGATTCAAATTATCGAAATGGAACTCATGCTAATTTCTCACAAATTCCACTATATCATCTAATTTGATTACGGATTGAAAGAAAGCCTAATAATATCTGCTCCATGAAATTAGTGGAAGCTCCACCACCATGAAAGCTTTATCAGCTTCTATTTTTTGATTTTTTTTATTCATTATTTGCCCCGTTTATCACGCCGCCCACAAAGACTTATCTCCCAAAGAAAATGTGTTTTGTTTTCCCACCATTTATGTCAACCTGCCTTTCGTTTCTTTATGCACATTTGGCCTATTTGGGGCCCCATATGTGATAGACAAAGTCTAAGTACTCAGAAATTGGAATAGGAAAATTACCCAGAATGCGAAAAAAAAGTTGGGATTTAAAGAGTGACTCGTGGGTTCATGTATAGATTAAATTTAAATTATATATTGATATTTTTGGATAAAAATTTTGCTTAGTATTGTTGTATGTTACATATATGTTTGGAAATGCTATGAATCTGAAATATTGCCCTAGAATGTGGTGGAGATTGAATTGATAAGTGTAGGGTTTATGTATAATAAATATATGAGTCATAGATTGATATTTTGAATAAAATTTTGGATAAATTTTATAGTTGTATGTAGTGCTGATGTGTGTAAAAGTCGTGCTTTCCATCTGTTCCACGTTTAACAACGTCGCAAATTTTCTACTCTATATAGACTTCTTGATGATTTCTTGTGAAAATATAATGTGTTATGTAGAGAGAGAGCATTTGAATTAGCCAATGGGTCAAAGTCTTTACAGTTCTTGTGGGTCTATCAGGAAAGTGACTAAGAAACTCCTTCTATGGGGTTGTCTTTGGCCCAACCTTCCATTTCAATGAACAAATCGTAGCAGCACTTGGCACCGTTCTTTAAGTCTGCTGCTGTGCAAGTCTTCTATTAACAATTTTCCAAGTCAACTGGCGTGTTTACCAGAGAAACAATCTATGGTGGTTGACAATCACTAAAAATATCTCTGTATTTTAAGTAAGAGCATTTCTGTCCTCTATGCTATGGTGGTTTGTTTTCGTTTGCTGAATCGGGTATTTCGAATGGGTTTTCCTTCCATTTTTTCTTTCTTTGTTGTCTCCCATTTAGTGATTGTTCACTCTACTTGGCAAGACGACATGCACGGGTACCAACATGGTTGTCCACAGTCCTTCAACTGTGGAAAACTTGGGCCTATCAAATTCCCTTTCTCCAACGACACATATCCCGGATGTGGGTTGTGTACTGTCAATTGTAGCGAACCAGTACCAATAATCTATTTGGGGTGGAAGGACAAACCGTATGAAGTTAAGAAATTCTTGAATGATGAAGCTGTAATTGTTAGTGACAAATCGCTAGGACACCTCGTAAGCTCCAAAAGTTGCGACATTTTCAATAACTTGACACTGTTTAGTGGACCTCGAAAAATTTCCTATCTCTCTCACAACCTCACCTTGTTCAAATGCCCTACATACAGCGGCAATAAACCTCAACTGCAGACAAAAGTTTACAGTTTCAGCAACTGCACAGGCTACACCGTTTACTATACAGATCCTAATCAACATACTCCAACTCCTGCCAATCTATCTGACTGTGTCGTTATTCAACTACCAATGTTACCATCAATTCGGAATCGAAATGTCAGTGATCTATTTTCACTATTGGCTTATGAATTCACTATTGGGTTGCACGTGCCAAAGGAATGTTACGAGTGTCGCCATAACGGAGGCCAATGTCGTGGCCACGGAGAGTTCCATTGCATAAAGGATGAAGGTATTGGCATTTCTGCATTTGCATGCTGTTATTTCTGTATTAATCCACCACACAAATTGAATCCAAAATCTTCAGTCTCTCTAGCAGTCCAGTTCATATTACGTTGGTGCGTTTTTAATTGAAGTGTTGTTTTTCTCCATTAGTTAAATTCAAGCATTTAAAATATAGAACGTAAATTAATTCTGCATTTAAACATTGCTAACTGATGTTTCTCCTTGACATTGGTTGCAGGAAGTCACTTGAAAGTAGTTCTAGCAACAGGTAATATACCTCTGATCAGTTTCTTTAAACATGAGTAAATATAGATGTATGCATGTTACATAAATGTTTTAAAACTTCTTTACTCATATGCAACATTCATCACATGTTCTCAAATTTGATGGATTCCATCCACCAACTTCAGTCTATCAGAACTTGTTTTTGCAGCCCCAGTTCCCCCTTGCTTTTTATTGTTGCTTTCATGAGTATTAATGAGTGAATCAAAACCTGACTACACCACTACTGTCTTCAGTCATACCTGGAATTATCCTTCTGCTTGGCTTGCTCATACTTGCTATCCGGTATCGCAAGAAATTGAGTTATGTCTCTTCAGTCGTCCTCTCAGTCAACACGTCTTCCGATCCCTCCTCTAAATCAGACCTTGAAGGAGGCAGTGTCTACTTTGGGGTCCCTGTCTTCTCCTACACTGAATTAGAAGAAGCTACTAATAACTTTGATCCCTATAAGGAATTGGGAGATGGAGGTTTTGGCACTGTATACTATGGTAAGAAGGTTCACGGTTCTTCTATCTTTCATAAAATTACCACATTTACATTTGTAATTAGCATATTCATATTCATATTCATATTCTTATATTCACACTACTCATGCCCATGGCACAATATTTGATCTTTTCTCAACCAGGAAAACTCCAAGATGGGCGGGAAGTTGCAGTCAAGCGCCTATACGAGCACAACTATAAGCGAGTGACTCAGTTCATGAATGAAATTGAAATCCTCACACGTTTGCGCCATCGCAATCTTGTCACCCTTTATGGTTGCACCTCTCGACTGAGCCGGGAACTCCTCCTCGTCTACGAGTACATTCCTAATGGCACTGTTGCTGATCATATACATGGTGATCGTGCAAAGGATCGACCACTCGTGTGGTCTATCCGCATGAGCATTGCCATAGAAACAGCCAGTGCATTGACTTACCTGCATGCTTCTGACATCATCCACCGCGATGTAAAGACTAACAACATACTCCTTGACAACAATTTTTGTGTCAAAGTCGCAGATTTCGGGCTTTCAAGGCTTTTCCCCAGTGATGTCACTCATGTCTCAACAGCTCCACAAGGGACTCCTGGTTATGTTGATCCAGAATATCACCAATGTTACCAACTTACGGATAAGAGTGATGTTTATAGCTTTGGGGTTGTGCTCATTGAGCTCATATCATCAATGACAGCTGTTGACATTGGTAGGCATAGGCATGAGATTAATTTGGCTAACTTGGCGATAAACAGGATCCAACATCGTGCATTTAATGAGTTAATTGACCCATCTCTTGGGTTCGAGTCAGATTCTTCGATTGAGAGGATGACTACCATGGTGGCAGAGGTGGCTTTCCAGTGCTTGCAGCTTGACAAGGAAATGAGACCTACAATGGAAGAGGTTTTGAGCGCTTTGAAGGAAATTCAAGATTCCAAAGATGAGGACACTGGGGACGTAATAGAGAATGCTGAGGTGTTGACGAGTACACGGCCACCTCCTTCACCTGAGGGTGATAATATTGTGTTGTTGAAGAATGGCGAGGAGCTTCCTTCACCAGATGCTGTGACCGATAGATGGGTTAGTTCCTCTTCCACATCCATTTCCAGTGGTTAAGCCTTCATTTCCCTCCGCTTTACTTTAAAGGTAGTAAAAGCTAAGAAAATGTTTGACACTCATATCATGTGCATGAAAGTGGTTTGTATTCCTCCTCTTTTTTTAATTTATTTTTATTTCCTTACCTATGTTATTGATATAGATCAGCTAATTATATTGAGGGAATGTATATAGTAAATGGAGTTCTTATCAGTATACATGTTCATATTTGGAGATACCTGAAGTCATGGATCAGTTCACATTGAATTTCTGTTGACTTTCTACTAATCTAGGAAGTATATGATCTTTATAGCATTTTTATTTTGGGTAAAAGGAAATGGATGAAAAAGAAATTTAAAAAAATACTGAACTTGAAAAACCAAAATATTGTTGTTATATTCTGTATTAAGAGTTAGGCCGGCTACTAATATGTTCTGCCAATGGTTGGATGGCTCATAATGGTTCAGTTAAAGATACAAACAAATGAAAATTTGATACTTTTTTTTATTTTTTTTTTTATAATTACAATAACATGAATAAGACATCTATTCGCCATGGTTCCACTGCTTACAATTGCCAATGAAAACAAGAGAAGATGAATCCAGTTGTAGTTTAGTCACATGAGAGGAAATCGTGGACATTTTGGAATTACAATTGCTCAGAATGACAAACAAAAGTGACCAAAGTGTGTGTGAACATTATCATGAAGGTACATGTTTTGTGCAATAGGAAAGACATGTTGCATCGGTACATACTAAACGTGTTTATTTACTGATGTGACACTTTATCATGTTTCATTTTCTAAAATTTCAATGACATATGAGTTAGTAAAAAGAGTTTGTAAGATATGTTAGTTTAATGTAATGTTTTCTAAGGTTGTGTTTGAATTATTAATTTGGGGCCTCTCATACATTTAAAAAAAAAATTATGATCAAAAGATTATGTAATTTTATTTTTTTTTTTGTAAATATTTATCATACTTATGAAAAATGATTCATCTCCTAATTTAACCCCCCCAATTCCACCCCAATGATGCAGAATTAGGGAGGCTACAGATGAGAGAGAGAGAGAGAGAGAGAGAGAGAGAGAGAGAGAGAGAGAGAGAGTGTAGAGTGTATACATGCGTCTTAACCACGTCATTAGGGATGTAATTGGGAGACCTCAGTTAGGAGATGTAGCGGAACTGATACATAATTATTAAAATTTATTTAAATATATAACAAAGTTTACAATTAAAAAAAAATCAAAATAATTCAAGGTCAAGTGTTAAATAAAGAGTCAATAAACTGTACACTCAAATATCACTCTACTTATGTTTTTAACTACAAAATTGTTAATCAAACTTGCATAATTCAACTTTGAAAATCCTAAGTGATTCGTGATTAGATCAAGATTTAAATATTTCAATTCCCAATTATTCAAAACACACAATCTAAATCATCAAGCACTTACGAAAGTGATTTAGATTGTTGTTTTCGAAATAAACAATAAATCGACACAAACGATTTTTACGTGGAAAAATTACAATTGAAGTACCTTCAGTTGTGATAAAAAATCACGGACGAAACGCCACTAATCAATCCACTACTGAAGAAAGAAAGTGTGACAACCCTCACCTCTGATTAGTGTTAATTGGTGGTTAAGCGTGATAAGTAATTGATTAAGTTGAAATCCTGAATTGATTGCATGAATGTATTGTCTTTAATTGCATTTCTATCTGTTTGTTATAGAACGATCTGTTCATGTTTTAAGTTTCGAATTGCGAATTGAAAGCCTTATTGGTGACCGAATCAGAAATTGATTAGTGTTATATGCTAATTAGAATTTATGTGATTTTATGGTAGGTTTAATTCAAATTTGATTTTGAATGATTAAATTAGAATAGATAAAGTTAAATTACATCAACTTGAGTTATTACATTTTTGCCTTTTAGTGGGCCACTTTTAGAAGCATTGTTTGGAGTTAATTCATACACTTTGACACACCACTCTTCAGCCATTTTCTAGACCAAAACCGAGAGAGAGAGGGAGAGTAGGAGAGAAGAATTGATTCAACAAAAATTAGCTTGGAAAATTAGAAGAATTGAAGAAGATTTGCCAAATTAGATTTCCATACTTGAGATTCAAGACTTAAGGTAGGAAATTCATCCTCTCAATTATGAATTTAAGTTGTTACATGCATGGTTCATGGTAAATTGGTGACTAGAGTCAAGAATTAGTTTAAAGTGTTAATTTGAGAAGTGAACTCGTGCATGCATGTCCATATCATAGAATTTTGAGATTGTTTTCATGAAATCCTTACATGCATGTTCATATTTTAGTTGTGGTCCATGAATTCACCATGATTTTGAGCTCAATCTTGCATTTGATCATGTTTTGGAGCATTAGAGTTCATGAGAACTCATGCATGTCATGTTCTTGCATTGTTCTTCAAGTTTATTTGAAATTGGTGTTCAATTGGCTTACTTTGGGCTTTGATTTTGTAAAATGATCTTCAAAAACATGTGGTATTATGGGTTTCCAAGTGTTTTCTAGAAAATTGGCCCAAAAGATTGAGTTTGATGTGTTTAATGCTTGGTTTGAGCTTAGGGAGCAAATTTGGAAAACCCAGATTTTGGCTTCCACGCTCGAGCGACCACCTTTGTGTTCAGAGCTCTGTTCGAGCGACGGAATACTGGCTCGAGCGTAGATTGCAAGCTCTTAGGTTTTTGCGTGTGCAGACGCACGCTCGAGCGACGAGATCCACGCTCGAGCGAGGAACTGTGTCTCACGCTTGAGCAAGCATCGAGTACGCATCGAGCGGAGATTTTCAGCAACCAATACTTTTCATGTTTTTGCAGACCGCTCGAGCGAGGAAGCCTACGCTCGAGCGACCCCTCTGTTTTGGTAAGCTCGCTCGAGCGTAGAAAGCCACGCTCGAGCGAGACCCCTGTTTCCAGCAAATTTTGAAAAGTGTTTTAATGTACATTTTTGCATCCTCATTTCATCCTAGGCATTCCTAGGCCATATTTAAGGCATCTTAATGAGGATATTGATATAGAACCACACCAAGTCAAGTTAGGGGCTAAGTCATTAATCCTAAGTGTGTAACTTAGTGTGTGTTCGTTCTGTCACTGTGTAGGGTTAGCATCCGAGGACGTTGATTAGCCTGTCTATAGCCCAATACTCTGTAAGTAACAATGTTGTAAAGATATGTTCAATCATAAGTATTTTTTGAATAATCGACTGTACTGCTTTCTAAAATGATATTGTTACTAACCGAATGTTTGTCTTATTTTATGAACTGTACTCATGGCATCCATGGCAACTCACTGTTACTATTACTGCTACTATACCGTTACTGTTACTGTTACTGTTACTGTTACAGAGATCTCTGTTAGTTCCAATAGTTGGAACCAATACTGTATATTGTTTTGATGGCCATCAACAGACTGTTCGGTCTATTAAGACCTACTGTTTACTGTACTGTACTGTTCTGCTATGGGATGTACCACATACGACCACTATGGTTCCTAAATGACTGTATGGCATGTAATATGAGCCACTGACTGAATAACTGATCTACTGATGCAATTGACTGTTTTAATTATTGAAAATGACATTCATTTTTAACCTCTTTACACAGTTGTTATTCACTGGGCTTTAGCTCACTGTTTATATATGTATGTAGGTGTCTAGGTACCGGACCAGAGCTAGGAGCGTCGAGTTAGCTTATGTTTTGTCAAGCCAACCATTGTGCCTCACTTCGAAGTTCCGAGTCTACTCAAGCCAAGGCTGTTTTGGGGTGTTCCAGATTCACCATTTTTGTCTCTGTTTTGTACTGACTGAATAAGACGTGTTTGTACAGTTATGGTGAAGGGATTAGATCCCTAGCCTGGATGTTTTGTGCATCTGATATGTAAATATGTTTTGGTTATGAATGTGGCTTATTCTTAAAAGTCTTTTGCATTCAGATTTTTCACAGCTTATTGGACATCTTTTATTTGCTGTTTGGCTTCCGCCAGCCCCTTACTCTGTATTATGGTCATTAATGTTAAGCAGGCCTTTGGTAATCATGGATTACTGGCCGGTTACGATGCTAAACCCATAGGGGCGGGTTTGAGTCGTGACAGAGTGGTATCAGAGCACGAGTTATACCACACACACGTGTCCAAATAAGCTATAGGATGTCCTAGAAAAGTAATTAGGGCATTGCATGAGCATGTGAAAGTGTGTGTGGCCATGATATGAATATATGTGCTAATGTGCTAATGAGCTAAGGTGCTTAAATAAGCAATTTTCCTATGTTTATTATTACTGTATTGCATATAGTGAAATGGACAATGCAAGGAATGCTGATGAATCTGAATCATCTGAAGCAAGAATGGCAAGGTTAGAAAGAACGGTTGAACTATTGACCGAAGCTCTAAGGCAACAATAGAACCAACAGCCCCCACCTCCTCCAGTACAGCCGGAACCAAACATCAATGATGATGTAATTGCTTTGACACAGAAGTTCAGCAAAATGAAACCACCAACATTCCAATGAGGCCTTGAGCCATTAAAGGCCGAAGCATGGGTTTTAGAAACTGCAAAGTTGTTTGAAGTGGTTTCGTGTTCTGAGGCACACAAAGTATTACTGGCCACGTTTACCTTACAAGAAGAAGCTAGACGGTGGTGGATGCTTATACGTGACACTAACAATGCAATAACTTGGGCTCAGTTTAAGGAGGCCTTTTATGAAAAATACTTCCCTCAGTGTGTCAGGGACCGCAAAGTGACTGAATTTGAGCAACTGAAGCAAGGTACCATGTCAGTAGCAGAATATGAATCTAAGTTCATTGAACTTGCCCGATATGCACCACATATGGTTGACACTGATTATAAAAAGGCTAGAAAGTTTGAAGGCGGGCTCAATGTAGAGATACTTGACCGGATCAATGTTTTGAAACTGCTCAAATATGTAGATGTCCTTAACCGAGCAATTATGGCCGAGGTAAATGTCACTGCATTGCAACAGGCTAAGACACCGACGACCGAATAGTGGGGTAAGAGACGAGGCTTCAGTTTCAAAAAGGGCCGAAATAACTCATTGAATAAAAAGCAAAATACAGGGTCGCCAACCAGCTCTAGTCAGGGAAACAGTTCCATACCACCCTGCTCCGAATGTGGCAAAAGACATAAAGGGGTTTGCTATAGAATTTCTGGTGCTTGTTACAGGTGTGGCAAGGTGGGCCACATGGTCAAAGATTGCCCTTCCACATCTCAAGGCAATAGTAAAGCTGCAACTAGCGCCGCAACATCAACTGTTACACCAAAACCCAATCCCAAAGCTACTGGAAATGAGCCTTTAAGGCAAGGCCAGGTGTTTGCACTCGTACCGGGAGATGTGCAGAATACCGAGACAGTTGTGTCAGGTATACTCTCAATTTGTGCTCAAAATGCATATATTCTGATAGATTCGGGGTCTACACATTCGTTTGTCTCGCATGCTTTTTCACGAAAATTGAATAGACCACTGGAACCCATGAACTATTTGTTAGCTGTATCTTCACCTGCTGGGGGATCCATGACTTGTGCTTATATGTATCCTGCATGTGAGATTGTTATTGGGGATGTGCTTTTGTACGTTGATTTACTGCCTTTGAACATTGATCATTTCGATGTAATTTTGGGAATGGACTGGTTAACAAAATATCATGCTTCTATAGACTGCGTAACGAAACAAGTTGTTTTTCGTCCACCTGGATTGCCTGAATTTGTATTTAACGGAGTTGGCGTAGTACCTCCCCCATATCTGATTTCGTCCATGAAAGCATTCAAATTAATTAAAAAAAGGGTGTAAAGGGTATTTATGTTGTATATTGACTGTACCTGCTGATACTAAACCTAATGTGGACAGTATTCCTATAATCAGAGAATTCCCAAATGTTTTTCCAGATGACCTGCCAGGGGATTTGATTGATAGGGAGATTGAGTTCACCATTGAAGTGTCACCGGGCACACAGCCGATTTCCAAAGCTCCGTACAGAATGGCACCTACTGAATTGAAAGAATTGAAAATTTAGCTGCAGGAATTGTTGGATAAGAAGTTTATTAGGCCCAGTACTTCACAGTGGGGTGCACCAGTTTTATTTGTGAAAAAGAAAGACAGCTCATTAAGGCTTTGCATTGACTACCGCGAATTGAACAAGGTGACAATGAAAAACAGATACCCATTGCCTCGTATTGATGATTTATTTGACCAATTGCAAGGTGCTCAGGTTTTCTCCGAAATTGACCTTAGATCCGGATATCATCAGTTGAAAGTCAAAACAGAGGACATTGAAAAGACTGCCTTCCGAACAAGGTACGGACATTATGAATTTCTTGTTATGCCTTTCGGAGTTACTAATGCGCCTGCTGCATTTATAGACCTTATGAACAGAATTTTCAAACCATTCCTCGATGAATTTGTGGTTGTTTTTATAGATGACATTTTGATTTATTCCAAGAGTAAGGAAGAACATGAACGTCATTTGAGAATTTCCTTACAGACCTTAAGAGAACAAAAATTGTATGCAAAGCTAACAAAGTGTGAATTTTGGCTTGATAATGTCATGTTTTTGGGGCATGTGATTAGTAAGGATGGTATTTCAGTTGATCCACAGAAAATTGAAGCAGCGGTGAATTGGCCTAGACCAACTAATGTTACCGAAGTTCGGAGTTTCTTGGGTTTAGCTGGGTATTACAGGAGGTTTGTGAAAGATTTCTCCAAAATTGCTTTGCCATTGACTCAGTTGACACAAAAGAGAATATCATTTGACTGGACCTACCAGAGAGAATCAGCTTTCCAAGAACTGAAGACTCGACTTGTGACTGCACCGATTCTCACCCTACCCTCAGGTACGGATGGATTTACTATTTTTAGTGATACTTCTCATAATGGTTTGGGATGTGTGTTAATGCAGAATGGTAAAGCTATTGCGTATACTTCCCGACAACTGAGACCATATGAAAAGAACTATCCTACTCATGATTTAGAACTTGCCGCAGTGGTGTTTGCATTGAAAATTTGGCGCCACTACTTATATGGGGCAACATGTGAGGTGTACACCGACCACAAGAGTTTGAAATATTTCTTTACACAGAAAGAGTTAAACATGAGATAGCGGAGATGGTTAGAACTAATAAAAGACTATGACTTGCAAATTTTGTACCATCTAGGGAAAGCTAACACCGTTGCTGATGCATTTAGCTAGAAATCGGAATTTGGCCAGTTTACTCACCGAACAGAAAGAACTGCTATGTGATCTTGAAAAATTTGAGGTTGAAATCGTTTTGCGTGAACAAGGTGGGACATTAGCTGCTATTTTTGCTCAACCGACACTTATTGAGGAGATTAAAGAGAAACAACACCAAGATGACTTTCTGAGAAAGATCATTGATGAACGGGAATCCAAACCAAGGCCGGACTTTAAATTTGAAAGTAATGTATTGAAATTTCAGGGAAGGTTGTGTGTACCAAATGATTCTGAACTGAAAAGGCGAATTTTACAAGAAGGCCACAATTCAAAACTTTCCATCCACCCAGGAAATACAAAAATGTACCAAGACTTGAAACTTAATTTCTGGTGGCCGGGAATGAAGAAAGAAATTGCTGAGTTTGTATCGAGATGTTTACATTGCCAACAAGTTAAAGCTGAACATCAACGACCCGCAGGCTTACTTTAGCCCTTACCAATACCGGAGTGGAAATGGGAACATATCACTATAGATTTCATTGTTGGGTTGCATCGCTCCAGTAAAGGTATGGATTCGATTTGGGTTATTGTTGATCGATTGACTAAATCTGCTCATTTCTTACCTATCAAAACAATTTACAATGCGGACAAATTGGCTACAATTTATATTGATGAGATTGTTAGATTGCATGGAGTGCCTGTGTCTATTGTTTCTGATAGGGACTCGAAGTTTACATCGAGATTTTGGCAAAGCCTGCAAACGGCATTGGGTACTGAATTGAGACTGAGTGTGCATATCATCCTCAGACAGATGGCCAATCGGAAAGAACAATCCAGACTCTGGAAGATTTACTGCATATGTGTGTTCTTGATTTCCAGGGAAATTGGAAAAGTCATTTACCTTTAGCTGAATTTGCCTACAACAACAGCTTTCACTCGAGCATTGGTATGGAGCCTTTCGAGGCTTTATATGGCAGGAAATGCCGATCTCCTATTTGCTGGGCAGAAGTTGGAGATGGGCCTTTGCTTGGGCCCGAGATTGTACAAGAAACCTGTAATAACCCGACCCTCGTATATGTGTTATGGTACATTTTTAGTTCCTTAATATGTACAAATATATGCTTATAATGCCATGTTATGCAAGACTATCTGTTGAACAAGTAATGTATCTGTTCCATTAGAACGTTCGGATCCGAAGTTGGAGGCCTTAATGGCTTAATTAACTGAAATTGATTATATATCTGTGTTCAGCATAATTTTCTGGTAATATTAAGCATGCTTACGAAATTTCAATTTCGGAATGATAAAGCGATTCGTTTTCGTCTTATATGCTATTGGATATTTTCCTATTTATGTCTCTAAGTCTTTTGACTTAGATCAAAACGTGTATATCTCTTTTGGGGGAGAAAGAAGAGGGATTTGAGAGCAAGAATTGGGGGAAAGAAATCCAACAAGAAAACTTAGCAAATTTGTTAAGGGTGTGGAAGTTTAATCAAGGTAAGGGCAAGCTCCCCTTATATTGGCAACTTAGAGGTTGTAATTCATGTTTATGTAAGATTCATGCTTGTTTCATGTTTGATTATGAGGGTTTTTCATTCATGGGTTGTTTTGAAACTAATTTAAGTGTTGTATTGAATTTATACTTCAATCTTTAGCTAGGATCATCATTTCATGGAATTATGCTATGCTAATATCATGTTATGTTTCAAGAGCTTGAATCCAAATCCAAAATGGAATAGAGAGAGAGATGGCTTGTTTAAGCTTCTCATTTTGTTGAATTAGTTGAGAATCCATGTTATGATGATGAGTATTGCATTAATTTAAGCTTGGATTGCATGAAAATGGCATGGAAATGAAGTAGGGTTTCGGATTGGGAAGAACAGAATTTCAGGTTTTTGGCTGGGTTCGCTCGAGCGGCGGAAGTTCCGCTCGAGCGGGAAAAACCACCTTCCAGCAGTTTTGTGAAATTTTCAGTCCGCTCGAGCGGCCAAAGTGGCGCTCGAGCGGGGAGGTCATTTTCAGGAAAAAAAACGTGCTTGCTCGGTTTTACGTACTTGATCCTCTGGTACTTTTAGAATCTTTTCCTAATGATTTTAAGGTGGATATAACTTCATGTAAAGTGTAATGACTCAGGTAATGGTTTCTCCATAATGTATGAAAGAAAAAAGAACTAATGTACAAGTTATACTTGTGTGCAGGACACACTCCAGGAGGAACTAACACATCATCTCAACCCTGTGAGTAGTAGTACTCTTTACTAAGGATAATGAATGCTTTTAGCATTTTGTTATACGATAATTAAGCATGTATGTTGGTGATATAGCTGATGTAAATGTACGAAATGATGAAAAGAATGACAACACGATCATATGACATGAAACAAAGTGCTGTACGGAACAAAGTGCTACAGTGTGAGCTACCTCTAGAATCCGTGCGAAGTAAGGCACGGAACTAAGTGCTACATTGTGAGACACCTCTAGAATCCGTGCGAGTTACCTCTTGAATTCATTTAAGGGCCGTTGTGCCACATGATTTAAGGGCCGTTGTGCCATATGAATTAAGGGCCGTTGTGCCATTTGGCTTTATGCCAACAAGTTCCAAGGGCCGTTGTGCCATAAGTTCAAGGGCTTCTAGCCACTATGTTATGTCGCAAGTTTGAGCCTAAGGCCATTATGTATTTGTACAGATCAGAATCAGACTAACTATGGGAACCTTGCATCTTGACATGCATTGATAGGTTTTATGTTTAAGTTAAGCATGAGTTTATTTATATATTACTATTCACTGAGCTTGGCTCACTCTCTGCTATGTCTGTTTCTGTAGGTAACCAATCAAGTGGTCAGTCCTAGTCCTTGACGCCGGTTCTTTTTGTTAGCCTTCATGTCCAGGCACTATACCAGGCCAATCATTTGTTAAGTTAAAGAAGATGACGGCTTGTTTTGAGTGCCACCTATGATTGATGTATATGATTTTCATGTTTTTGGTTAGGCCCAATCTCAGGGCTGGGACTGTAAATGTGTTTGTATATAAACGCTACCCAGGGATATTGATTCTACTTTTATCTGCCTATGGTTATATTAATGCATGAGTTGTTTGAGATCCTGGCATGTTAGAAGCAGCTCAATGGAAATGCTTGTTTTGTATTCTTGTAATGCTTTTTGGCTTCCGTCAAGGCCCCATATGATGTATATACCAGGGTATTTATCCGTTTCCTGTTTGGGTCATGCCCGAACTTTTAGGGGCGGGTTCGGGGTGTGACAAGTGGTATCAGAGCACGAGTTGCTATCTCACACACAGATCCATTGAGCATAGGGTGTCTAGAAAAGCTTTAGGCATTCTGCATGACATCCCATTAGTACATGAAAGATCGATGGCAACGTCAAGTATACTCTGTTAATGCTAACAATGTTGACTTATGTCTATGCTATATATCAATGATTTGTATGTAGGATCATGGTGAGAACAAGGGCAGAAGAGCAGGAAGAGGCTACTGCAGCCCGTTTGGACAGGATGGAGAGAATGATTATGGAAATGGCGGAGACCTTACGGCAACAACAGCAGCAACGACCACCACCACCGGCACCTCCACCGGTAGGACGAACGCCACCACCACCAGTACCTCCGCCGGTAGCACCAGATTTCCATGCTGAAGACCGGACCATTACCCTTATTAAGGAGTTTAAAAAGATGAAGCCGCCATCTTTTAAAGGGGGCATAGAACCAATGAAAGCGGAAGCCTGGGTGTTGGGAATTGAGAAGTTATTTGAAGTTTTCCCTTGTATCGAAGCTCAAAAAGTGCAATTGGCTGCCTTCACCCTAGAGGATGAGGCGCGGAGGTGGTGGATGCTTACCAGAACCATCCATCCGGGGTTAACATGGGACAGATTTCTAGAGCTGTTTTATGAAAGTACTTTTCCCAAAGTATGCGGGATAAAAAGGTGACTGAATTCGAAACTCTTAGGCAAGGGAATAAGACCGTTGCAGAATATGAAGCTCAGTTTGCAGAATTAGCTCGGTTCGCACCTCACATGGTGGACACGGATTATAAAAAGGCACGAAAGTTTGAGGGAGGATTACGGGGTGCTATCCTGGATCGAGTCAATATGTTGAAGCTACCCACTTATGTGGACGTGTTGGAAAGGGCTGTGATAGCTGAGGGAAACCTAGCTACTCAGAATCGGATTTCCGAGTGGAAGGGAAAAAGGCAGAATGACCAATGGTCAAAGGGGTCAACTACTCCACCAAACAAGAAACAGAATTTAGGAACTACAACTGCGCCTACCCGTAGCCAGGATTCAGTTTCCATTTGTCCAGACTGTGGGAAGAAGCACCGTGGGACGTGTTTACGAAAGGCTGGAGCCTGTTATCAGTGTGGCAAAGTGGGTCATTTGATAAGGGACTGCCCTCAGAGGAATCAAGGAGATGGCGATAGGACTGTGATCAGTTCAGCGGGGTCTGCACCAACCGCCAACACCAAGTCAGTTGCCAAACCTACGAACAATAAAGATACTATGAAACAAGGCAGGGTGTTTGCATTGGTTCCGGGAGATGTACAACACGCGGCAACAGTTGTATCAGGTACATTTACTGTTCATGGGCATTTAGCTCATGTATTATTTGATTCTGGCTCTACTCACTCTTTTGTGTCAAAGGTATTTGCGAAAAATTTAAATAAACCTGAAGAAAAACTGTCTTATATGTTATGTGTATCTTCACCTTTGGGAGACCCTTTGAGTTGTACTTCCATTTATTTTGCCTGTGAACTTCAACTTGGGGATATCCGGGTATATGCCGATCTGTTACCTCTTGATATGGCCTATTTTGATATTATTCTGGGAATGGATTGGTTGGGTGAATATGGTGCGACTATAGATTGTTCGACTAAACAAATCAGTTTCCACCCTCCGGGACAATCAGAGTCTACCTTTCAGGGGCAGGGAGTGACTTCGCCACCTTATTTGATTTCCGCAGCAAGGGCTTGTAAGCTAATCCAGAAAGGGTGTCAGGGGTATTTGTGCAGTGTTTTGGAAGGGCAAGTGGTTCATGGGGATATTGACCTAATTCCAGTTGTTCGAGAGTTTCTGGATGTTTTTCCCGAAGAATTACCAGGGCAGTTAATAGACCGAGAAATTGAGTTTACAATTGAGGTAGCACCAGGAACTCAACCCATTTCTAAGACTCCGTACAGAATGTCAACCGCTGAAATGAAGGAATTAAAAGTTCAGTTGCAAGATTTACTTGATAAGAGGTTCATTCGACCGAGTGTGTCGCCTTGGGGAGCACCAGTACTGTTTGTGAAAAAGAAGGATGGGACACTCCGACTTTGTATTGATTACAGGGAATTGAATAAGGTAACAATCAAGAATAAGTACCCACTGCCGCGGATCGACGATTTGTTTGACCAATTACAGGGGGCGCAGATCTTTTCGAAGATTGATTTAAGGTCAGGTTATCACCAATTGAAAGTCAAGGCTGATGATGTTGAGAAGACGGCGTTTCGAACCCGATATGGTCATTACGAATTTCTGGTTATGCCCTTTGGAGTTACTAACGCACCAGCAGCATTCATGGATTTGATGAATCGCGTCTTTAAGCCTTATTTAGACGAGTTTATTGTGGTATTCATCGATGACATCCTTATCTACTCCAAGACTGTGGAGGCTCATGAGAGTCATCTTCGTACAATTCTTCAAACACTCCGGGAGAAGAAACTGTATGCAAAGCTGAAGAAATGTGAATTTTGGCTACAAGAAGTGGCATTTTTGGGGCACGTAATAACAAAGGAAGGGATATCTGTTGATCCACATAAAATTGAGGCGATTGTAAATTGGCCAGCTCCTACCAATGTGACTGAGGTACGTAGTTTCTTGGGACTAGTCGGTTATTATAGGAGGTTTGTTCAAGGCTTTTCCAAAATTGCTATACCGCTCACACAGCTGACTCAAAAGGGAGTGGCGTTCGAATGGTCAGAACAGCGGGAATCTGCTTTTCAGGAGTTGAAGACAAAATTGACTACTGCACCAGTTCTTATGTTACCGTCTGGTACCGAAGGGTTTGTGATCTACAGTGATGCGTCTCATAAGGGGTTGGATTGCGTGCTCATGCAGAAAGGAAAAGTTATCACTTATGCTTCACGTCAGCTCAAACCCCATGAAAAGAATTATCCTACGCATGATCTGGAGCTAGCCGCAGTAATTTTTGCTTTGAGGATCTGGCGGCATTATTTGTATGGCACCACTTATGAAGTTTACACCGACCATAAAAGTCTTAAGTATCTCTTTACTCAGAAAGAGTTGAATATGCGACAGCGACGGTGGTTGGAACTTATTAAGGATTGTGATTTGCAGATTCTTTATCACCCGGGTAAAGCCAACACAGTTGCAGACGCGCTTAGTCGAAAGAATATGGGAGAATTGGCATATGTGGTTACGGAACAAAAGAAGTTGGTGGTTGAATTGGAAAGAATGGAGGTAGATCTTGTAGTACATAAACAGGAGGCCGTGGTGGCAGCCTTGATGGCTCAACCAACGCTATTGGAGGAGATCAAGTTACAACAAATGGAAGATGAAACTTTAAAGAAGATATGTGATGAGTTCGAAACCAAACCGAAACCGGGATTCAGTTTGATGGATTCGGTACTTAAATTTCAAAACCGAATATGCGTTCCCAATGTAGTTGAACTCAAACGGAAATTAATGGAAGAAGCACATGCCTCAAGATTTTCACGACATCCGGGGAGTACTAAAATGTACCAGGATTTGAAGAAAAATTTTTGGTGGCCAAATATGAAAAAGGAGATTGCAGAGTTTGTTTCTAAGTGTTTACACTGTCAGCAAGTAAAAGTGGAACATCAAAGACCAGCGGGATTGTTACAACCCCTTTCAATTCCAGAATGGAAGTGGGAACATCTGACCATGGATTTTGTTGTGGGATTACCACGAACTCCTCGGGGTATGAATTCCATATGGGTCATTGTGGACCGATTGACTAAGTCTGCTCACTTTCTACCAGTGAAGACCCAGTATAATGCAGATAAACTAGCGGTACTTTATGTAAATGAGATAGTAAGGCTTCATGGTGTACCAGTCTCCATTGTATCAGATAGAGATCCAAAGTTTGTTTCAAGATTCTGGCAGAGTCTACAAGAAGCTATGGGTACAGAATTAAAGTTCAGCACAGCTTTTCACCCTCAGACTGATGGTCAATCCGAGAGGACAATCCAAACCTTAGAAGATATGCTCCGAATGTGTGTGCTGGATTTTCAAGAAAGTTGGGAAATCCATCTACCGTTGGTCGAATTCGCATACAACAATAGTTACCATTCAAGTCTTGGAATGGCACCCTATGAGGCTCTGTATGGAAGACCGTGTCGTTCTCCCGTATGTTGGGCCGAAGTTGGAGATAGGTCCTTACTAGGGCCTGAAATTGTGCAATTGACAACGGAAAAGGTCAAAGTGATTCAAGAAAGATTGAAAACTGCTCAAAGTAGGCAGAAGAGCTATGCGGATAATCGACGAAGAGATTTGGAGTTTGACGTGGATAACCATGTTTTTGTGAAAGTTACTCCGATAAAGGGACACCCAAGGTTCGGAAAAAGGGGTAAGTTGGCACCCCGGTTTGTTGGTCCCTTTCAAGTTCTGGAAAGAGTAGGTCCGGTGGCTTACCAGGTTGCTCTACCGCCAAGTATGAGCCAAATACATAACGTGTTTCATGTCTCAATGCTTCGAGGATACCTTCCAGATCCATCTCATGTTATAGACTATCACCAAATTGTGTTGGATGACAAGTTAACTTATGAGGCGAAACCAATTCGCATTCTAGACCGACAAGTGAAACAGTTACGAACTCGAGAAATCTCAATGGTAAAAGTTGAGTGGCAAGAACATTATGGAACCGAGGCAACGTGGGAAAAAGAAGGGAAAATGCAAGATCAATATCCGCATCTACTCCTACCCTAAGGTAAAACAAGTTTGAGGGACCAAACTTATTTAAGGGGGGAAGAGTGTAATAACCCGACCCTCGTATATGTGTTATGGTACATTTTTAGTTCCTTAATATGTACAAATATATGCTTATAATGCCATGTTATGCAAGACTATCTGTTGAACAAGTAATGTATCTGTTCCATTAGAACGTTCGGATCCGAAGTTGGAGGCCTTAATGGCTTAATTAACTGAAATTGATTATATATCTGTGTTCAGCATAATTTTCTGGTAATATTAAGCATGCTTACGAAATTTCAATTTCGGAATGATAAAGCGATTCGTTTTCGTCTTATATGCTATTGGATATTTTCCTATTTATGTCTCTAAGTCTTTTGACTTAGATCAAAACGTGTATATCTCTTTTGGGGGAGAAAGAAGAGGGATTTGAGAGCAAGAATTGGGGGAAAGAAATCCAACAAGAAAACTTAGCAAATTTGTTAAGGGTGTGGAAGTTTAATCAAGGTAAGGGCAAGCTCCCCTTATATTGGCAACTTAGAGGTTGTAATTCATGTTTATGTAAGATTCATGCTTGTTTCATGTTTGATTATGAGGGTTTTTCATTCATGGGTTGTTTTGAAACTAATTTAAGTGTTGTATTGAATTTATACTTCAATCTTTAGCTAGGATCATCATTTCATGGAATTATGCTATGCTAATATCATGTTATGTTTCAAGAGCTTGAATCCAAATCCAAAATGGAATAGAGAGAGAGATGGCTTGTTTAAGCTTCTCATTTTGTTGAATTAGTTGAGAATCCATGTTATGATGATGAGTATTGCATTAATTTAAGCTTGGATTGCATGAAAATGGCATGGAAATGAAGTAGGGTTTCGGATTGGGAAGAACAGAATTTCAGGTTTTTGGCTGGGTCCGCTCGAGCGGGAAAAACCACCTTCCAGCAGTTTTGTGAAATTTTCAGTCCGCTCGAGCGGCCAAAGTGGCGCTCGAGCGGGGAGGTCATTTTCAGGAAAAAAAACGTGCTTGCTCGGTTTTACGTACTTGATCCTCTGGTACTTTTAGAATCTTTTCCTAATGATTTTAAGGTGGATATAACTTCATGTAAAGTGTAATGACTCAGGTAATGGTTTCTCCATAATGTATGAAAGAAAAAAGAACTAATGTACAAGTTATACTTGTGTGCAGGACACACTCCAGGAGGAACTAGTACATCATCTCAACCCTGTGAGTAGTAGTACTCTTTACTAAGGATAATGAATGCTTTTAGCATTTTGTTATACGATAATTAAGCATGTATGTTGGTGATATAGCTGATGTAAATGTACGAAATGATGAAAAGAATGACAACACGATCATATGACATGAAACAAAGTGCTGTACGGAACAAAGTGCTACAGTGTGAGCTACCTCTAGAATCCGTGTGAAGTAAGGCACGGAACTAAGTGCTACATTGTGAGACACCTCTAGAATCCGTGCGAGTTACCTCTTGAATTCATTTAAGGGCCGTTGTGCCACATGATTTAAGGGCCGTTGTGCCATATGAATTAAGGGCCGTTGTGCCATTTGGCTTTATGCCAACAAGTTCCAAGGGCCGTTGTGCCATAAGTTCAAGGGCTTCTAGCCACTATGTTATGTCGCAAGTTTGAGCCTAAGGCCATTATGTATTTGTACAGATCAGAATCAGACTAACTATGGGAACCTTGCATCTTGACATGCATTGATAGGTTTTATGTTTAAGTTAAGCATGAGTTTATTTATGTATTACTATTCACTGAGCTTGGCTCACTCTCTGCTATGTCTGTTTCTGTAGGTAACCAATCAAGTGGTCAGTCCTAGTCCTTGACGCCGGTTCTTTTTGTTAGCCTTCATGTCCAGGCACTATACCGGGCCAATCATTTGTTAAGTTAAAGAAGATGACGGCTTGTTTTGAGTGCCACCTATGATTGATGTATATGATTTTCATGTTTTTGGTTAGGCCCAATCTCAGGGCTGGGACTGTAAATGTGTTTGTATATAAACGCCACCCAGGGATATTGATTCTACTTTTATCTGCCTATGGTTATATTAATGCATGAGTTGTTTGAGATACTGGCATGTTAGAAGCAGCTCAATGGAAATGCTTGTTTTGTATTCTTGTAATGCTTTTTGGCTTCCGTCAAGGCCCCATATGATGTATATACCAGGGTATTTATCCGTTTCCTGTTTGGGTCATGCCCGAACTTTTAGGGGCGGGTTCGGGGTGTGACAAAACCACAGAAAATGTGAAACTAATTCAACAAAGATTGAAAACCACACAAAGCCGACAGAAAAGTTATGCGGATGTCCGAAGGCGAGATAGGGAATATGAAGTGGGTGATCATGTCTTTGTTACAGTGACACCAATGAAAGGTCAGACCCGTTTTGGGGTTAAGGGTAAGCTAGCACCGAGATATGTTGGGTCGTATGAAATCATTGAAAAGATTAATCAAGTGGCGTACCAAGTAGCGTTCCCTCTTGAAATGGAGCATATGCATAATGTCTTCCATATTTCAATGTTGAGGGATTATCTTCGGGATCCCTTCCATGTTATTGAGTCTACCCGTGTGGTATTGAGTGATGATTACACTTATGAAGAACGGCATATTCAGATTGTAAACCGACGAATCAAGAAGCTGAGAAACAAAGAAATTCCGTTAGTGAAAGTGGACTGGCAAAACCATGGTGGCTTTTATGCCACTTGGGAAAGGGAAGACGATATGATGAAAAGATATCTTGAATTGTTCCCCCTAGATCCAGTGTTCTTCCAAAATGAAGGTAATTCGAGTTTGGAGGACTAAACTCTTTTAAGGGGGGAAGACTGTGACAACCCTTACCTCTG
Organism: Camellia granthamiana; assembly: GCA_036172215.1. Lineage (NCBI taxonomy): Eukaryota > Viridiplantae > Streptophyta > Magnoliopsida > Ericales > Theaceae > Camellia > Camellia granthamiana. The sequence continues at coordinate 149,559,140 of CM069904.1, forward strand.
ATTAGTGTTAATTCGTGGTTAAGCGTGATAAGTAATTGATTAAGTTGAAATCTTGAATTGATTACATGAGTGTATTGTCTTTGTAACAACCCTTGTACTGATTACCGATAAACTACTGAATTAGCTACTAGTTACTGCTAAACTGAACTGATAATGACTGATAATCGAACTAACTGAAGTACTGAATGGACTGATTGAAATCGAAACTGAAATTGTATAAGTTTATCTATTGAATTGCATATTGTATCTGTTTGATTGATTGATTATCTGTTTGAATTCATATGTGTAAACTGCTAATTGAAGGCCTTATCGGCGGCCGAATTAGAAATCGTTTAGTGTTTTGGAATCAGTAGAATTTTCCGGATTTAATGGTATAATTATCTAAAATGTGATTAGGAATGATTAAATTAGATTAAAATAAGCTAAACATATAGGTTGCCCTATTTACGGAATTGCCATTGAGTGGAGCCCTTGTTTAATCATATGTGGGCCTTGTATATACTTAAGCAACACAACATTTCATCAGCTCTTTGATGCCTATAGCCGACCAAGCAAGAGAGTAAGAGAGAGAGGAAGTTGATTTTGTGAGTTTGGCTTGGATTTGGGTGAAATTGAAGTGTAGTTTGCAAATTGAGCTCCCATATCTTTAATTCAAGACCTAGGTAAGGAAATTAAACCTCTCATTGTGGTATTAAAGTCAATTCTTGCATGGTCCATGCCCAATTGTTGAGTTGGGTCTTGTTTTGGTTCATATAGGTTGAATTATACTTGAATTCATGCATGCATGGCCATTTTGGTGCATTTTGAAGTTGAATTCATGGTAAATTGTACATGCATGCTCATGTTTCTATCAAAGTCCATGTTTTCATTTTGTTTCCCAACTATTGAGCTCATTAGAGCAAGATTTGAACCTTGAATTTGGTTTAAAGTTCATGCATTGCATGTTTACATATTGTTCTTGAAAATGGGTTTGAATTTGTATTTAATTGACTCACCTTTGGGACTTGAATTCTCAAATTGGCTTTTGAAACTTGTTATACATTGTTTTGGGATGTATTTTCCAGAATTTGGGCCCAAGAGGTCGAGAATTGAGTTGAGAATGCTTGGTTTGAGCTTGGAAGGCAAATCTGGAAATTCCAGATTTGGCTTCTTCGCTCGAGCGAAGGATTCCTCGCTCGAGCGACCAACGTTTCCTCTGAGCCACGCTCGAGCGAAGGATTGGTGGCTCGAGCGTAAAAATCGAGCATCCAGTACTTTTATTGTTCCAGCAGCTCGCTCGAGCGAAGGATTTCTCGCTCGAGCGAAGCCTTCGATTTTGGAAGCTCGCTCGAGCGAAGGAAGGCTCGCTCGAGCGAGGCTCCTATTTTCAGCAACTTTTGAAAAATGCCTTCCAAGTGTATTTTTGCATCCTCATCCCATCCTAGGCATTCTTAGGCCTAGTTTAAGGCATCTTAATGAGGATTTAGACATAGAACCACACCGAGGAAATTTAGGGATTTAATTATCATCCTTTCCGATTGTGAAACTTAGTGTGTGTTCTATTTGTTAACTGTTTAGGGTTGGCTCTCGGGGACGCGCTCTAGCTGCTATTAGCCCAATCTCTGTGAGTAACGTTTGTGTAAAGATATGTTCAAAATGGTTATATTTTGAATACTGAACTGAACTGTTTATTGAACTGATATTGTTTATTGAATGAATGTATGTCCTCTATTCTGAACTGTATTGTGGCATCCTTAGCAATTACTGTTTACTGTTATTGTTACAGAGATCTCTGTTGGTTCCCATGTTGGAGCCACTACCGTTTATCGGTACGATGGCCATTATTATTGTTCGGTCCTTTTGGACCTATTGTTTATAGGCTAATGGGTGTACTACATATTACTGATTGACTGAATTACTGAAAGACTGAAATACTGTTTAATGAACTGTTTTCATCACTGTAAGGACATTCATTCATAACCTCTTTACGCTTTATGTTATTCACTGGGCTTTAGCTCACTGTTTATATATATATATGTAGGTTCTCAGCAGCCAGACCGGAGCTAGGAGCGTGGGTTAGTCCCCAGTTTTGTTAAGCCAGCCTATGTGCCTCACTGCGAGGTTCCGAGATGCCATGCCATGGCTTGGGGTGTTTTTGTTTCCCCACCTGTCTCCTTACTGTTTTGTACTACTGTATAGACTGTCTACTGTTTTACTGTACTGTTATCGAGGGATTAGGTTCCCGTACTGAACGTTTGTAAATGATTGTATAGACTGTACTGTTCTAAACTGTTTGAATGCATGGAAAATGTTTTTGGCATACAGATTGTCACAGCTCAATGGACACTAGTTATTTACTGTATTGGCTTCCGCCAGGCCCTGTACTCTGTTTTACTGTATTACTGTTAAGCAGGCCTTCGGTAATCGCAGATTACTGGCCAGTTACGGTGCTAAACCCATAGGGCCGGGTTTGGGTCGTGACAGTCTTTAATTGCATTTCTATCTGTTTGTTATAGAACGACCTGTTCATGTTTTAAGTTTCGAATCACGAATTGAAAGCCTTATCGGCGATCGAATCAGGAAGTGATTAGTATTATATGCTAATTAGAATTTATGTGATTTTATGGTAGGTTTAATTCAAATTTGATTTGGAATGATTAAATTAGAATAGATAAAGTTAAATTACATCAACTTGAGTTATTATATTTTTGCCATTTAATGGGCCACTTTTAGAAGCATTGTTTGGAGTTAATTCATACACTTTGACACACCACTCTTCAGCCATTTTCTAGACCAAAACCGAGAGAGGGAGGGAGAGTAGGAGAGAAGAATTGATTCAACAAAAATTAGCTTGGAAAATTAGAAGAATTGAAGAAGATTTGCCAAATTAGATTTCCATACTTGAGATTCCAGACTTAAGGTAGGAAATTCATCCTCTCAATTATGAATTTAAGTTGTTACATGCATGGTTCATGGTAAATTGGTGACTAGAGTCAAGAATTAGTTTAAAGTGTTGATTTGAGAAGTGAACTCGTGCATGCATGTCCATATCATAGAATTTTGAGGTTGTTTTCATGAAATCCTTATATGCATGTTCATATTTTAGTTGTGGTCCATGAATTCACCATGATTTTGAGCTCAATCTTGCATTTGATCATGTTTTGGAGCATTAGAGTTCATGAGAACTCATGCATGTCATGTTCTTGCATTGTTCTTCAAGTTTCTTTGAAATTGGTGTTCAATTGGCTTATTTTGGGCTTTGATTTTGTAAAATGATCTTCAAAAACATGTGGTATTATGGGTTTCCAAGTGTTTTCCAGAAAATTGGTCCAAAAGATTGAGTTTTGATGTGTTTAATGCTTGGTTTGAGCTTAGGGAGCAAATATGGAAAACCCAGATTTTGGCTTCCACGCTCGAGCGACCACCTTTGTATTCAAAGCTCCGCTCGAGCGACGGAGTGTTGGCTCGAGCGTAGATTGCAAGCTCTCAGGTTTTTGCATGTGCAGATGCACACTCGAGCGACGAGATCCATGCTCGAGTGAGGAACTGTGTCTCACGCTCGAGCGAGCATCGAGCAAGCATCGAGCGGAGATTTTCAGCAACCAGTACTTTTCATGTTTTTGCAGACCGCTCGAGTGACCCCTCTGTTTTGGTAAGCTCGCTCGAGCGAGACCCCTGTTTCCAGCAAATTTTGAAAAGTGTCTTAATGTACATTTTTGCATCCTCATTTCATCCTAGACATTCCTAGGCCATGTTTAAGGCATCTTAATGAGGATATTGATATAGAACCACACCAAGTCAAGTTAGGGGCTAAGTCATTAATCCTGAGTGTGTAACTTAGTGTGTGTTCATTCTGTCACTGTATAGGGTTGGCATCCGAGGATGTTGATTAGCCTGTGTATAGTCCAGTACTCTATGAGTAACAATGTTGTAAAGATATGTTCAATCATAAGTATTTTCTCAACAATCGACTGTACTGCTTTCTGAAATGATATTGTTACTAAACGAATGTTTGTCCTATTTTATGAACTGTACTCGTGGCATCCATAGCAACTCACTGTTACTGTTACTGCTACTGCTACTGTACTGTTACTGTTACTGCTATTGTTACAGAGATCTTTGTTAGTTCCAATATTTGGAACCAATACTGTATATTGTTTTGATGGCCATCAATAGACTGTTCGGTCTATTAAGACCTACTGTTTACTGTACTGTTCTGCTATGGGATGTATCACATACGACCACTATGGTTCCTAAATGACTGTATGGCATGTAATACGAGCCACTGATTGAATAACTGATCTACTGATGCAATTGACTGTTTTAATTATTGAAAAGGACATTCATTCTTAACCTCTTTACACAGTTGTTATTCACTAGGCTTTAGCTCACTGTTTATATATGTATGTAGGTGTCCAGGCATCGGACCGGAGCTAGGAGCGTCAAGTTAGCTTATGTTTTGTCAAGCCAACCATTGTGCCTCACTTCGAGGTTCTAAGTCTACTCAAGCCAAGGCTGTTTTGGGGTGTTCCAGATTCGCCCTTTTTGTCTATGTTTTGTACTGACTGAATAAGACATGTTTGTACAGTTATGGTGAATGGATTAGATCCCTAGCCTGGATGTTTTGTGCATCTGATATGTAAATATGTTTTGGTTATGAATGTGGCTTGTTCTTAAAAGTCTTTTGCATTCAGATTTTTCACAGCTCATTGGACATCTTTTATTTACTGTTTGGCTTCCGCCAGCCCCTTACTTTGTATTATGGTCATTAATGTTAAGCAGGCCTTTGGTAATCACGGATTACTGGCCGGTTATGATGCTAAACCCATAAGGGCAGGTTTGGGTCGTGATAGAAAGATTACAAAGATAACAAACAAATTACCAAACGTATCCAATTTGTCTTCAAACCTTCTGTAAATCTTTCACCACGCCTTCGTCTCGGAATTGATTAACCTGAAGTTGAATCCACAACTTCACTTGTCGAATTAATGACTACGCACAACATCAAACTCCTTTGACACTCCACATTTAAATCTCCGCATTCCACCGAAGAAGCACACTCTTGAATATTATCAATCAACCTCCTTGATATGTGCTTATCAATACATGAGTTTAATACTCACTCAAATTATCAAGGAAAACTCACAAAAAACTCCAAAAGAAAACCTTAGAAAACCTCAAAGTAGATCTCAAAGCGTAATCCTAGTTTTGGACTAAAACCAATACTTATAGAAATCTGGAACAGCGAAGCTCGCTCGAGCGAAGACTCTCTCGCTCGAGCGAGGAACTAATCTCCCGTGTTTTTCCGTAAGTGGCTTCGCTCGAGCCACACAACCTTTGCTCGAGCGCACATTCATCATTCTCAGGTTTTTTGCCAGACGCAGCCTTCGCTCGAGCGAGGACTCCTTCGCTCGAGCGAGCAAGACAAAACAGCAAGGAAATTACAACTCAATGACTCAAGTTTTGTTCGTGGATTTGACAAGACTAAGGGACCTAACAATCTCCCCCTTTGTCAATTCCCGGACAAACTTTCTAATACAATTTCCTAGAAAACAAAAGTACTAACAAAACAAGCCAACTCAATGGAAAACAACTATCTCAAAACAATCTTGAACTAACAAACCAAGCTTGATGGAAACCTGTAAAACTAAAAACAGAGATATAAGAAACCATCAAGACCATCAAGACATAATAAATTAGAAAACAAATGAATATCCCATACAAAACAAAAATCCAATGCTACCTGCAAAATCCATCATGAGTATTCAACATATATCCATATATACCCCCCAAAATCATCAGATATAAACCCCCCAAAACATACTCCCCCTTTTTGTCCGGGAGTGATAAAAGAAACAATTATATACAGACCAAAAAAAAACTGTCTAAGAAAAGAACAAAAAAACTGTCCAAACACCATGATCCAAATACTGTAAAAAACTAAGAGTCTAAAGAAGGTGGCTACTACATCTGAAGTAATGAAAGAATCTGAGCAAGCATCGTGCTCTGCTCATCAAGACGACTATCAAGTGTATCCATCCGAGCATCCAACTGATCAAGCCGATGCGTGATGGACTGCTCAAACTACTGCAGCTGGCCACGAAACGAACGCGGACGTAGCTCAGGCATCTCAGGTACGTTAGTAGGAGTTGCATCAAACTCCGCCTCCTCAGCAAGGGGATCATCACCTGTATCAGATACTCCAGACACCCCAACTCCCGACACACCCCCCCGGACATGAGCTTGACTTTGTGAGACCGTCAACTTAGTAATGGGTTTAATAGGTGAAGCAAACTCATCATCATCATAGATAGGAACACCAAGTGAAGTGAGAAATCTAGTGAGCAAGCATCCATATGGAAGACCTAAGGACTTACGTCCCTCAAAAATAGAAATCATCTTGGTGACAATCATCTCAGGTAGATCAATGGGAAGATGGTGGTCAATGCAATATAGAACATACCCCTGATCTTGGGTAATGTGGGAGGAGTGAGTAGTCACATGAATATTAGCACAAACAATGATATTAAGAAGACGAAAACGAGGAAGAAGCTCATTTTGTTGAATGAGCGCCCCGGCAATCCAAGTCCGGGAAACACCACAAAGTTCAGAGGCAACTCTATCAAAATCAACTCCAGTACGAGTAAGGAGAGGAAAATGAAAACGCGGGACTTCTGGAAGACTAAGAAACAACAGAAAAACATCCCCAGTAATGATTAAAGACTTCTTCCTAATCCAAGTGCTAAATGATGCTGGAATTTCTTTGCAAATGGAGTGCATGTTACAATAAAACTCACGAATAAGACTCAGATTTTGAGGTCCTGAGAAAATCAACACCTGATCACCCCCTAAGGTATCAAACAATGGACAAATAGGTAGCAACTCAAATGCACTAGGGAGGACATTTCTTTTAAGATGGACTTTCCTAGTAGCATAAAACTCCCTAAACAACTTGGACTTCTCTTTGGATTCAAACTTGTCAGTGTTGAATTTGGGACGGGAAACAGTAGTTTTACGACGCTTTGAGGGCTCAGCCATGACTAAACAACCCACAAGAGTAAGACAATCACAGAGAAAACCCAGCAACCCACAACACAAGATACCCAATGAAAAAGTAGAAATCCCAAAGAAAAAAAAACAACAAAAGTAGCCAAACAACACCATTAGTCCAACATGGTTAGAACAAACAAAAACTCATAACCTTAGCACAATATAAATGCCATGAAAAAAACAGGGCTAGGTTAAAAATCAACAAGCACAGATGTAGCAATGAGTGAAAGAAATTAACAGTAGATGCAATTCAAATAGACCACATTATCATATGAAGCACAGAACAATATGTATAGACAAATAAAATAAAAACCCCAATTGAAACCCTAGCAGTAAAATCTAGCAAAATATTCCAAATCACTAACCCTAGATGCAATAAAACGACACTGAAACATTATGAAATAACTAAACTCAGAAATGATGTACCCTAGATATTATTAACAAAAACAGAGTAGACACAAAGACACACAGAGAACGAAAAGAAAAAACAAAGAGAAAAGAAAAAGAAATCTTACCAAAAATGACAATACTGGATATATGAAGAGAAAAACCCCCAAACACGAGTGGAATCCAAGGGATGAACACAAATGGAAGTGAAATCGCCCAAAGGGAGTGAAGGAGACAATACTCGAAGCAAAGAGGGCAAAAACTGAAGTGAAGAGACGCAGTAGCAGTATTTAAATCACGACAAGTCGCTCGAGCGAGGACACTTATGCGCACGGGGTTGCTCGAGCCAAGATCTTGTCGCTCGAGCCTAAAAAACACGCTCTCAGGTCTAACTCAGCAGCAGAAGCACGCTCGAGCGAGCACTCCTTCGCTCGAGCGAAGAAGAACAAAAACAAAAACCAAAAAACAAAAAAAAAAACACCTTTTGAGCAAACACACTATACTCAATATCATGAAGCGAGACCTGAAACACAAGTAGATGATCACATTTAGCCAAAAATGATACTAAGATGAAATAATCTACAAACCATGAAGTCTGTAAACTTGCAATTTTGACAATATGACACTAGTAATCATAAGCTACATGAGAATGTACAACTCAACAACCAACATGAGAGCTCACAAAATAAATGTGTGTGTGTGCAGTCCTTGAGAGGCTACAGAGCTAGAGTTAATTCTCGTAGTAATCGGATGGCTGGACCTCCGGCAAGAGTAACTAAACATCACAGAGAAAAGTCAAACCACTATGAATCACGGGGTATTTGTTGGGTAAACGCGGAGGCTCCCCCTCAATCAATGAGTCCCTTTTTTTTTTCAACTTTTCTTTCTTGTGGGTACTCACTAGTGGCATTCACGCTCAAGAGTATGGAAACCAAACCAGAGAAGAATGAAATCAAAAAGGATGGCCTGGTTGGTGCCTCTGAGGTTGCCTTTTCCTAATGCCCGGACTTCAAAGAACTAAGGGATAAACCATGGAAGTGAAAAAATGATGGAAGGTGGTTAAGAGACTCAACATCACCCATGATATACTAGTATAGGTCAATTCCTCTGAAAAAGTCTAAGAAATACTGTTAGTGGTCCATAGAGAACTTTGATCACTTGTTCGAAAACCCCTGCAACAGTTTATGTCAAGGATGTGTACAGAATGAGATCATGAAGTTAATAAGCATGGGCATTCAAAATGAGCTATGAACAAAGAAAAATGAGATCTTGTAAGCAGCATGAGTAGTGTTCAAATAAATTTGGATGCAAAAATGACAGGAATCAATGACAATTAGATTATAGCATCCAAGCACACATAAAGCCAAACACTCACACCCACTCAAAGAACAAGTAACACTCTAGTGATCGAGCATGACACCCAAGGTCTTTCTAAGGAACTTAAACCGAAGAAGATCAAGGGGTTTTGTAAAAATATCAGCTTTTTGATGCTCAGTGGGTACATGTTCAAGGACAACAAGGCCTTCTTCCACTAACTCTCGAATAAAATGATGACGAATGTCAATGTGTTTGGTGCGAGAGTGTCGGACAGGATTTTTTGAAATGTTTATGGCACTTGTGTTATCACAGAAAAGCGTGAGAGTGTTCTATTCTATCCCATAATCATGAAGCATTTGCTTCATCCACAACATTTGTGCACAACAACTCCCTGCAGCAATGTACTCAGCCTCAGCAGTTGAAAGAGAGATGGCATTTTGCTTTTTACTATGCCAGGAAACCAAATTATTCCCAAGGTAAAAACACCCCCCGGATGTACTATTCCTATCATCAGCACACCCTGCCCAGTCAACATCAGAAAAACCAGTAATTTCAGTTGTAGTATTAGTAGAAAACCAAACCCCATAACCCAATGTCCCATTAACATATTTAATGATGCGTTTTACTACAAGAAGATGAGACTCTTTAGGACTGGCTTGGTAACGGGCACAAACACCTACACTAAAAGCAATATCAGGACGACTAGCAGTGAGGTAAAGAAGACTCCCTATCATACTCTTATACAAGGTAGGATCAACATCAGTGCCAGAGGAATCTTTGGAAATGCGAAGATTGGTGCTCATGGGAGTATGTACATGTTTGGCAGACTCAAGACCAAACTTTGACACAAGATTTTTGGCATATTTAGTCTGAGAAACAAACATACCCAAAGGAGACTGTTTTATTTGAAGACCCAAGAAATAAGACAACTCTCCCATCATGCTCATCTCAAACTCATGTGTCATGCAATCCGAAAAATATTTCATAAGATGATCAGCAGTGGATCCAAACACAATATCATCAACATAGATTTGAGCAACAAGAATATGAGACTTAGTATGTTTCACAAATAAAGTCTTATCCATACTACCCCTTTGAAAGTCATTATCAAGAAGAAAGGTAGTAAGTCTATCATACCAAGCCCGAGGGGCTTGTTTCAACCCATACAAAGCCTTGTCTAACTTGTAGACCTGGTTTGGACATTTAGGGTCCTCAAACCCTTTTGGTTGCTCAACATAAGCCTCTTCTTTCAAGTACCTATTCAGAAAGGCACTTTTCACATCCATTTGATACAATTTGAAACCAAGAAAACATGCAACACCAAGTAAAATACGAATAGATTCGAGACGTGCAACTGGGGCAAATGGCTCATCATAGTCAACACTCTCTACTTGTGTGTAGCCTTGAGCAACCAGCCTGGCTTTATTTCTAACCACAGTACCATTCTCATCAGATTTATTTTTAAAGATCCACTTGGTACCTATCACATTCATGTCTCTAGGTCTGGGAACTAGAGTCCAAACATTGTTACGTTCAAATTGACCTAATTCTTCATGCATAGCATTGACCCAACTATCATCTAGTAAGGCCTCTTTAATGTTCTTAGGTTCAATTAAAGAAACATAACACATATGAGATACCTCATCCCGAATTTGTCTTCAGATTTTCATTCGATTCGATACACTTCCAATCACCTATTGTGCTGGATGATTCAGTTTCACCCTTGCTGATGGTTTGAACTCAGGACTTGTGGTGACAAAAGCATCAGAAGTGGTGTCTCTCTGTGTACTCTTTGGACTCTGACTTACCTGAGAAGTTGGTGCTGTCTCAACTTCTTTTGCTTGGGCCTCAGCTTTTCTTTGACTTTGTGGTTCAGTATCCAGGATTGGAGACTCACTATTGTCATCCTTATTTGTTGCTAGAGTAGGGGAACCTGTGTCATCTATAACCATATTGATTGATTCCATTAAAGAAGAAGTTCGCAGGTTATAGACTCGAAACGCCCTGCTAGTGGTTGAATACCCTAGAAAAATACCTTTATCACTTCGGAAGTCAAATTTGCCCAAAGGCTCTCTATCTTTGAAAATGTAGCACTTACTCCCAAAAGTTTTGAAGTATTTTATATTAGGTTTCAATCCCTTCCACAATTCATATGGAGTTTGTAAAGTGTTGGGCCTTAAATACACGCGATTTATAACATAAACAGCCGTATTTAGGGTTTTAGCCTAAAACTTTGGAGGAAGTTTCTTACTAAGGACCATGACCCTAGCCATCTCTTGAACAACCCTGTTCTTCCTCTCAACCACTCCATTTTGTTGTCGAGTAATAGGTGCAGAAAATTCATGCTTAATTCCATGAATATCACAAAAATCTGAAAACGAACTGTTTTCAAACTCACAACCATGATCAGTTCGGATTCTTATGATACGCCCAATGGAAAGACTCTGTTCATTTTGGATTTTAAGGACTAAGGCCTGAAAAGCATCAAACGTATCAGATTTTTCCATTAAAAAATTTACCCATGAAAACCGAGTAAAATATCAACAGTTAAAAAAATGTATCTTTTACCTCCAATGTTTTCAATGCGAGTAGGACCCATTAAATCCATGTGAACCAATTCAAAAGGACGTTTGGTTGTAAAGCTGTTCATCTTTTAATAAGGGGGGCATGGGTTTGCTTTCCAAGCTAACATGGTCCACACACATGGTTCAGATTCTTACCCAATTTAGGTACTCCTCTCACAAGCTCTTTGTTGGCTATCTTAGTTAGGTCTTTGAAATTCATATGACCTAATCTTTGATGCCACAAATCAATGTTACTTATGATAGCAAAATGACAAGTGAGATCATTAGTAGTAACTGTGTGAGTGATTTTCCGACCACACTGCTAACTCAGTATTCAGCTGGAGAACACCGGCAGAATAGATGGCACCTGGCTAACCTGCAATAGAAAGAGAAGATTCCGGCGGTGGTTTGTCCACCCGGGGGCACTCCGACGATCAAGCTAGTATATCTCTCAAAGATAATCAATAGTGCTAAACTCACTATTTTGAATATAAATTGTGTACCTTAGACCCACGGGGGTGCCTTTCTTTTATAGTTAACTAAATCCTTATCCCAATAGGAAGCCTAGCTTCAATGGACTTAGGATTACTGCTAGTCTTGGACTCCCAGTAGGATTGGGATAAACTCTCTAAGAGTCTTATCTTTATCCAAACTGAAGTCTTCTCTTAGTCTAGGACTCTTGTGCCCTATCCGCTTATCTCGGATTCCGATATCTTCGGCGATAACCTCGGCCTTGCCGAGATAACCTCGGTGTAATTACCAGGGCACGTGGCACCTCGGATGACACGTCGACGTCACCTTGCCACGTGTTGGTACTCAGAAAATATATCTGCACAACTGCCCCATAGGTTCTATTACCTCGGCATTCTGAGGTGATGGAACCTATATCAGTACGTCGGCTTTAAATTCCTCAACCGAGATCATCATACAGGCCGACATGCCTCTTTAGAGAACAAGAATTCCAAGAACCCTTTCACACGTATGAGCTGTCATATAAAAACTGAACCGTCTAAACCACGTACCTTCCCCTTATTGGATCGTGCTCGTGACGCGCCTGTAAGCCGTCTTGCGCCTGCGTACGCCGTCTGACGAAACCGTCTTTCTAGAATCATTAATTCTATTTTGCCGCCGTTTCAAGTTTTAACAAAAACTTTTTCCCTCTTCCGTCTTTTCACTTCGTATTTGTTTCTGAAACTCTTTCTCTCTCTAGTTTTCTCAAATTCGCCATTGCTCAAGCTTCCATAGCTCTGTTACTCGCTCTGCTTACCCCTTCAGGCGTGATTTCCACCTATCTTCCGCCTCTGCAGCCGTCGTCAGACTTCGGCAATCCCCATTCCGGCTTCTCTTTTTCTGGTAAGCCTTTGTTCTTCCTGGTTCTATTTCTTGTTACTCTGTAAGAAATTTCTGCTTCATTATCAATCGTCATTGCTGTTTTACCCAAGCTTTTGATTTAAGAATCACGTATCTGAGTGTGTTTGTTTCATGATTTTGCTTTTTGCCCATGTCTTGAATAAACGCACTGTTCACAATTTTTCTGCATTTTTGCCACTGTTCTTGATAGTCCATCTTTGTTCTTGATTCTGAAGCGCATTCTTACTTTTCTGCTTTCCAGATTTGTGCCTTCAATCCTTGTTTCAATAGATCTAGGTTTGCGATTTGTTTGTTTGAACCTACAACACTTTAGGAAAAACTGAAACGATTCCCCCAGACTTTGTGTATTTTGAGGTTTTAGCCGAGGTCCTTTAAACCCTTCAATACTCCTTCCTTTTGAAATCCACTCCTTTTAAGTGAAGCCGACGTTATGGGTATGTGGAGACATAGGGTAGACACCCCGACCAAGCTTGAGTACTTTAGGCAAGAGTTCTCTATTCCCACCAATGTCCATCTGAGGCTGGCTGGGGATGATGACTCCATCATGCCTACAGCTGAGTCTATGCCCTTTCCTGTTGTCGCTTTTACCGAGTGCGGACTTCGGCTTCCACTCAACACCCTTTTTCGTGATATACTTCACTATTATAAGTTGAACCCGATGCAACTCGCCATCAATTCTTATCAAGTCATCAATGGGATCATAGCCTTAGCTAGACAAGAAAACGCTAGGATCAACCTAGTCGATATCCAATACTGCTACACCATGTGTGTCCTCAAAAAAGATACGGGCTACGTTTACTACATTAAGCCGAGGTCTACAGAGTACAAAATCATAGCCAACCTCCCAGACTCCAACAAGGGAGCTGGAGACGATTACTTCATTACCTCGGGAAACTGGGAGTTCGCTCCAGATGAGGACCTCCACCTCTACCCTCTTCCTCGAACAGTTTTCGTAGAGGGCAAGGGTAAGAGCCCTGTGTTAACACTTGTTTTTCAAAGTCTTCAATACTTTATTTGTTTCTAATGTCTGTTTTTCTTGCAGCTCTTCCTAAGCCACCAAAGGGCTTCCGCCAGTCTTTCTTTCCCAGTAAAGACTTAAGGAAACTTTTGGATCTGCCAGTCCACAAACGAAAAGCCCCTCTGGTACTTAACTTCATTCCCACCTATAGGTCAGTTCTTCCCGACGTGCCAAATAGAAAGAAGAAGAAGAGTCTATCTCCTCCCTCCGCCACAACTCCTCAGACTGTCTCAACATCTCGGCCAGATCAAGGGTCAACTTTTGATCCAGTAGAACAGCCATCAACCTCGGCTCCATACCTGATCCGACTATCTCAACGAAAACGTCGGCGACGAAGTGTTCTTGCCGCCGAGATGGGCCGTCCAAAACTAGTTGCTAAAGATCTCCTGGCCAAGATTCCATCTGAGGTTGATGCCGAAGCAGCACCATTTCAGCCAAAGCAAAAACCAAAAAGGGTAAAGAAGGCTTAGCCCAAGGCAACGGTGACTCAGATTGATACTGAGGACACTTTGCCAATTTCAGAATTGGCTCCAAGTAAGAAGACTGCATCTCCTGCTGAGAAGAGGTCTGCTGAAACACAACCATCTGAGTCCACCAGATCAAAAAGGCCGAGGTCATCTTCTGCAACCACCTCGGGCTCCAAAAAGCATGATGCCCCCTGGGCTCCCAAAATCACACTGGAGGATAAGCCAGTCATGGCTGGGGATAGTGCTGATGACATCAATATCGGCGTCGCCCTTAGTACTGCTCTGCTTCTTCCTGGCGATCTTGACCGGAACGCCGAGTTGAGTGAATATGAGAACTACGCTCTAATGCTTCAGCGCTCTGTTCAAGTAAGTGTTTTTGCTTGGTATTTTTTTCCTTCTTTCTCTTCATGTCACACTTAGAATATTTTCCAATACTTCTGCTTACTTTTAGGCCATCCAGCATGCCCACTCTTATTCAATAAAATCTTTCGAGAACCGAGAGAAGCTAGCCGAAAAGGGAAAGGAGGTCTCTAGTCTTCAGAAGACTAATAAAAATTTGCAATCAAAGATGAAGACCTTGGAGGATCAAGCCGAGGTCGCTATCAAGGCCAAGGACGATGCCGAAGAGAAGGTTGGTGCTGCTGAAGCGATAAACAAAGTCCTTCAAGCCCAGCTGAAGGAGGCCGATGATAAGATGGCCCAGGCCCAAAAGGAGCTTCAAGACACTTTGGCCACCAAAGAAGCCGAAATCAAGGATGCCGACGAGAAGGCATATGGTCAGGGTATGGCCGATGTCACAGAGGCCTATGAAAAGCAAGTGAAGCAGGTATGCAACAAGGGCTTCACTCTTGGCTGGATGACCTTGCTGAAAAAGCTTGGAGTCCCAGAGGACTCGCCCCTCAAGAACGTCGATGAGATTCCTCTTCTATTCCCCCCCAACTCCAAGGCAATCTGATGATGAATCTGATTCTGAGGAGGAGACCTTAGTGAGGAAATCAAAGGAGGCAGCTGGGACCAAGTCCCCTTCTCTAAATGAGCAAGTCCTGGACTTGACTCAAGATGAGGAGGGTGAGGAGGTTGCCAAGGAAGCTACCCCTGAGCAGGCATCATCCGACGTTTCTCTTGCCGACAAGAGTATTGATGAAACCCTTGCCCAAATTGATGCCGAGATCGCGACAAAAAAGGCTGTCCAGGCGTCTACGCAGAAGTCCTCTGAGGTCCAAACCTGTCACGACCCAAACCCGCCCCCTATAGGTTTAGCGTCGTAACCGGCCAGTAATCCTTAGATTACCGAAGGCCTCTGAACAGATTAACATATGATAAGGGGCTAGCGGAAGCAAATACATAATTATAGTTGTCCAATGAGCTGTGTTGACTTACATGAAGCAGAATAGTTTAAAACTTTAGTTACATAATTAGTAGTCAACCATACATTATACCACACACATTACAGATTCTTAAGTACAGCCAACATAATTAAATAAAGACCCAAACATGTGCAGAAACAATCGGGACTTGAACCCAAGACACTTCGGGAACCTCCACGTGAGGCACAATGGTTAGCTGACAACGGAACACAGTCCCCCACAAAACCTTCGGGCTTGCCCTCCAGAATGCTCACCTATATACATATATATACAAACAGTGAGCTAAAGCCCAGTGAATAACATTAAGGTAAAGGGGTTAGTGAACGAAATCCGAACATTTTATACGTACAAAACAGATCATAGCATAATCATAGTCATCTCATATCAGAACATAATAATGGCATATCCCATAGAACATATCACATAACGTCTTCCGACTAGAGTAACCGGTCCCGGACACCGATTAAACACATATCACCACAATGAAGTGGCTAACGAGATCTCGTAAATGTCATGGACCCGCATTTTCATGCCGTCCCCCATGACTTGGGACTATCTATGGATGCCATAATAGATTTCAAACATGGATCTTCGTTCACAGAAACATATATCATTTCAGAAATCATAGCTTGATATATCACATTTGGAACATAATTTCACATCAACGTATCTTTATGATAACGTTACTCACAGTGGTTCCGTAGATGGTCAATCACTTCACGGACGTTGACCTACAATCACAAAAGCACCAACGAATCTTATCATTATACATTCATGTGGCCATTAAGGCTTGGCTTACATCATGTTGGTTTATGCTCATTCTTATTACATGGCTTAGAACACACACACCCTTGCAATCTCTTAGTGTGATGCATACTTATATCAATGCTCAACTCACACACACACTTGTCATTCATTGACTTGTTACATTCTTTTCTTAGTGTGCGTTTCTAGCCCATAACCTCATTACTATAGCTCAATTAAGGCTTAGGAATGCCTAAGATGCAATGAGGATGTCAAAACATGCCTTGGAACACTTAGGCAAAATTTCAGAATTTTAAGTCCTCGCTCGAGCGAGCATGCAGAAATGACACTCCGCTCGAGCGTAGACTTCCTCGCTTGAGCGGACATGCAATGATGTGAGTGGTCGCTCGAGTGCACATTCCTTCGCTTGAGCGATCTGTAAATTCTGCAAAACTTCTGGGAGCTCGAAATTTACGCTCGAGCAGACTTTTGGTCGCTCGAGCGAAGTGCACAATTTCAGAGTGGTCGCCCGAGCGAGGACCCCTTCGCTCGAGCGAGCCTGCAAAATCTGAAATTTCCAGATTGCATCCCCAAGTTCAAAACTTGAATTTAAACCTCCAAAACACCTCTCTTGGGCCCTAAAACTAGGTATAACCCAGAAAACTTGTAGAATATGAAAGTTTTAAAGATCAATTTATAAAGTCATGGCCCAAGGTTTATCAAAACTTACATTTCCAACTTGAATTTTCAAGGAGTAAGACATGCATGTAGATTCTTTAAAACTCTTGTCTTCAACACTTATAAAACTTGCAATTTGAGCTCCTAAGCTCCATGCATGCAAGAAATCCTTTTCAAAGCATGAATTTAAGCTTTAAAACATGATGATTCAAACATGTATGCACCAAATGACTCCCAAAACAAGTTAGATGCTCAAAATCAAACTCAATGACAACCTACTATGTAAATGTATACATGCATGAATTAAAAACAATAACCAAACTCCAAATACATTCTCTAATGAGCCCATCTTTTAAAAAACATGATGAATCCATGGCCTAGAACATAATTATAAACATGCATGTAGATTTTTATGAAATTAACTTCAAAATGCAAGAATTTATGCATGCATGCATGATTTGAAACCCAACTCCTCATTCTAAGCTCCATTACATAATTAAACTTATAATCTTCATGAATTCAACAATTAAACATAACATCTACAAGAATTATAGCTTAGGTTCTTACCTAGAGCCCTCAAATTCTCTTGTTCTAGCACAATCCTTGTTTAATTCAAACTCTAGCCTTCAATCTCTCTTGAATTCCCCTTCCTCTCTCTAAAATTACTCTCCCTCTCTCTCTAAAATGTTTCTCTCGGCTGTAGCAAGGAAGATGGCTGACCAAATGGTATGAAAGGCTCTCAAAAGAGTATTAAAAAAATAGTGTAAGGTAGGCCACTCAATGGCATTTAGGTAAATAATCAAACTAATGTGTTTTAACATTATTTAGGCTAATTTAATCATACCAAATCTCATTTTAATTAATTATACCATTAGGTTCTAAAAATTCCAAATAACACAATGATATAATCAATTTCATTTTCGGATGCCGATAAGGCTTTCAATTTTCCTTTTGAAGTGGCACTTCCAGACAGATGTTTTTATAAGTAACAGATGGGGGCCAATTATGATACAAATTACATACTAATCCCGTAATTAATCTTACTCACTTAATTAACATCCTTAATCTCCGATTAATAGCTATTTACGGGTCGGGGTTATTACAAAACCTAGCCTGCTAATGATGCTGGAGAATCTTAATTTTATGTTTTTCTCTTTCTTTTTGTCTTCTTGAAAACAATATAAGCTTTTTATATGGCCGATGTGCCTCCTTTTGTAGTTTCTGAACAATTACTTCTTGGTAGGCCGAAGTGCCCTCTAATACAACTCTTTTGTTTTTGAATGTCTGCATGTTCGTTTTGTATGCTTCCATACTTAGAATATTTCGTATATCATCAATATATACTTCAATCCTTGTGCAACCTTTTCGGGGTGAAATACCTCAGTTTCAACAAACTGAAAATTTACCTTGGCAAGTACCTAAGTACCTTTTCTTGGCCTAAGCTTGGTTTCACCTTGTAAATTTTTCATAAAATTTCAACAAGTGTTTAACCTTAGTCTAACTTCAACTTGTAAACTTTTCTCAAGTTTTAACAAGGGTTAAACATCATATCGGTTTAACTTCAACTTGTAAACTTTTCTCAAGTTTCAGCAAGGGTTAAACATCATATCGGTTTAACTTCAACTTGTAAACTTTTCTCAAGTTTCAACAAGGGTTAAACATCATTTGTCTTCTCTCGGCCCCCTAATGTGAAACTAAGTTCCACTTGGATTCTCATTATACATGTATTTCAAAAACGACGCTATGTATCTTCATCAGGCGCATATAAACGAGCGAAAACTTTATTTATTTACTTCGGCAAATGACAGTTTGATCAAAAAAATTATAATGATAGAAAAATTTCATATTGCAAGTGTTCCAAGGCCTTGGCAGCTCTTTGCCTTTATTATCTTGAAGCCGATATGCCCCATTGCCCAGTGCCGAGATGATTTTGTAGGGTCCTTCCCAGTTTGGGCCAAGCTTCCCTTCTCTGGGATCCTTCTTCTTCGGCTAAGCCCAAGCCGAGAAGAAAGAAACGTTATTAATCCCCCTGCTGGACGGGGATTTTCTTCAGTGCTTCTTTCGCTTTTTTCGGCTGGCTCCTTTCCGACATCCTCTAGGACTTCTATGTCCTCGTCTTCGATCTCTGCCCTTTCTGGCTCTCGTATGCTGCAGGTAGATTTCATTGCTGCCATGGAGCAATTCTTCGCCTGCAGCTGATCTCCTCTGACTTCTTCTATCCCATGCTCTGTTGGGAATCGCAATAGTTGATGTAATGTTGAGGGAACAACCCCCATTGCATGCAACCATGGCCTTCCCAAAATAATATTGTAAGGGGAGGGTGTGTCGATTACGGTGAACTCCGTCTTTACCTTCTTCGTGCCAGCCTGCACTTCTAAGCTTACTGCTCCCAGTGGCCACGTCGGCGTTCCATTGAACCCGACCATTGGGCCATTGGATTGCTCCATATCGTCTGGGTGAAGGCCGAGCTTCTTGTAACATCGGACGTACATGATGTCACAAGAGCTGCCTTGGTCAATCAGGATGCGCTTTACTTGGCACTCCCCAACCTGGAGGGATATTACCAAGGCATCATTGTGCGGGTGTTGGACCATCTCAAGGTCGGCTTCAGTGAAGGACACTACTGGTCCTTGGTACTCTTCTTCCTGATGTCTTTTCTCCCCGACTTGGTAGACATGCTGTAGATGTTTTACCTTCTAGGTCTCCCCCCGAATTTCGTTCTCGTTGACCTTCGAGTGAATTACATTAATTACCCAAGGTCCTTATGCCTGATGTTGCTGTGTTGGGGGAGGCGGGGCTGCTGGTGCCTGAGGCAATCTTGCTTGTTCTTCCTTTGTCCTGGCCTCATCGACAAGGTCTCTCAGATGGCCTTGCCTCACCAGGTCTTCCAAGTGTGTTTTTAGGGCTTTGCAGCCCTGAGACATATGCCACTCTTCATTGTGGTAGGCGCAATGCCTGCCAAGATTTCTTCCTATAAACTGTCCTGGTGCCCTTGCTGGTGCTCTGAAATAGGGTTGGTTCCGAATTTTTTCCAGGACTTTGTGAATTGGAATTCGGAACACAGTTGTCACTGCTTGTGCAATCCTCAGTTCTATCTTTTGCTTGCTGGATCCATTATTGCCTTGGCCTCGCTTCGGCGAGCCGTTTCCTTTCTCTTACTTTGTCTCCTTATTCCCCGACGTATCTTCCTCGGCTCTGGCATACTTCTCGATCCTTGCCATGAGCTCCTCCATGCTTTTGGCAATGTTTTTGCCAAAGACTTTCGTAGCGGACAATCGTCTTTTAGGCCGTTCTTGAAAGATACGACCGCTACCTCTTGATTACACTCGGGTATTCGGTTGAACACCTTGTAATACCTTTTTGCATAGGCCCTAAGGCCTTCATCCTTACTGATCTTCAGGGCCATCAACGCATCCACCCTCAATGGCTGCAGCTTGTTTGTCACGAACCTGGCCACAAACATCTCGACCAGGCCTTCCAAAGTCTTTACACTTCCCTTTGGTAGTTTATGAAACCAGTCTGATGCAATCTCCCCGAAGGATGAGGGAAACACTTTGCAGAGCAACGACTCATTTCCACTATACAATGTCATTGAATTTAGGTACAATCCAACGTAAAAGTTGGGTCCGACTTCCCATCGTAGGTCTGGAACCTCGGCATACTGAATCTCTTTGGGACCTCAACTTTGTCTAACTCTACCAAGAATGGTGTTCTCGGTTTAACAATGGAAGTTACCTCGGCATGATCTTGCTTCCTCTTGAGGTAATCTCGCAAGTCCTCTTTGGTCCGGCCAGGAGCGCGGCTGTCTCCTGACTTCAGTCTTTTCGAAGCATTGCTCTCGGCTTCGTTACGACCCCTTTTCGACCCTTCTTCGTTAGGTGTGTCGAAGCACAGTGCCTACCCTTGAACACGCCGATGTTCTTTGGGGTTTGCCTCCTTGGTACGGTGCGTCCTCTGTGAGTCTTCCCTCCTTGACTCCCCTCGTCCGACCTCCCTTGAAGGCCGGTGAGAGTGCCTTTCACTCCTACTGTGCTGGGGGGCTACTGGGCTTGTTTTTTGCCCTCCCTTCTGGGCATTGGCTGCTGGGATCGGCGTGTCCTGCAGCGGGAACGGTGGCTGCATGACGTTATTTTGCATCATGAAGTTAACGACCGATTGCAGGTCCGCCAACTTGTTTGCCATCTCTTTCACCTCGTCATCCCTCCGAAGGCATCTATCCTTCCATACCTGGAGGTTATCTTCATTATAGTACCCGCTTTGGTCTGGTTTGTTTGGCACGTCGCCTTCGACATCCTTCGCTCCGTTATTCTGGTCACGGGTTTCTGTGTTGCGATTGTCTCATTCGACGTCAAGGTCGACAGGTCTACCACTCCCAGGAGTGTCGTCTCCAATCTTTTCCTTCTGTCCGTTGCTGGCCATCTATTCTCCTTTCTTTCCCACAGACGGCGCCAAATTGTATGAGTGATTTTCCGACCACAGTGCTAACTCAGTATTCAGCTGGAGAACACCGGCAGAATAGATGGCACCTGGCTGACTTGCAACAGAAAGAGAAGATTCCGGCAGTGGTTTGTCCACCCGAGGGCACTCCGACGATCAAGTCAGTATATCTCTCAAAGATAATCAATAGTGCTAAACTCACTATTCTGAATATAAATTGCGTACCTTAAACCCACGGGGGTGCCTTTCTTTTATAGTTAACTCAATCCTTGTCCCAACAGGAAGCCTAGCTTCAATTGACTTAGGATTACTGCTAGTCTTGGACTCCTAGTAGGATTGGGATAAACTCTCTAAGAGTCTTATCTTTATCCAAACTGAAGTCTTTTCTTAGTCTAGGACTTTTGTGCCTTATCCGCTTATCTCGGATTTTGAAATCTTCGGCGATAACCTCGGCCTTGCCGAGATAACCTCGGCGTAATTACCAGAGCACGTGGCACCTCGGATGACACGTTGGCGTCACCTTGCCACGTGTTGGTACTCAGAAAATATATCCCCACAGTAACAATCCCATAGCAGTTATCAGATGTGCAAACCCCATGCAAGACAGTATTTCCCTTTTTATCCAAAATTTCACATTTATTTTTTAAAAATAATACTTCATGGTGGGAATCACACATTTGACTAATGCTTAAAAGGTTTGCTTTAAGGCCATCAACAAGTAATGCATTTTCAAGCTTGGGAAGACCAGCTACACTTATAGAGCCCTTACCAATGACTCTAGAAGTGCCACCATCTCCAAAGGTAACAATTCCACCTTCATATTTTTCAAGGGAGGTGAAGTAGGATTTGTCACCTGACATGTGACGAGAGTACCCACTATCAAGATACCACATGTGTGAGTCACGTGCTTGTAGAGCAGTGTGAACAACTAAACAAGTCAAATCATCTTTTCTTACCCAAATCTTTTTGGTCTTAACAAAATCAGGTCTGATGGTCTTGGTAAATGTCTTGACGTTGTGAACACCTTCATGTATCTTGGTGTTTCGCCTAGACATGTATGGTTGTCTCCTAACCCAAAAAGTATTCGAATTTCTACCCTTTTGAGACACTTTACCAAACAATTCAAAGAAATAAGGACAAATGTGGCCATACCTACCACAGTGATGACAAATAAAAATAGGTTTTACCTCCCTTTTGTTGATCTTACCCCCTTTAGGTAGATGAAGAGAAGGGTCACCCTGGTCTACCTTCAACTTTCCTTTTGCTTGAGTCTTCATGTCATGTGATGTAGAGGCTTGTCCTTTGTGAGCTGTCGCATTACCATAGCCTAGCCCACTTTTGTCACAACCCATTTCTTGAGACCCAAGGATGTCTTCTAATGATTTGGAACCTTTGTTCCACATGGCAATTGTGGCTCTAGTAATTCGGAGTTCTTCATCTTTCTGATAAACCATCTCTTCCAATGTGGCTTGTGATATCTCAAGGCTTTCAAGCTTCTCTTTATTTGTGGAATACACTTTCAGGAGTTCATTCCTTTCAGTTTCATAGGCTAGAAGTTTCCCACATAGGTCTTGCCTGTCACTAGAGATCTTGATGACATTCTGCTTTGTTGTTACAAGTTCTCCTTTGAGCTTGACATTCTCGCTTTCACATGCCTTGAGCTTGAGAGTGAGTTTGTCATTGATCTTGGACAAATTTAGAGATTCATCGTAAAGCTTTTCGTAAGCTTGTTGTAGATCATCACCATTAATCTCATCATTGTCTTCAGATGTTTCATCATCTTCTTTTTGCTCTTCATTCTCCTTGATCTCATCCAGTCGAGCAACTAAGGTAGGAAATGTGATAGATGGTGGTGAAGATGACTCTCGTCTTTCATGAAATTGGCTCAGAATGTCCCATGCATCTTTAGCCTTTGTGCAGTGAGCAACCCGTTGCCATTCTTCATTAGGAATTGCTCCACGAATAGTAATCAGAACTCTTTGATTGCTTGGATTGCCAGCACTGTCAACATCCTCTTCAATGACTTGCCAGCCTTCTGGGTCAAAAGCTCTCAGAAACGCCCTCATTCTGATCTTCCAATACAAATAATTACTCCCATCAAAGGTAGGAGCATGATGCAGATTCTGACCACGAGCAAATTCCACGGGCTTTGGAGGTGGTTGAGTGAGAGTGGTCCAAAATGCCATGAAATCACTATCCCCGTCTTCACCGGATTCAGGTTCTTCGGGTTCTTGCTCCGACTCACTTTCATCATCCCAAATCACCGTGTAGACTTTCTTTCAATTCTTTTTCGAAGGACATTCAAGGGCAATATGGCCAAACCCTTGACATTCATAGCACTTGACCCTTTGCCCCTTTACAATCTTTTTTTCAGTTTTTGGAGCAATTTTTGGTGGAAAAGTTTTGGGTTTTTCATTACTCTTGTCTTTTGAAATAGGGTCTCTGAAATTAGGTTTCTTTTTCTTTAATTTTTTTTAAAACTGTTTAGTAAACATAGCCATCATCTCAGACTCTAAATCAAACTCAGTCTCCGGAGTTTTTGCAGTCTCGTGAGCACTAGTGAAAGCCACACTATCTTTTTGTTTTTTCTTAGAAATCTAGTGGGCTTCATAAGTCTGCAAATTTCCAACCAACTGATCAAGCTTGACGGTATCAACATTCTGAGCCTCCTCAATGGCTGTCACTTTTGATTAGAACCTCTTGGGTAAAGACCTCAAAATTTTTCTAACAACTTTAGCTTCGGGGATTTTTTCACCGAGTGTGAAACAGGAATTCACGATGTCACTAAGTTTAGCATAGAAATCATCAAACGTCTCATCATCAAGCATAAAAAGGGTTTCAAAGGCAGAGGTGAGACGTTGAAGTTTTGACCTTTTAACAGAAGTAGTACCTTCGTGAATCGTTTCAAGAATGTCCAAAGCCTCTTTTGCTACCTCACACGTGCAAATACAACGAAATTCTTCAGGTGTGACAGAGCAAAAAAAGGAATTGAGAGCCTTACTGTTCCAACTCGAGTTTTGGTAATCGGTTGTGTCCCATTTATCAAGGGGTTTGGGAATATCAATACCATCAATGGTGACAATAGGTTCATTCCACCGATAGAGCACACTGTGCCAAACTTTCTCATCAATGGATTTTAAAAACGCTCTCATACGAGCTTTCCAATAAGAATAGTTTGTACCATCAAGTAATGGAGGTCTATGGGTCGAGTTACCTTCACGAATTGAGTCCATAACACCAATCACACAAAATCACACTCCTATAGTTTTGATAAAAAACAAAGAGTGACCTGCTCTGATACCAATTGAAAATCCTAAGTGATTCGTGATTAGATCAAGATTTAAATATTTCAATTCCCAATCATTCAAAACACACAATCTAAATCATCAAGCACTTACGAAAGTGATTTAGATTGTTGTTTTCGAAATAAACAATAAATCGACACAAATGATTTTTACGTGGAAAAATCACAATTGAAGCACCTTCAATTGTGATAAAAAAACCATGGGCGAAACGCCACTAATCAATCCACTACTGAAGAAAGAAAGATTACAAAGACAACAAACAAATTACCAAATGCATCCAATTTGTCTTCAAACCTTCTGTAAATCTTTCACCACGCCTTCGTCTCGGAATTGATTAACCTAAAGTTGAATCCACAACTTCACTTGTCGAATCAACGATTACGCACAACATCAAACTCCTTTGACACTCCACGTTTAAATCTCCGGATTCCACCGAAGAAACATACTCTTGAATATTATCAATCAACCTCCTTGATATGTGCTTATCAATACATGAGTTTAATACTCACTCAAATTATCAAGGAAAACTCACAAAAAACTCCAAAAGAAAACCTTAGAAAACCTCAAAGTAGATCTCAAAACGTAATCCTAGTTTTGGACTAAAACCAATACTTATAGAAAGCTGGAACAGCGAAGCTCGCTCGAGCGAAGACTCTCTCGCTCGAGCGAGGAACTAATCTCGCGTGTTTTTCCATAAGTGGCTTCGCTCGAGCCACACAACCTTTGCTCGAGCGCACATTCATTCTTCTCAGGTTTTTTGCCAGATGCAGCCTTCGCTCGAGCGAGCAAGACAAAACAGCAAGGAAATTACAACTCAATGACTCAAGTTTTGTTCGTGGATTTGACAAGACTAAGGGACCTAACAAACTTATTAACTAAATCATTTTCAATGAATTAAATTGCTAATACATTCAACCTTTCTTGTAATATAGTTGATCGTAAATTCAAAAAGTTTATTTCCCACAAAACAATTGTAATTGGTATAATTGATCATATTCTATGTGCAATCCATGAATTTAAGAAACAATCGTCCATTAATTTAAAATAATTCACTGTGTTAATCATTTTTTTTATAAAATTTTTGCCGCTAAAAACAATAATTTATTAGTTTTAAATAATTTACCACATTAACTATCTATCAGTTTTGAATTTTTATTAAACTTTGTGAGACTTTTTTCAAAATTCAGGTGTTTTTTTTTTTTTTTTTTGTAAACAAATTTGGAGTTTTTTTTTTTTTCTCCTGAATTTTCTTGGGTCCAAATCGGCCTTGTCAAATCCTTACTCAATTCTAAGCTCCAAACACCGTCCTCAAGGATTAGAGATGGCAAAGCTGAGCTGATTCATTATACTGCTCTCTCTCGTTTCTTTATGCGTATTTGACCAATTTGGGCCCCCCCATATGTTGAATTTGGAATGGATACAAAAATCTTGGATTCCATCTGTTTGAGGTTTGAACTTTGAACAAAGCCGCAACTTTTCTACTCTCCATATAGATTTCTTGTAAAACTGAACGTATTCAGAGAGACCGGGAGAGAAGAGTTTGAAGAAATCAATAAGTCAAATCTTTATTGTTTCTGGGTCTATGAGGAAGGTGAATAGGAAACTCCTATGGACTATTTGGCCAACTGGCCATTCCAAAATGAACAAGTAGTAGCCGCAGTTTGTTCCAGTTTTTAACTCTGCTTTCTGAGTAAGTCCTCCTTATAACAATATATTCCAAGTCAACTGGCGTGTTGAGCTGAGAAACTACCTATGGTGGCATTACAAACACCTTTGTGTGTGTGTGTGTGTGTGTTTTTTTTAAGCAAGTGCATTTCGTTCCTCTCTGCTATGGTGGTTTGTTTTTGTTCGTTAAATTGGGATTTCGAATGGCTTTTCCATCCATTTTCGCTTTCTTTGTTATTGTCTCCCATTTAGTGATTCTTCAATCTAGTGGGCAAGACAATCAGTTCCAGCATAATTGTTCACAGTCCTTCAATTGTGGAAATCTTGGGCAGATCAAATTCCCTTTAACTGATGTCAAATATCCCGGATGTGGGTTGTGCAAGGTCGATTGTAGTTCATCAGTTCCAAAAATCAAATTGAAGCAACAATGGTATGACGTTAAGAAATTATTGAATGATGAAGCCATAGAGGTTAGTGACAAGCAGCTAGGAAAACTCATAAGCTCTAATAGTTGCGACATTTTCAGCAACTTGACTCTTCCCAGAAGACACTTGATTTCCTTTACAATCTTCCCCAATCTCACCTTGTTCAAATGCACCAACACCAGCAGCCGTGAACTGCACCCGCAGACAAATGATCACTTCCAAGGTATACACAATTATGGAGGCTGCCCAGGCTACACTGTCTACTATAAATACCCTAATCATCATATTCCAACTCCTGGCAATCTTCTGCGTGACTGTGAAGTTATTCAACTACCAATGGTACCACCAATCGCGAACCCAAATGCCAGTGATCTGTTTTCACTATTGGCTGATGAGTTCACTATTGGATTGCATGTGTCAAATGAATGTCGTGAATGTCACCTTAATGGAGGCCAATGTCGTGGTCCAATGTTTCGATGCATAATGGATGAGAAACAAGGTATTGGGATTTCTGCAAATGCATGCTGTTATTTCTGCATTAATCCACACAAATCGAATCCAAAATCTTTAATCTATAGCTGTCTGGTCCATATTACCCTGGTGCATTTTAATTGAAGTGCTGTTTTTCTCCTTTAGTTAACCTCAGGCATTCAAAATATACAAAGTATACAATACTTACGCATTCAATTTTTTTTCCACCCATCTCTTCAAACACGACTAACTGATTTTTCTCTCCTCCACATTGGTTGCAGGAAGAATTCACTTGTCATTCATTCTAGGAGCGGGTAATTGATCTCTGATCAAGTTTTTTTACAGGAGTAAATATGGATGTATTCATTTTACATGAAATTTTCAAATGTTCTTCATTCATATGCGGCATTCATCACATGTTCTCAAATTTTAAGGATTCAATCCACCAACTTCGAGTGATCAAAACTTGTTTTTGCTTCCCTGGCTACACGTTGCTTTTTATTGTTGCTTTCATGAGTATTATGAGTGAATCAAACATGACTACACCTCTATTTTCTTCAGCCATACCTGGAGGCGTTACCGTGCTGGTTGGCTTGCTCATACTTACTATCTGGTGTGGCAACAAATGGAATTATGTCTCTTCATTCATCTTTTCAAGGAACGTTTTTTCTGATCCCTCCTCAAAAGCAGACCTTGAAGATGGTAGCGTCTATTTTGGGATCCCTGTCTTCTCCTACACTGAATTAGAAGAAGCTACTAATAACTTTGATCCCTCTAAGGAATTGGGAGATGGAGGTTTCGGCATTGTTTACCACGGTAAGAAGTCTCAGAATTCTTCCATGTATCATTACCAAATTCACATTTGCAATTAGCATGTTCATATTCATATTCTATATTCACACTACTCATGCCCATGACATAATATTTGATCTTTTATCAATCAGGAAAACTCCGAGATGGGCGGGAAGTTGCAATCAAGCGCCTATACGAGAACAACTATAAGCGAGTTAGCCAATTCATGAATGAAATTGAAATCCTTACATGTTTGCGCCACCGCAACCTTGTGTCCATTTACGGTTGCACCTCTCGCTTGAGCAGGGAACTACTCCTCGTCTATGAGTACATTCCTAATGGCACTGTTGCTGATCATATACACGGCCATCGAGCAAATGATATCCCACTTGTATGGCCTATCCGCATGAACATAGCCATAGAAACAGCAAGTGCACTAGCTTACCTCCATGCTTCTGACATCATCCACCGTGATGTGAAGACTGACAACATACTCCTCGACAACAATTTTTGTGTCAAAGTCGCAGATTTCGGGCTTTCAAGGCTCGTCCCCAATAATGTCACTCATGTCTCTACAGCTCCACAAGGGACTCCTGGTTACGTTGATCCACAATATCATCAATATTACCAACTTACTGACAAGAGTGATGTTTACAGCTTAGGGGTTGTGCTAATTGAGCTCGTTTCATCAATGCCAGCTGTTGACATTAGTAGGGATAGGGATGAGATTAATTTGGCTAACTTGGCGATAAACAAGATCCAAAATCGTGCATTTAATGAGTTAATTGACCCATCTCTTGGGTTTGAGTCAGATTCTTCGATTGAGAGGATGACTACAATGGTGGCAGAGGTGGCTTTCCGGTGCTTGCAACTTGAAAAGGAAATGAGGCCTACAATGGAGGAGGTTTTGGAGGCTTTGAAGGAAATTCAGGAGACTAAAGATGAGAACACTGGGGAAGTTATAGACAATGTTGAGGTGTTGACGAGTACACGGCCACCTCCTTCGCCTGAAGGTGAAAATATTGTGTTGTTGAACAACGGCAAGGAGCCCCCTTCACCACATTCTGTGACTGATAGTTCCACATCCATTTCTAGTGGTTAAGGTTTCATTTCATGTGCAAGCAAGTGGTTTGTATTTCTTTTTATTTTCATTTGGTCATCTTTGTTGTTGATGTAGATCAGCTAATTATGTTCAGGGAATGTATAAATGGAGCTCTCTTCTGTATGCATGTTCATATTTGGAGATATTTGAAGTCATGGCTTAGTCCACATTGAACTTTTGTTGGCTTTCTACTAGTCTAGAAATTATATGATCTTTATCACTTTTTTGATTTGGTTAAAAGGAAATGGATGACAAGAAGTTTAAAAGAAATACTGAACTTGGAAAACCAAAATATTAGGGTTATTTTGTATTAAGAATTACTAATAAGCTGTGCCAATGGTTGGATGGCTCATAATGGTCCAGATAAAGATACAAAGAAATGAAACTTCCATACTCGTTTTGTTTTTTTTGTTTTTTTTAATGCAATAACATGAATAAGACATCTATTTTTTCAATAGAGCCTATACTCTGTAAATTTCCATTTTTGAATTAAAATATTGGGGAAGGGGGAAAAGGGTGTATATCGGTTCTCTCAATTTATCTGATAAAAATGACCAAAAAAATAATATTAGTCACATAAATGGGGGATTACTTGTTTTGTATGTTCAGAAATTGCTGCCATGCGATTCCAGTTGAGAAAAGGGAAAACTATTGAAAGTGGCTTGTAGATGGCATGGTTTCACTGGTTACAATTGCCAGTGAAAACAAGAGAAGAAGATGAATCCAGGTGTAGTTTCAGTCACACGAGAGGAAATCTTGGACATTTTTTGAATTACAATTGCTCAGAATGTCAAGCAAAAGTGATCAAAATGTGTGTGAACATTATCATGAAGGTACATGTTATTTTGTGCAATAGGAAAGACATGCCGCATCGGTATACTAAATTTGTTTACTTACTGATGTGCCACTTACCATATTATTGAAGTGGGTCTTGTTTTAGTTTCTAAAATTTCATTATTGAATGACATATGAGTTAGTAAAAAGAGTTTGTAATATATATTGGTTATATAACATTTTCCTAATGCTATATTTGGATCATAGATTTAAGTAGAGATTTGAAAAAGGAAATAGAAAATGCAGGTGAAATTGCCTTCCTCTATTATTGTTTCTCTAGTTACCCAACACATGCCTCAACTGGTAGTCAGCCTTAACAAATTCTTGAAGCCTGGGTCAATTAATGTTAAAATTTTAGGGGAGTAAATTAGACTAGCACAATAAATGTGTAAGATAAATTGATAGAAAAAGAGAATAAATTGATAACTCTATATTTCTGTGTGTTTTGTTTACAAAGGGAATGAGCTCTCTTTATAGAGAGAAGAGGGAGACAATGGAGCACCGAAAGTATAAAGGTTACATTAAACAACTAATGCTAAAGCTAAAAGGTGTAGTGGGTGTGTTGCCTTTACAGATAATATACAACTATAATGGATTAATGTATAATATATCCACAGGTCTGGAGGATAAAATCCACAGGTCTCGAGTTCGAGTCACCCCTTGGGGCCACTGGAGGTTTGCCCGGTCGTTAACTTCAGGGCCCTCAGGATTAGTCTTGGCTTCACTTAAAATCAGCGGGTTGGGGATACCTGAGTTATCAAAAAATATTAACAGTTCCCCTCAAACTCAAGGAGGATAGGAACAAATCAACTTGAGTTTGGAGAGAGCAACAAAACAAGAAAATAAAATGATAAATAAAATAAAAGAGGATAGGAGACACTGTATGGTCGTGTCAGACCGTTGTAGAAGACACTGTGTGGTCGTGTCGCACCACTGTAGAAGACATGATATGGTTGTGGCAGACCGGTGTAGAAGACACTATGAGATCGTGTTGGACCGGTGTAGCAGACACTGTGTGGTCGTGTCAGACCGTTGTAGCAGACACTGTGTGGTCGTGTCAGACCGTTGTAGCAGCTAACCGGAACCAAGGTCGGGACAGTTTATGGGGTCATGTCGGACCGTTGTAGCAGACACTGTGTGGTCGTGTTAGACCGTGGTAGAAGCTAACCGGAATCAAAGTCGGGACAGTTTACGGGGTCATGTCGGATCGTTGTAGAAGCTGACCGGAATCACGGTCGGGACAGTTTACGGGGTCATGCCGGACCGATGTAGCAGATTGTGGTGGTCAGTTTACGGGGTCATGCCGGACCGATGTAGAAGCTAACCGGGATCAATGTCGGGACAATTTACGGGGTCATGTCGGACCGATATAGAGGACACTGTGTGGTCGTGTCAGACCGCTGGTATAAACTTTGGTGGTGCACCAAGGGGGCGACTTAGGGAGTGCGCCATAGGGTGGCTTGGGTGGTTCGCATGGTGTATAACCATGCTCACCAGCTTGGGTGGTGAACATGGTGTGTAACCATACTCACCATGATATATGTAGAATACCCCCCCTCAAACTCAAATAGGTGTGAAGATAGAAACCTATTGGAAGTTGAAACAAATGGATTGATAAAGTGGAGCAAAACAGCTCAACATAGAGTGGAGATGTGAAAAAAAAAAGTGGTAGAAGGTTTTTTTTTTTTTTTTTTTGTTTAATTGTATTTGTTTTAATATTATTTTTTTTTTATTTTTTTTTATTTTTTTATTTTTTTTTTTGGGTGTAGAACGGTGAGCGGGGTGGATGCATGACATGAATAAAACAAGGGTGATGAGGAAATGATGAGTATGGTGAAGAGCTTCCAAAACCCGAATATATATACATATCTGTGAGTAGACATAGCGCATGTGGAGATAGACAGCTGGAAAGAGATTCCAAAGGGATGTAAAGAAAGGGCATGGCAATGATTTTGTTTGTTTGTTTGTTTTTTTTTTTTTGTTTTTTTTTTTTTTAAGAAAGATAAAAGAAAATAAATAAAGTGGTAAACAAATATGAAGATATGATGAGGGGTGGGTGGCACAAGCTGGATGAATATTTTATGTATTGGCCCTCGGGGTGGAGGACAAAGAAGAGACAACATGTGTTGGTTTTTGAGCTAAGGGAGGCACACACAAAAATAAAATAAAAGAATGATGATGACAATGGGTAGTGGGTCGGTGGATGAGTAAAGGGAGAGAGAAAAAGTTAGTTGAGAGAAAGAGTCGGTTGTGTTCACCTTTTTCTCTGTTGTTGAAGCTCTTTTGCCGAGAGAGCTAGATCAGGTTTAGAGATGGGTTCCTTTCTTGTGTGTGTCTGGAGTGGTCTGTGTTGTTTTTGTGTTACATTTTCAAACCCCAAAACTGCCAAGAGGGAGAGCTTGCGTAATCAGTCACCCTCCACTTGCCCATGTGTGTGTATCTGTGTGATATAGCAGAGAGAGAGAGAGAGTGATTTGTGTAATTTAGTCCAACTGTTGTTCTATTCCATGAACACCGAGAGAGAAAGCAGCTGCGGCCATGGTTGGCCGTGGTGTTGATGTATGTGTGTTACCCCATGGGAGAGAGGTTGGTGAGTGAATCAATCATGGTCCTTTCCGATGTAGCAGACACTGGTCATGGACTTTCAGATCTTCATCTCCATGAGAGTTACCATTGAGTTGTCCAGTTAATCCAACCATGGTGGGTTGGCCATACTCTGGCGTCGGCGTGCTGCCAATGCATGGTTTGTTACTGTTACACGCAGCTGTTTGGGGCGTGAATTAGGCATTGGGAGATCAACCCAGTGGGGTAGCATGACCAGCTGCAAGCTGTTTGGGGAGTTGCTATCACCCACGGTGGCAGAGGGTCCAGGTGCAAAGCTGTCTGCTGGGTGCAAAAGGAGCTATGAATCCTGTGTGTGTGAAACCCATTGTTGGGAATGTTGATGCAAGGTGAAGAGTGCGCCATGTTGGTCTTCGTTGGCAGCCATTGTAAAGGCAGAGAAGAGCTCAGCTATGGAAGAAGGTATGTGTAGAAAAAAAAAAACAAGCGGAATAGGTTGAGGTCCGGCGGGCGGCCAAGGCGAGGTTGCCGCCCGCCAGTGAAGCGAAGATACTAGGTTGTTAACCTAGCTCTGATAAGTTACTAGCCTCTCACAAGTTACAAGCACTGACGATAATGGCCATGTAAAGCCTTTGTTTTTTCCTCCTTTAACCCTATTAAAATTGCCAATAGTTCTTTGGTGATTGCTCTGTTTGCTGACTTGGAGCTCCTTGTTTTTTGGTATTCTTTGGTGATCCGTATAGCTTTTTTCTGTGTTTTTGTTCTCTCTTCTTGTTGGTTTCTCACCAACTGGTGCTTTGAGCTTGTCCTAGCTCTGAGCCCCTCTTTATTGATGTATTCCATCTTTTTTGATTCATCAATAAAGATTTATTTTGCCGATCAAAAAAAAAAAATGCCAATAGTTCTTATACAATAAAAAAGAAGGGGTGGTTCTTGGGAGGAAAAAACAGTGTAGCACTACAAGAATTTACACAATTGCCGACCACTTTTGCTGACTAAAAAAATTTTGGTCGCAAAAAAATGACATTTGGCGACCAAATATTAATTAGTCGCGAATAATCATTATTTTTGGCGACCAAATATTATTGGTCGCAGAAGGTTATATTTTGGCGACCAAAAAATGAGTTGGTTGCAGAAAGTGGTATGCTTTTGCCGACCAACTACAAATTTGGTCGCGGAAGGTCACATATTTTTTGGCGACCAAAAATTTGGTCGCCAAAAACTTATTTTCAGCAACCAAAAAAAATTAGTCGCCAAATTAATACTTTTAGCGACTAATATTTTAGTCGCCGTTGATTAAGATTTGGCGACTAACAAAATTTGTCGGCGAAGTTACCTTTTTCTGCGACTAATATTGTCTTTTGGTCGCCAAAATTTTGAGCGCCAAACACCAAAATATGAAAAAAAAAAAAGAAAAAGAAAAAAAAAACAAAACAAAAACCCCTTTACACAATGGATCTCTGGTTCTCAATTTTTTTTAGAGAGAAAAGAGCGAAACGAAGGAGAAAGAAAGAGGAGGGGGTTCGATCTATCTATGCAATTGACGCGAAGCTCATTGATTGTTCTCCAGAATAGATTGATTATTATTGTTGAAGATCGCACATCACCGATTCGGCATAAGATCGAAATCGAATCGACTTTCTTATTATGAGGTTTGACAAGCTGCGTTGCTCTTCCAATCTCAGCCGCTTCATCGCTGGCCTTCTCGTCTTCATTCTTTATTATTCCTTTCAATTAATCTCCAATTTTTTGATTCCTATACATCCCTAATTCTTCATCTTCTTCTTGTTCTTCTCCATCATCAAACCTTTGCTTTGCTTACATTCCTTTTTTTCCTTTTTCCTTTATGGATCTCAAAGATTCAATCTCCAATAACTTTCTCGACTGAAGAGATGAAGGGAGCAAAACCCAGAAGAGATGGAGAAGAGAGAGGGTTCGAATGAGCAAAACCGCAGGAGAAGGGTTTCAATCTCTCTTGATATTGCATTCTCCACCCAATGTTTTCTTTGAATTTGAAGGTTTGTATTCCGACTTTGATTAATTAGATGTTTTGGTGTTTTTGTGAAGTGAAGGTGCACTCTCTGCTTAATGTTTTGATGTTCATTTTTGGGATTCTTTGTTGAAATGAATGATATGAGTTTTCTGAGGTTTCACATTACGGCTATGGTTCTCAGATCTTTCGGAGCATTTTTATTTTCTAATACTTGTTCGAGTTTGAGATTTCTTGATGCTTTGGGATGATTAGTTGTTTTTGAATGGGACACTTGTGTGCCTGATTTTTTCTATTGGGTTTATCATTATGTTGGCATTTTGTGAATGATTTGTTGGGTATATGGGGTGAAGATTTAATCTGGAGAGTTTCTGGGTTGAGGAGTTGTGATTTTTAAATTTAGGTTTTAAATGGCCACTTCTCTGTAAATTTTTGACTGTTGGTATATTTGGGACTGTGTAAAGTTTAGGTTTTTCAATTTTTGTTTGTGTCCATGTATCGATGAGAAATGGAACCCTTATCTAACCTATTCTTAGCAATAAAGTCTCGCATCATGTTGCATGAGACATCCAACCACATGATTGGCTTGCACTTTCAAGTTTCAATAGTTTTTATTTTCTCCTTATGACCTTCATGGGTTTTGAGATGGCCTAAACCATTGAGCTGTGTCTAATTTTCCAAAAGCAATAGACTAATGGAAATTGCTTATGGCTAATTGAGATTGAAGGAAAATGGCACTTTTAGTTTTGTAGAATAAGAAATGCAGGAAATCAGAAAATGGGATTTCATTATTTAATAAAAAGATTAGGTATTAAATCTTGTAAAAAAAATTATTTGTAAATTTTGATTTTAGTTTTTTTTTTTTTTGTTCTAGGTGTAATTAGATAATGATGATTGAAGGCCATTGGGCCCAATGGATCTTCATAAGGTAATATCAATTAATCGCCAATAATATCAAACTAATTTTTTCATTTTTTAGTGACTTTTGTGATGTTGAATTTCTATATTGCTTCTTTGTATCATTTTTCTGATCGCAATCAAAATGGAACAGAATATAAGTACTTATTTCGTTTGGTTTGTTCTTTTTTCGCATTTGACAATGCCATTGCCTAATAAAAAGAGCAATTAGTAGAATATGTAGAGAGAAAAAAAAAAGTGCAATGATGTGAGTAATTTTTAAAATTTTTTGGATACATAACAGTGAATTACTCATTTTGGCTGGTTTAATACATTTAACTAGAAGGAGATGGGATACATTGCGTCTTAGGTGGGGTTTCTTCAAGCATTGTTTGGACTTATACTTGCATTTCTTTTCTTGCATCTTGATCTGATAGTGGTGTTTGTTGTGAGTTTTACACCAGTTTTCTATGCATTCAGGTAATATTAATTAAGCTCAATTGTATTGTTGCAGCTTGGGGACTACTCAACTACTGGTTTGTTCATTTTAGATTGGAACATCATACAAGAACTACTTGTTTTTCTATACTCTAAATTGAGAATTTTTAGTCTATTTGAATTTTAGGGCATTCTTTGGGAAAAGTCTGATGTAACAAGGGAAAGCTACAAATTACAAGAATTATCAGAACATCACCTTATGAGGCGAACTACAAGATAAAGTTGTGGCTTACTTTCTCTGTTAAGAGTTAATGAATTGGAGATTATTTTTCTTGAAGGGTGATTATGTTGATTATATTGTCTTTTATTTATACAAGAATGCAAACAAATGGAAAGGGGTAGTACTATGAGTTATTCCAAAATATCAGATTGGGGAATCCCATAATTCTCGATTTTCAGGTTTGTGCTGTTTTGCATGGTATATTTTGCTTCTATTAATTATAATTTATATAAAGGAAACAAGGTGTTTATATGAGCTTAGTTTGTTTTCCTTATTTGATGAAAACCAATATACTCATAGATGGACATTCCTCATAGTTCACATAGTTAGTTTTGTTTTTTTGTTTAATTAATGACTTTTGTGTGTCTGTATCTATATCATTGATTTTTTTATTTTTTGGGTGCAATGTATCATTGATTTCATGTGATAAGATCAGTTCTTTTTTGACTTGTATATATATATATTGTAATTCAGATTCTCTCATCAGGCCCAATCTTATGATTATATTGTTAGTGTTGGTTTGGAGAAAAAAAAAGGATTTTGGTTCTTTACTTTGTTTTGATAATCTTTCAATCTACTTATGATTTATGTCATTCCTTTTAGGCATCTTGGAATTTATTCTTAGTGGTGGAAAATGTATTTATACCAAGAATTGGAACAATTTGAGATCAAAGCTTAAAAAGCAAGTACTGACTTATTCAAATGTATGCTTCATCTTATGTTTTGATATTGCTATGCCTTGCTTCAGGGCAGCCCATTTGTTATTCTCCCTAAAACTTTTCTCTCTCTTTTCCTCTAAAAGTTGGAGTTCTATCTTTCCCTCTTAATGCTTAGATGGAGTTCATTATACTATTGTGCCAAAATATAATGCAAGAGATACTTGTTTCGAAAATATTTTACATTGCTCTGATATTGCTTCATCTAGTCGGATTACATTGAGAGGTGAGTATAATTTTTTAGTATCTTCATCTTTTTTAGTGTTTTGAATGTAAAATATATTTTTTTTCTTGATGTGCTTTAAGGGCCTCCAGTTGTGGGAGCTTTACTATTCTTTTAATTCTTTGTTCTCAATGAATTGAATGTAAAGTATTTCTACCTAGCTTTGCTAATCTTGAAGTGCACCCTTATTGTGATTTCCTGTATTAAATATCTAAATGTCTCATGGGTGAAAACCAGGTAAAGAGCATTGTTGAGAGATAAAACAGATAATCACACAACTTGCTCTGTAAGTATGTTTTTCATAATTTAATTTTCAAATCACTAAAAGCACTTAAATTTTTTTTTTTTTTAAAACAAACTACTGTTGCTGTGTTGCTCGTGTTGAGTCTTTTCCTTGGGTTTGACCTTGTAGTTTGCTGCCTTGCTTCACCTTGATTGTTGAAAGTTGAACTGGTTTGGTCCCAATCATCTGTGGGTTATGGTTTGGTCCCAAGATTTTCATTTGTTATTAAAAATAATTAAAATGCAGCATGTTCCTAATACAGATTTGCATCTATGCATCCAACCAATTCAACTTGCTTTGTTTTGTACCTAAGAAACAAAATCTAGGACAAAAAAACACAACCATAAATGATTAATATTATATATATAAGATTAAAATCTGATGATAGTTGCAGCTGTTGCTTGTATAATGCTCATACTTCAAGGTCGTTTTCCTATTTGTCCTCTTATGATTAGGCTTCTTAAATACGATATTCTATAGCTATCTTCACTATATATACCAATTGAAATTGATCATTGTTTTGAGACAAGAAGAAAAGGGTACCATAAACTTAGTATTCCCAAACTTCATCATTCTTCATTTTTCTTCTTCTAGTTAAGGAAAAAGTTACTTTTCTCCTGGTGATTATTATGCTAATTCTTTCACTTGAACCTTTGTTGTAGATCTCAAAATCATATGAATTCTTATTATAGCACAGGATTATTGTTTGAATGCATGCATGGCTTCAAACCCTAAAATTCATGAACTCTCATCAATTAATTAAATATTTATAATTTTGGTTTAAAGCTTACATAATGATATTCCCAAAGTGACAGCTGAATCTAAGGATGAGACTCCAATTTCATGTTGAGGGGATGCATTGATATTTTACCTTTTTTTTTACAAATATAAGTTCGCCTTTAAGGTCTTGTGGTTTTCTAGAATTTGTTAGTTCCACAATTTTTGTCTTTTAAATTTGTTTTGTGTCTTTTATTATTAGCGCCTATGTGTGGTTGTGCCGCTTTAGTGGTTTTTTTGATTATTTTCATTGGTGGGTTTGCTGAATTTCGTGTTTCCTTGATTTGGTTCGAGTGTTTGGATGAAGTGTGGTGGATA
This sequence comes from Camellia granthamiana, assembly GCA_036172215.1. Classification (NCBI taxonomy): domain Eukaryota; kingdom Viridiplantae; phylum Streptophyta; class Magnoliopsida; order Ericales; family Theaceae; genus Camellia; species Camellia granthamiana. Next base: position 149,597,597 of record CM069904.1, read on the forward strand.
TGATTTTCATAACAAAAAATCTGCTCTCCCTTCCTCTTGCCCCCACCCAGCTGTTGCTTCTTCTTCTCTCTCTCTCTGTCTCTCTTCCTTTGTCTCTCTCTGCTTCTGCTTCTTTTACCAAACCAGGGCAAAGCTTTTCATCCTCTTCACTTTATTGTCTTGCTTTTTCTTTTTTCTTTTTTCCTACTTCGATAATTGTTGTTTTTGAAACTTGGATGTTCATATTATATATATTTGTTTGTTTAATGTTAGTATTTTAATGTTGGATGCTCTATTTTTTGGTTTTTGAAATTCTTTAAATTTTTGCTTAGTCCATTTCCAATCCTCGCCTATACTTTTACTCAAAATTATGCTTTTATATATCATTTTGAATTTCTATATTGGTGTGTAAGCTAAAAGCAAGACATTGAAGTACATAACTAGAGGAGCAAACTAAGCCTTTTTTTAACATATTAAATTTAAATTTTGTTCATTAATTGATATCTGTGAAGCCTCTAGTTAGAATTAAGAGGAGCAAATAAACTATCTTCTAAAATCACAAATCAGAGTAGTGGGATTCATGTAAATAGTAACACTCTGAACGTACTCTGTAGAAAATGCCAGACTTTTGACATTTTGTACCTGAATTTAAGAATTGTGCAATAAAATGCCATTCCTGTTTGCTTCTTTTACTTTATTTTTATACTGCTTTCCTGTGCTGTACTAGTTGCCTTTCTAAATTGGTACCATGGTGGTGGTCAACGTGAGTGATTTTGATGTACATTCTTACTGACCTATGCAGAATGTACATCATTGTCGAGCATTCCTCGTGGTAAATGGTATTGTAAATATTGCCAGAACATGTTCCAAAGGGAGAAGTTTGTGGAGCATAATGCTAATGCTGTAGCAGCTGGAAGAGTTTTAGAAGTTGATCTTATTGAACAGATAACCAAGCGCTGCATTCGAATTGTCAAAAATCCAGAAGATGCTAAGGTCATTGCATGTGTTTTGTGCAGGTACTGGTTACGCTATGCATGATTAATTGTCGATCCTTAGATTTTCTTCATGATTTTTATTGCTATTCATTCTGAGTCTGACATTGCGCTTATATTAAACTTTACCTTTAGTTAATATCATCCTTTATTTATTTATTTTTTAATGTTCTTCATTTGTTGGTTTATCTAGAGGTTGATGTTTTTCAATCTGCTTTATGCAGAGGTTATCAGTTTGGAAAATCTGGATTTGGTCCACACACAGTAATAGTTTGTGATCAGGTACTCTCTGTTCTTTATGTTAGTTCCTTCTTTTTTTAATTTATTTATTTTTTCATCCGAGTTACAAAGTGATTTGAATCATAGTTGTCAAATTATGAATCAAAATTTCCTTTTTATTGAATTGTGAATTGATTTGGGTTGCAAACCGTAAAGATTCTGTTTTAATTTTTGATATATAAAAATATATCTAAACATATAGATATTAAAGATACACTATAAATAAATGAATTGCTTCTTTTAAATGATGGACATGGGTGTAATAGGGAAGATGCTTCTATCTATGTTTAGTTTCATATATTATAAATAACAATCTTTTTAAATTAATGGCGTCTGAAATCTAACTCCTTTTTGACCATGCTTTTGCTACTAAGTATAGAATGAAGAGTGTTCCTGTGGTCGATCTAGGAGAAAGGAAGATTGATATCATCATCATAATCTGCTGTTATTCACATGTTGGAGGAATGCGTCGGTCTTTTACCAGTCTAGTGTTATTTAATTTTTCTTGTGCAGTTGGATGAGCACTCATCCTATGAAAGAATTTGTTTCTGTGTTTAAAGAAGGTTCCTTCTGAGGTAGGTACCTATGACCTCCAAATTCCTGTTTTTTTTTAATTTCTTTTCGTTCATCTCATTATGAAATTTTATGGTGTAGATTATGGAGAAACTTGTGGGTCATTCACAACACTGGATGTTCTTGCTAAGAACTATTTTTCTATTTAGTACACTATCCATAGAAAATCCTAAATGGTTGAGAAGTGCTGTGTTGGGTTGTGTTTAATTTGATTTTTTCTTATGATCAGTAACAACTAATTTGATCTGCCTCTTCCTGCAGACTTCACAATGAAAAAAAAGTCTGTTATGTCCCCTTTTGCTTTCTGTTGTCTGTCATGCTGTCTATCAAGTCTGTAGACATTTTTTTGGACATCATCACATACTTAGCTATGCGGCACATAATCTAGAGCAACTAGATGTAGTAAGTTCATTATTTATAGGATATGTGCAACTGTCTAGGATTGCTTGAGAGAATATAGATTTGTCCATATGGCCTGAGGATATTTTTTGAGAATTGATAGTCACTCTACTTTAAACTTCTCACACTCCAATTTTTGTCTTTTAGCCTTTCACAAGGGGAGTGTGAGCTAGATGTGGAATGTTAACAATATCACTCTTAATTTCTTAGACACAAGAATCTGGCTACCTATTAATACAAAATCTGATCACTGCTCAATAGTTGTTCAATATATCTTCAAAACCATATTTTTTTTTTGTCCTTGATTCAACTTTTAAGCATCACAATTCCTCAACCCTAGTACCCTAGCTTACAAAAGATCACGAAGGCACAAGGGAGAAAGGATAAATCCACAAAAAATTTTCACAGAAGAGACATGAAGAGTGGGCCCACATGTGGATCCTACATTTTGTCTCTCTTCTGTTCTGTGCAAAAATTCTGTTCTGTGCATGTAGCACAAATGGGCACAAGGTCACTGTTCATGGGTACTGATCACATTGCCCATAACAACCCTCAAACAGCCACTACAACCTTGTGTTCTCAGCCACAAAAGCCAATCAAATTCAGCCAGTGTACCTCACTCATTCTACATCAATTGTAAACTTGTAATTACTCTTTAAGGTTTTAGTGAACTTTAACTTAGAGGAGTACTCGACTCTTAGCACACACAATGCATGCTGGCAATGTCTCTTGGTAGCTATACTAGACAACTTACTTTTAATTTTCTATATTATCTTAGAGTGAGTGTTGAATTTTAGTAGAAAAACAATATCATTGCCATTTGTTTTTCTAGATTATCCTCTTGAGGTGTTGTTGGAAACTGTTTCTCAACTCTTCTAGTTGATATGATTTTATTCTCTTCCCAGAAAACTTCTATTTTGCTGTTGGTGGAACCAAAGTTTTCTTGATTCACCATCACAGTAGCATCGTGCTAAGTCAACTAATTTGTTAATGTTATTCTATTTTTTGTTTTGTTTTTGTTTTTTTTTTTTTATTTATATTAAGAGGCAAGTGCTGAATTGTGTGTTAGTGATGTAAATCAAAATCATAATATCTCAGTAAGCTACATTTGGTGTTGAAATTCAAAAAAGAAAAGAAAAAACATACCATAGTATATGATAAGGGTTTACCCATTTCCACAAAGGATCCACTTTGATATATCTTCACTACAACAATTTACACATTTGCCGACCACTTTTGCCGACCAAATAGTGTACGATTTAATAAATATGGTGATTCCCTTATCCAGTTTTTATGCATGTAGAGATGTTGCACTTCATTCATTGGCGACTTTTATTACTTTTCCATGCTCCCTGTTAATGTCCATTATTTTGTTGCTTAAACATTTTTTTCTGACAAAGCGAACTGAAACAGAATTGGTATGCTTTATTTGATGCATTCTTTCCAAGAATTGAATAGCTTTGCTGCATATACTTGAGATTTTTTTCTTGCCCCTAATTTTCTGGTGAAGGTGGAGTTGCTGTAGCACAACTGGACATGACTTCACTCCTCATGTGGTAAAGATAAAAGTAGGAGAGGTACCGTTAGATATGGAAAAGAAGTTTCCCTTATCGTCTTGTATTTAATGTCTGTCTGTTCTCCATTTCTTGTCAAGTTGCTACTATTGGTGGGCGTACAAGAGATGATTACTTTTTGATTTTGTAGGACATTGCTGAAAAAATAGTGTCATTTTCTCAGGGAGGTCCTCGAGCCGTCTGTGTTCTTGCTGCTACTGGCCCTGTTTCTATAGTAGATATTTACCAAGCTGGTTCTTTTGGCAACGGTATTTTAAGATATGAGGCATGATCAGATACTAACTATTTTGTTTTCTGCATCTTCCTATTTTTAATTTATTTCTGACATGATTTTTAATTTTTGAAATATTGGTATTATATTCTTGCTTGTGATTGAGATCTTCTCTTTTTGTTCTGCTAGTTATTGGGATTTTGTTTCTTGTAGCTTCTATAGAGACTCCATCCCTTTGCCAGAAAAATTTCAAAAAATAAAAGTAAAAAATAAATAGAGGAAAAGTTTGACTTTGACCATGAAAAACATGAGGGATCCGAAAATGTTGTAAAACAATCCCATGGTGTTTATGATCCCACTCTAATCAAGCAATCACATGGTACATCGGAATTGTATTTAAATATGAATTTTAAAGATGAAAAGGTTAGTTAGGGGGTTATGCGCACATGGACCAAACCATGGGGTTAAAGTGAACTATGCTGGGCTGGAAACTAAGGAAAACCACAAAAGATTTGATTGCATTGCATATGCAACCTCCACGGTTTTTGCATTTGAATTATAGGATTTCAGCTCTTTGATGTCATATTTTGAAAAAGAAACAGTTTTTTCATTCATGCATTATGAATCCAAATAATAATTTTCTTTTCTTTTTTGACGTTTAACTTCTCCTGTCATCCTTCATGCAGGGCTGTTTTGAGCTATTAACTCTAACTGGATCACCTGCTCTTAATGAAGTGGGAGGTGTACGGCGCACAAATAGGCATGTTAAGTGTTTCGCTGGCCAAACCTGATGGGACAATTTTTGGTGGTGCTGTTGCAGGATCTCTAATTGCAGCTGGGCCAGTTCAAGGAAGCCTTACTTTCATCTCTATAATTGGAATTGCTAAAATAGCCTTGTATTTTGTTCTTCTATAACTCCTGTTGATCCTAAAGGTAATCTCAGTTCTTAGTAGTTCTTAAAGTCCCACCAAACTTCATTCTAGCTACAGTTAGAGAGGTTCTTAAAAATTTCTTCAAAAAATCCAAAAAACCTTCATTTTTAGCAATTGTTTTATCTCCAAGAATGTATGGGGCTTCACTTACACAACCGTTTAGCTGACATGATCAATATAAAAAATTTTGTTATGCGCAACCTTGTCATTTACTCTGCAAATGACAGTGAAGTGAATGTTCTGCTTGTGTTACTGTTTTTAGATTGTGGTATCTATAAGATCCATGTAATACTTATGTTAATTTCTTTTTTGATTTACCAGCTCATTATAGCAAGTTTCAAGCAGATAGCAAATATCCAAAAGATCAGCAAATAGGTACTCGACCTAGTTTGTTGCAGAATATATCTTATGCATCAGCAAAGAAGTTAGGATTCAGCATGCTGATTTCTGGAAGCCCCAGATCTAGCCAGAGGTATCTTGCTTCTTGCCTTCTCCACTGCTTTGTTGGGAATGTGGAAATCCAAAAGGTTGATTTGGCTACAATTTCACAAGAGGGACACGGAGATGTAACTCAAGGAGTAACTCGAATATTAAGTATGTTTCCTTTCTTCATCTTGTCTTCTAGATGCATGATTCTGAATAACTTGGATTTTTATTCAGTTTCATTTACAAATCAATACATCCATTGTTACATGACACACTTTGTGCATCTTACATGGTTCCTATCTTTCTAGTTGATATAGGTGTATGTTTAATGGAACTCAACAGAAATGGGGTCTCTTGGTGAAGGATCCATCGAATTTATAAACCTTTGGACACAAGGATACATAACACTAATGTTGTGTTTGGATCTTGGATTTGTGAAGGGAAAAGGAAAGGGAAGAAATTTGTGGAAAAATTTTGCTTCTATTTCATTCACTTTTCCCTTCCCTTTTTCTTTTTCCTCTACAAATCCAAGAGTTTCCAACTTTTGTTCTCCTATACCCTAGGGTAAAACTTGTGTTCTTAGCTTACAGGCACTTAATATGAGTACCTCATTCATCTCAAAGTCTCAATATGTCAGGAAAATGAACATATTAAGATAGTATCAGTGTCATGTTGTGTTCAACAGAGTTTGATTATGCATTTTGAGGTGTCCCTGTAACATAATTCTAGGCACTTTGGAGAAAGTAAAGAAGCTATTCTTTTTAGGATGGATGGATGCCCTTATGATGAGTGTTATGTATCAAAGCTCCAGTTCCATTGACTGTTTTGTATTAAAGCTTGAGTCATGACAGTAAAATTTTGCCTTACTAATCAAATTGATCATTCAACAGTGTGTTCTGCTTATGTAGTTAAATGATTGATTTCTATTCTTATTGTAGTTTAGCCAGTGTGAAACCTAGTGCTTTGATTTTTGGAGTCTTGAACCTTGATTTGATTGGTTTCACTGTGCTGTATTTACATTGTGGTTTCTTGATATCCAAAATTTTGCTTTTGCCTTAGTTAAATGTTTCTATGATGCATTCTGCTTATGTAGTTAAATGATTGATTTCTATTCTTATTGTAGTTTAGTGAGGTGTGAAATCTGGTATTTTAAGTTTTAGAGTTTTGTACCTTTATTCTATTGCTTTAGTAGTTATTGTTTAGTAGTTGTGGAGACAACAATGTGACAGCTGTTATGGTCAATTCTGAAACTATGAGTGTTTAGTGATGGTTTACTTATAAAGATTACTCGAGGTAAATATGAACCAAATTGTGTGCTCTATGTCCTTGATACTTAAGTTGTGATTGCTTCCATTGAAAGTGTGCACCTGTTTTTAGGTCAGCAACTCAGTTTTTCAAAGAATCCTACTATAGTGTCAAAATTGTGAACAATTGTAATAAGCAGTCAATGAAATGACTAAACCTTTAATATTCACAGCCTGACCAACACTATATTTTGTCTAGTTAGTCTTAATGTTTTGAGCCTTCGTAAAAACTTGCCAAATTATTGTATCTGGAGGAGGTTGCTCTGTTGGCTCAGCATCAAGGTAAGTTGGTTGTGCAGTTTTAGTGCCTTAGTAATTTTATCTACAAGTTCTATTAAGGAATTTGATGTCTAAGTCCTATGTTTCCTGGAAAATGAACAACTTAACAAGTGACTATGTCTGTGGAAGATTGTTGAAAAATCTGTGATTTATCTCATTTGTGTTTTTGTGTTTGTAACATGTTTAGTGAATTAAAAATAAATAAATTTGAAAGGGCATTTAGATGCCCCATTGATATGATATTGTTCTATTATTCTTTATAGAGCATGCAATTACAAAAGTTAGTTTAGAATTGGAATCAACATTTTTAATCAGCAGAACAATAACAGTAGACAGAAATTATGTGATTTGTTGAAATTGCATTAACTTTCTGTTTGAAGAAAGCTGAAGTATTTTTATTTCTTTTCAAATTGGAGTATTGTGACATTGTTTGATTGAGCAAACCAAATAGGATGTGCTGTGAATTGAACATTTGGGTTCATGCCTTGTCTTTCAGGAGGTAATGATGCTTCTCACTCAGCTGAAGCTACAGCCCGCAGAGGATCAAGTAGTTTTGCTCGCCCTGACGTTGATATGCATTCTAGATCAGGAATGGCAACTCTCTCTACTGTTGGTGCTGTTGCATCTGCAATGGGACTTGCAGTTGAGAAGTCTAGCAAGGTTGTTTGCTCTAAACCTAAATTTCCTTCTAACTTTGTATTCTATGTCCTTTAAATTTGACTTTAATATTGGGTAGTTGTTTCTTGCAGGGTATACTGTCAGATTTTGTAAATAATTTTATATATTTATCATGCTTCTCTGATAAATTTTCCAATTATGTTTCTTTATTAGGTGCCTGACATCACTACTGCTTTGATGGATGCGAAGCTTGGCACGGAAGGCGCAAGGATCTTTTTGATTGGCTATCAAGGCAACTTAGTGGATTAAGCTGTGTTGTTGGAGGATTAAATATTTTTGGATGGATGTGTATGGATAACAAATATTAGTAGTTTTATTTGTTGATAGCTGCGCATGGATAACAAATAGTTATGTTTTGATTTGTTATGCTAGATGGATGTGACTTGTGAATGAAAACTTAGAATAGTTGTATTGTGTCGAATGTTAATGAATTATGTATTGTGTCGAATGTTAATGATTCAGTTAATTTGAATGAGGCTTTAAAATTATAGATTTATTATGGATTGAATGAATTATTAGGAATTACAGGTGTATTGTTTTCCTGCTTTGGCGACCAATTTTTTAGTCGCGACAAATAAATTATTTTTTTCCGCAAAAAATGACAATTGCCGACCAAGAGTTTTGGTCACAAAAAATACATCTATTGCCGACCAAAACAACTCTTGGTCTTGGAAACTCACTTTTGCCGACCAAAAGTTTTGGTCGCGAAAAGTAACAAATGGCGACCAAAACCTTTTTTGGTCGTGAAATGTCACGATTGGCGACCAAAATTTTTT
>CM069904.1:149606198-149665603 GCA_036172215.1 Camellia granthamiana
ACAGGGGATCAGGTCACAATGGAAAATTAAATGCCTTCCTAATTTAATTTTTTAATTATGCTTCACGGGGCAACTTACTGCATAACAGAGAGTAGTTTATTTACTTGCATCCCATGTCTCTTGCTTTTATATTGTGTTCAAAATTTTGATGATTAATTAATGGTGTAGAAGTCAAAGCAGTATTTATTGTCCTTAGATATGAACACTGAATGAAGGAATCTTTTTGGGTGGGAGGGAATTCAAGCACCCATATGCTCCTAGCTTGTTTCTTCCTTCACGTTGCCTTTATTGATGCTTTTGTCGTTTTGATCACTTCCATTAGTTTAATAAATTTTGTTTAAAAAATAATCGCCATTGCTTCTTGTTGTGATTATAATAATGTGCAGCTACTTTTGTTTTAAGAACTCTAGCAGGTTGCTTGGTTACAGTTGGACCTTGATATTTACTATTGTAGATGTGATATTGTTTACACACATATTGTCTACATGTCACAATAACAATACATAGCTGATTTGCTTGTATTTCAGCTGAAAATTGTGCATCTAATATAAATAAGGAGAGCTGTTGTAGTCCACAGCTGTCAACCTGAAAATCCAAATAATAATTGGGTAAGGTATCGTAGGAGGCATCATAAAAATAAAGCCATTGATCATTGCTTACACCTTTCAGTTGATAGCATTTTTTCCCCCCTTCTCTGTTCTTTTTTTTTTTTTTTAATTTTTATATAACAAAATATCATGTGTTAATGACTCAACTACACAGCACTTGTCATGAGGGATTAATTTGTTTACAGTGATTTTTTTCAGTACTAATTTAAGTAGTCTATTATTAATTGTTAGTAATTACTTTTGTTCGCGTCTCTTGTTGTATATTGCACTTAAAGATACTTTGATGTTTTTATTTTTTATTTTTATTTATTTTTGATTAACTTCTAACTTACCAGATCACATAGTTGGCTAATAACTTTAATAAAAATGAAATGAACCTACAAGGTATTTTGGTTGCCTGGACATGAAGCTCCAATATTGCAATTGACTAAACATTGAATTCCATTGTCCACATCAATTACTGTTTATTCTGGACCTGTTTACAGATTCCAATTCCATTTTTTGGTGTCACAAAATAATTTTGGAATCCAATTACTGGTTATTGAATCTTTTTCTCTATCTTGTTCAGAATTGTGAACTTCATGGTGTGGATTCTGCAGAATAGGTACAGAACATGAAAAGTTCGGCTTTGAGAGTGAAACTTTAAGGCCTATGAAGTACAAACAGATAGCAGAGTTGCTCAATGGTATTTCTGAGACATTTGACTGGGATAAACTAATGGAGGGTGACAACATTATTGGACTCAAACAGGTAGACACTCTTCTATCTTGTTTTTCCAATTAAAAAAAAAAAAAAAATTCTTATCTACATACTTGGAAAGTTTTTAACCGTTTTCTGGTTCTGTTTTTAACCGTTTTCTGATTTACCGATGTAGAAAGAAGTGACCAGTACTGGTGGCTGAAATTTTGTAAACTATTAGGCAATTTTTGGTCTTGACTTTACCTTTACCTTTTTATTTGTGACGTTATAGTTGATGTGAAATTATATATCTGGTTAAATTAACTTCAAGTCTGCAAAAGGTCACATTCTGATAATAATAGGAAAATACAATAGGTGTCTTGTGGGAACCGGAACATACAGTTGAGAACTAAAAGCAATGCTAAAGTTAATGACTGGGTTGCTGCAATTAATGATGCTGGTCTTCGGCCTCCTGAGGGCTGGTGTCATCCTCACCGTTTTGGTTCTTTTGCTCCTCCACGGGGTTTGACGTTATATTTGCTTTCTGTTGCTTTCAATAGAATGTCAGCTTCAACATCACACATTTTGTCCCAACAGAGAATTTTATCCAAAATATTTGCATATATGCAAGGTATATTATACATGTTCTCTTGCAACAACATGTGATTTTGTGGACCATGTACTTTTTTTTTACTATAATGTTTGGAAAGAACTCCCAAACTTAATAATTATATTAATCTTTCATGATTGAGTTCAGAAACCTTGCTAACTGATTGATACCTAGATCTCTTTTGGTTGTGATACTCACATTTATAATATCAGGGCTCATCGTTAATGCCTTTAGTGATGCAGGTTTAATCACAAAATATATATATATTTAAATAAAGTGCATTGAGTCGTTGTATTTTTTATTTTTATGATAAATTCATGTTTAGCCAACTAGCAACTATATATGTGAGCTCAATCAAAAGGTTAGCCAAAACTTTTGATGTGAGACAAAATTATTTCAAACTCCTTCACTTCCCCTTTTATACTCTCGCGATGGGTTTGTTAACTTAAAAATTGTGATTTATTTGGTTGTGTACACAAATTAGTATTAATAAAGGTTCTATCAAATCAAAACAGTAATCAATGTGGAAGATGTATGAGTTGACTATAATAATAATTACAAAAACTCACGTAAAGAGACTAGCAAATGAAATATTACAGCCTATAATCAAAAGTAAAGTTAAAAACATCCATTTTTAAATATCTAAATAATCAAATTTTCTTAACTTATTTAAGTTTTCTATTTTGTAAATTATAATTAAAAATTATTGTATCAAACAAGACTATTATTTAAATTCTTTGTTATACTCAAAATTATACATACAATACAAAACTTCTAGTGTGAAAGGAGATCCTACAAGTCGTGGTGGGAGATTCTCTCCTAAACAAAGTAACAGTACAAATCCCAGGAAGCCTATTATTTTGAGTGGACGATGTGTGCTGATCTGACCATCTTATTTTGTCATTTTGCAGACGTCAAAGAAACAATATCATTGCAATGGCTGTGGTATATGCAGGTATGAATCATTCCTTGTCTCAGTTTAACATATGTTTTTAGCATCTGTGTTTGATATCTTGTTTAAAGTAACGAGAATAGTTCCAAACTGATGGATGTGAAACGAGGGTGAAGTTTAGTGCTTGGTGTCTATGCACAAAATTTCAAGTTAGTGGGTTTTTTTTAGAAGGAAAGCAATCGACATTGTGCAAATGATCAAATTTAACAAGAGTGTCTCCTTAAGATTAGGATTAATGTTGGAGGTCAATTTCCCATTAGAGCAAGAATGTAAATAGTTAAAAGATTGTCCTTAACACTCGATGCCTAAAGTCACATACATATTTTATTCTCTTGCTTTTGTTGCAGAATTGGCTGGCGGGAGAATTTCTTCCATTGCAATAAATGCCGTAAGTCTCTGTTCTTTCCTGTATTGGTTATATGTCATATAGGTGTTTTGATTACGTTTATGTTAGTATATTTTAATTCTTTGTGCTAATTATATTGTGGACATACCTTTTAGGATGCTGCTACTCAGTTCTTTTGAAGAATAGCCATCCCTGTGTTGAAGGAGCAATGCATAATGACTGCCCTGTTTGCTTTGAGGTATTTGACATTATCCATATTTGCTTTGGTTCTTCCTATACTATAATGATTTCAGTGTTTTATGTTTTAGTACGTGTCCACAAGCACATGCTAATCAAAAGCGGTTTCTGCAGTATCTATTTGAGTCAAGAAATGATGTAACCGTCATGCCCTGTGGGCATACTATTCACGAGAGCTGCTTAAAGGATATGCATGAACATTATCGGTGAGGGTCTAAAGAATTAATTCTCGGGTAAATGGTTTTGAGAAATATATATATTTTTTTGTATGTATTAATTTACTTGGTTATTGAATGGGTATGCATGTCCTATCTGCTCCAAGTCAGTCTGTGATATGTCGAAGGTATGGGAGAAATTTGACATGGAGATTGCGGCTACACCCATGCCAAAACAAGATGGTCAATCTCTCTCTCTCTCTCTCTCTCTCTCTCTCAAAATTCATTGGATATTTTGCAGGAGGAGATTTAATGTGAATTTGGTCTTACAGGTCCGGATCCTCTGTAATGACTGTGGAACCAAATCAGAAGTGCAGTTTCACATAGTAGCTTAGAAATGCCCCAACTGCAAGTCTTATAACACACGCCAAATAAGAGGAATTTGAATTGGAATGGTTACACAATTGATCGCTCGCCGATGCTGTTCACTTTGGGGTTCACCGCTTGTTAATATTAATTGAGTGACTCGTCCTATTACCACCGCTTGTTTAGTAGATATTCTTGCATCCATCTATTTCCATTTTGTATTTTTCACATTTTTTCAAGCATATTAGACTCTCTTTTACCTAATCAATTTTAGTGGAATATATTTCTTTTCCCCATCAATTCCAGACCTCCCTCTCTTTAACACATTTGGATATTATATTGTGGACATACCTTTTACGTTTATTCATTTTATGTGTTTCAAACTATTTTGCTCTTTACAGGTTTTTTGCTCTCAAATAATTTGGATAAAATTAGTACAATTTCCCAATAAAAAAAAAAAAAAGAAGATATGACGGCGTTTACATACTAACGGTCATATTTGTTGTAAAAATATATGACGGCGTTTTTCTAAAAACGTCGTTAAATATCGTCAGTGACATCAGCATGTGTTTTGGAGGACATTTGGCGGCGTTTTTAAAACGCCGCCTATAATAATATCACGACGTTTTTAAAACGTCATAAAGCTATAGCGACGGCCGCGTCCTCGGCGTTGGATGCTAAGCGTCACAAAAAGAATTGGCTGCGTTTTTGACACTTTTAGCGGCGTTTTTTAAACGCCACTAAAAGCTGAATTTCCTGCAGTCTGCACATGGTCTTAACCACCTCGTTGGAGATGTAATTGGGGCGTCAATTAGAAGATGTAGCGAAACTGATACATAATTATTAAAATTTATTTAAATAGATAACAAAGTTTACAATTAAAAAAAATATAAATAATTCAAGCTTAAGTGTTAAATAAAGAGTCAATAGATTGTACACTTAAATATCACTCTTCTTGTATTTTTAACTACAAAATTGTTAATCAAACTTGCATAATTTAACTTATTAACTAAATCATTTTCAATGAATTAAATTGCTAATACATTTAATTTTTCTTGTAATATAGTTGACTGTAAATTTAAAAAGTTTCTTTTCCACTATTGGAAATTGGGCCGGGTATTGAACCCGAATTTGGACGCCTATGTGGCATGACCCATGACCAATTAAATTATCCTTTTAAGTTTGAATTTGAATTTAAATTATTTGGATAACCCACAATCAATATCTATATCTACCATATCTTATCAAGAGATATGGATTGATGGATAGATAGATATTGATTGTTATATATTTGATTATATACATCAGATATGATAGGAAGAGTATAATATACGTTATGTGTTTTTTTATCCATAACCTTTTTTCCAGACTCTCTCTCTAACTCTCTCCCATATGAAACGTTCAAGCCTTTGCACTGTGACTAGTGTGGGTGATACTCATACTGTAGCATTACTCCACTGCTGAGAGTTTGTTGTTCACATTTTTTGAAGCACGTGATTTACCCACAAGATTCTTCGCTTCAGGTTCTATCACTTAAGGTATGATCTGAAATTTTTACCCACTGCATTATACTTAATTTACATTGGTATCAAAGTTTTAATGGATATTTTCGTGCTTATTTTTATGCATTAAAATTGGTGTATAATTTTATATAAATATATACATGATATATGCATGAAAAATTAATATTTTTCTAAACTTTCGCCGATCAACTTGAAATTTACATATGTTGTAGTATATTTCATGTAGAATATATCTGTCAAGTTTCATGAAAATCCAACGGTCAGATTTTGAGAAAAATAGAAATTTATATTTAATTTTTCGTAACTTTGACTGCATGCTGATTTTACATAATTTGTTTTTATGTTATAAAAATTATATATTTGGAATCTTTGTTTCGATACCTTCGAAACGGTATATTATGAGCCTAATTATGACTTACGGTTGAGGAGAAAACTCAAACCCTAATTTGAGGCAAGAGTTGAACAAAATGGAGAAGAAGGCAAAATTGTTGCGCACTAATGTCAGCCTGACGCGCATTGATGTCATTATGACACACAAGCCGCCGGCTGAGCCAAGCCGCGAAAGGCAGCTGCATTAAGGCCCTGTTTGTTTTGTTTTAATTTTAAAACTACGTTAATTGCTTCTAAATTATTTCTTATAATTTTGATTGAAGCATGGCTTATACCGTTGTCTTCGTAATTAATTTTTATATAAGATATTAAAGTTTCAGAATTTTATGAAAAATAAAATATTTTTCATTAATGAAAAATTCAATATTTTTACGTTAAATTGCTTTTGGGGGAGCATGACTTGGATTCTGGACTTGAATTTTTTTACAGTAGACTACTGTTATGTAATCTTATTTACTGGAATAATTTTTGTATTTTTTCAGATTCTGTAATATTTATTTTTGATTTTCTGTGTAATTATTAATTACTTGTAATTTTAGAAAATTTCAGAAAATTGCAGAAATTATAGAAATATGTTATTGCATTATTTAAATATTGTATACAACATGTTAAGTTCTTTTAAATGATTAGAACTTATAGTATATTGTTATAACATGATTTATTTATATTGGTGAATTTTAATTCCATGATTAAATATTCTCACATATGTTCTTTTATTAACTACATTGAGCTATTATCATGTGGATTTAAATATTTTATCATGCTTTAGACATGCCATAATTAGTGGAAGGTTGTTCGGTTGAGAGAAATCTTTGTAGATTTACTCCCGAAAACTAATTTTGCGCATGAATTAAATTAAATTTTGAATAATTGTCACTTGTAGCGCAAGAGATGATTACGAGCATAGCGAATTTTCGATCTTGCGACTTGTGTAATATTGTCACTATTTAATTTAGATTTTTGAGGCAAAATTATATTATGCTAATCAAATTAATCCCAATGCGAATTTCTCTCTAAATTGACTTATCTTATGGAAGTTAATTTGGTTGACCTAAACTTAGTAGAGATGTTTAAATGTGAACAATGTAATCCTATTCTTTAGATAAGCAAAAAGTCTTGGAGACTTTAGGTCAGACCTTAATTGAGTCAAAGTAAGGAAACATGACTCAAAATCGTCGTGATTTTGTTGCCTTGTTTGGCACAATAATAACTAATGTGTGCGCTATGGCTAGCAGCATGCTACGTAGTTTTGATTGGCAAGTTTTGGAGTTGTGAAATTAGTAAGCCCTCAATAGATCTGTATATGATCTTGACTATTGAGCTGCGCGGATTGACTTTGTAATTTGACTTGTAATAATGTTGAATCATTGGATGAAGTAACATTCAAGAGTCACGTCATCCAAGAAATGCGAGCTTAAATGAATTAGTCATTAAGTATAAGACGAGTAGCTAGTATGAGCAGTGTTTTGCTCTCTATCTAACTATTGGGAGTGGATGGAGCAAATTTCATGCACTATAATAGTGTGCATTAAAGTATCACTTGAAGTTAAAAGATTAGCGCTTAGTAGCAGAAAAATCTATTAACACTAAGTGAAAAGATTAGCGCCAAGTGGCTGCAAAATCTATTAGCATTGCCAACTTGTCTAAGTCTGGACACTTATTGTTTCCACACTTGAGTATGAAACATGAGGAGGGGCTTCTTTGTATAATTCCTTAGCTAGGCTAACGTTTACCACTAAGCGTAAACATTTCAGCATAATAATGAAAATGTCAAGGCCGACAAGGTTGTTATGACTCTAAGAATTTAATGCATTGCTTGTGAGAGCATTGTGTTGAATCAGACTCTTTAGCCTAATTCGCGCTTAAGTTACTTCAGGAGCTGTCATAGATTGATAATTTGTTCTTTCCTTCTTGTGGATAGTAGAATTAATTGCAAGTAATTATGAAGCAAGAAATAGAGATGGCAAGAGGAGTATCGTCATCTTTTAACTAGATGCAGTAAAGTGTATAGAGAATAAAATTGACTTGAAGGTGCAGGGGATTAGCACTTATTAGTTAAATTTGCAACTTAGGAGCACTTGATATTTCTATGACATCCTTTTATGATCTAGTGAATATGAATTAGTCGTGAGTCATTACCTAGTTGGGCCTAAATCTTTAAAACTTGTCTTCGAGAACTCGCACGTTAGGATGATTGGAATTAGTTTATGACATTTGTCATGAACCGGTGGCTTATTATACTTAATCACATTAATGAGAAGATGACATGGATGGTTTGAGTTGGCCCTCTCGGGTCCACTCGCTTATGATATCCTGCTCTCATGTGAATGCGTAACTTTGTTCGCAATGGTTGCGCACAAATAAGTAGGAAAATCGTAGAAGGGCATTTGTATCGGCGCATTTAGTCCACTATGATATTTGTGACTAGATATGTGTAAGGGTATGATAGCTAAGTCTCAATCTCGACACATTTATAGATTACGATACACATCTGAGTCAAGACTATTTGATCTCCCATAAGTCAAAAGTTTTGAGATAATTTTTGACATTGCACATATGAGGTCGAGATCAATTAGATAAGAGTTTTCGTACTTTTAGTTTTGACCAAGGTGGCGAGTATCTATTTGAGTTATTTTTTAGAAAGCTCTGTGAAGAGAAATGGATGCTTAGAAAATTGATTATTCTTAGTCTTCAGCAACACAAGGGTGTAGTAGAGATAAGGAATTAAATATTGTTAATGTTAGGTGGATGATGGTGCAAAATGTTTCCCAATTGGGAATTGCACTTTAGTTTGTTGCTTATATCCCTAACTAAGTGCCCTCCATATCAGATTTTACACTCCATTTAAGTAATGGATTAGTAGAGAGCCATTTGTGGGCGATCTGTAACCATCAAGCAGCTTATCTTTATTTTACTTCTCATAAGGTTGCGAAGTTAAGACCTAGGGTTCTATGGCATATTATTCTATGATGTCTTGTAAACACTTAGGGTCATGTGGCACATTATTGTATGCTGTCATGTGAACCCTCAGGGTCATGTGCATATAGGTAAGTAGCTTTGTAGGAGTGTAACTAAGTCACATAAAGTTTTCTTAGTAAAGGTGACGTGAATAGAGTTTTGAAACTCTATAAGATAGAGAATTCTAAGCATAGCGCTTTATGTAGCCTAGTTGAGAATGGAAAGAAATTTCCAATATCCTTGGGACAGTGGGAGCAATGTGCCTACTAATGGATTAATCCATTAGAGAAGACTACTTTACATTCTTAGTTGCGTGGTAGCAATTGTAAATTTTTCCACGTCATCACTGGGTGATTGACAGGGAAACATTCATGATTGCTCCGCAAGATGATAAAGAGCATAGGATTATACCAAAGGCTCTAGTCCCTTGTTTTTAGAAAGTGGATCAATGTTGCCCAGTTTAAGACAAAGTCTTTGGGGATTAACCATTTGTATAATTTGGTTGACTTTCCATTATGACGCGAAACTGTTCTAAAGTTATGTGCAATTTGGATAGTCATTGTTGAGGCATAAGGCTTGCTAGATACCGAAAAGTTGCACCATTGAGGAAGGTGTAGACCATGAGAAGACTTCCTCCTGGGGAGTAAGGTTATTTCGACTTAGGCTATGATTAACATAAGTTCGGAACATTGATTTATGGACGTTGTGACCCAACTTCTCGTTAGAGAATTGGATAAATAGATCCGTAAGGATTTACCTTCTACTTTTATGGTGAAAAGTTAGGAGCGCAAAAAGGTTGCTAGTTCCAATAAATCTTTTACAGCCTAAAATAGTTATCCAAATAGTGGTTCTTAGATTTCGTCAAGCCATGATAGGCCAACGATGATCGATGAAGACCACTGAGGCATGATCAATGGTCCAAAAGAAGTTTTTCCTTATTTAGTCATTATGAGCCAGGAATTTATAAGGTTGTCGGCACCTAGAGTGGGCAGTCCTCTGTTTTAGATATGACGGACATGGGTGATGTAATTTATGTGCTCGGATGTATGATCCTTAGGGATTGTTTTGGGAGAATTCTTGGTTTGTCTTTGATGACTTACATAAGGAATATCCTAGAATGATTCTAGATGCAAAATTGCAAACCCAGAGCCTTAGTTATTGAGTGAATCCTCAAATTGTCTGTGGGAGAAACAAATGACCTATATTCCTTGTTTTTGTTTTTTTTTGTTTTTTTTTGTGGGAGCTTGAAGTACATTATGTGGGCGTATTCCACATGATGAGTGTTATCTTTGGTAAATGGTCAACTGAGTAGTTTAGACATTGACCTTGCTCATTAGACTGTGAATAGAATACTTTACTAGTAGTATATAAATTTGCCCATTGTAAGATTCAATGCGCTAGTTGGGCGGCGCATCTGCGCTAGTTGGGTGCATCTTGAATGAACGCAGATTGGTCACCAAAATATCTTTAGAGAGGTAATTGCACAAGAGGTAGTGATCTTGAACCACTTCATATGAGGCGCAAATGGTGGATTTCATTGTATATGCTTATCGCAAGAGGTGCTGATAAGGCTTATACTTGGAATCTAGAATTGCGCAGACTGTGGTCGTATTTTTTAAAATCGATCACTTATTTGTTGTGAGATGATGGGATGTTGACACTATTATGGTTTGTGTCATAATGATTAGCAGATGATGATGTCAGCAGGCAAAATTGGCTCACTCAAACGAGCAATCGCCTTTGGCGCTTGGGAGCGAGTAAGGATGAGACTAGTGGTTTATGTTTTTTTGGAGCCAGGAGAGGCTTAAATTATCCACTATGTATGTCGCCTTGGTTACAACCAAGATGAGGTCGTGTTAAGGACCAGACATGGATGTTAGTACCCACTTTCCATGTTGTGCCTGTTATGATTAGCCAGATGCGAGATCTCATTTAGCGCCTGGAAGGCGAGCAAATAGAGAATTCAGGTTAGGCGCTAGAAAGCAACTAGACTAAGATCTGTACGATGTATCGAGTATGACGTCACTCTTTTGGAAGAGTTACTCCACCATAACATGTATTCATACTATATGTGCTTGGCGACTAAGTAATGAGGTGAGAGAATGGATCTCGGTTTCCTCACAGTGTGAGTCTTACATGTCATTATTGATATGACTTTCATTTATGTACCCTTTTGTGACCTTTGACTATGTCATAAGGTAAGGGGTTGATGTTCTGCTGCTTTGGTATGTTGCCTGCGGTCATGTATGGTTCGACCTTAAGGGACATCACTGGGAAAACAGTCAATCCTAAACTAAATGGCATGAGGGCAAAGGGAAGATCATCTAATATTACACCACTGTTGTATATTCATTGCCGGCAACTCACATCGCTCAGTATGAAAAGCGGATTGAGTGTGAATATATTGCAAGAATTGAGAGGGTCAAACATGCTCTTTTTAAGGGATTAGAGATGTTTTTTGGACTGGTGTAATTAGATGGGTCTGGGGTATATGAGACACTATTTCTATAATTTTTTGGGTTAATGTCTCTATGCTGGCTCATTTTGAGTTTCTAGTATAGAGCTCCCACATGCAGGTGTTTCTCAGCAGTCGCACGGTTCATTGGCTAGTATGTGATTGTTTAATATTTGGGGAGATTGAGATAGAGATGTGGCAGTGTCATGCCAGCTCATGTGCGAGTGGGAGATGTTGGAAATTGGGCCAGGTATTGGACCTGAATTTGGGTGCCCATGTGGCATGACCCATGACTAATTAAATTATCCATTTAAGTTTGAATTTGAATTATTTGGATAACCCACAATCAATATCTATATCTACCATATCTTATCAAGAGATATGGATAGATAGATAGATAGATATTGATTGTTATATATTTGATTATATACATCTGATATGATGGGAAGAATATAATATACGTTATATGTTTTTTTACCCATAACCTTTTTCCCAGACTTTCTCTCTAACTCTCTCCCATATGAAAAACGATCAAGCCTTTGCACTGTGACTAGTGTGGGTGATACTCATACTGTAGTATCACTCCACTGCTGGGAGTTTGTTGTTCGCATTTTTTGAAGCACGTGATTTACCCACAAGATTCTTCACTTCAGGTTCTATCACCTAAGGTATGATATGAAATTTTTACCCGCTGCATTATACTTAATTTACACCCCACAAAACAACGGTAATTGGTATAATTGATCATATTCTATGTGCAATCCATAAATCTGAGAAACAATCATTCATTAATTTAAAATAATTCACCATGTCAATCATTTTTTTTTAAAATTTTTGCCGCTAAAAACAACCATTCATTTGTTTAAAATAATTCACCACATTAACTATATATTAGTTTTGAATTTTTACTAAACTTTGTGAGACTTTTTCAAATTCAGGTGATTTTTTTTTGTAAACAAATTTGGATATTTTTTCCCCCCTAAATTTTCAATGGTCCAAATCCGCCTTGTCAAATCCTTACTCAATTCTAAGCTCCAAGCCAAAGACCGTCCTAAAGGATTAGAGATGGCGAAGCTGAACTGATTCATTGTACTGCTTTCTTTCATTTCTTTATGCGTATTTGACCAATCTGGGGCCCCCATATGTTGATTTCGGAATGGATACAAAAATCTTGCATTCCATCTGTCTAAGGTTTGAACTTTGAACAAAGCTGCAACTTTTCTACTCTCCATATAGACTTCTTGATGATTTCTTGCAAAAACTAATCATGTACAGACAGACAGAGAGAGAAGAGTTTGAAGAAATCAGTAAGTCAAATCTTTATAGTTTCTAGGTCTATGAGGAAGTTGAATAGGAAACTCATATGAACTCTTTGGCCAACTGGCCATTCCAAAATGAACAAGTAGTAGTCGCAGTTTGTTCCAATTTTTTACTCTGCTTTTTGAGTAAGTCCTCCTTATAACAATATATTCCAAGTCAACTGGCGTGTTGAGCTGAGAATCTACCTGTGGTGGCATTACAAACACGTTTGTGTGTGTGTATGTGTGTGTGTGTGTTTTTTTAAGCAAGTGCATTTCGTTCCTCTCTACTATGGTGGTTTGTTTTTGTTCATTAAATTGGGATTTCGAAATTGGGATTTTGCGGTGGCCCAATGTGTCTGCCGGCATGATGACTAAAAGTGGTTCAATGGTTGGAGATACCAAATGAGTTTTTGTTTATAGTTTTCAAAATTTTTGTCAAGAAAAAAAAAGGGTTACCAAGCAGCCCTAACTAAATTATAATAAAAATAAATAAACATAAATATTAAAATTCAAACTCACAAAATAAATAACATCTTCATGGCAACTTATAGTGTGCATGTTTCACATCATTCTCCCTAACTAAGAAAAAGAATTCGATTGGAGTTTGCTTTGAAATATTAAACTCTTCTATATCAAAAATTAAGTACTTAAAATATGATGAGTTAGGACGTGATAATTTAGAGGAATTGAAAGATGACAATCATGAAGGAATCATAATTCGTAAACCCAACCAACTCAAATTAAGGAATCATAATCTTTAGTTTAAGTTCCCCCACAACCCAAACCCAAACCAATAATTAGCCTAACAATCAAAAAATAATAATATTAACCCACAATAATAAACTTGAAAAAAAATATTGAAGGTAACTGTGACATCATTCGTAGTGGTGTCACTGACCAATTAAAAGCAACAAATGAATTAAGTGGAGAATTTTTGTCTTCAGCTAATCCAATAATATTGTAATCTCTGCTACAAAGTAAGAATATTCATTAAATAGTGATACAGACACGTAATATCACCGTTACCTCTAGTATTTATTTTTAAACTTGACCCAGCCTTTGACTCAACCCATGCATAAGTCCAGCAGTTATTTTTTATACAGGTCCAACCAAAACCCTTAAGCCCAGCCCACAAATAAAACCCATTCTAAAAAAAACATCCATTCCCTAGAACAAGGCAAGCCAAACACAGTCCAAACCAGCTTCTAGCCCATGTACGCAGTGCATCCTAGTAACAAATCCCAAACCTAATTAATCCAGCCCAGTTTCACCCAAAAAAAAAAAAAAAAAAAAATCCCATTAACTATGATGACCGATTTAGTGCTATATCCAAAGTTTGAAATATTTTTTCCAGCCGAACAAGAAACGCTAGACAAGTTATTGGCACATGCGTTTGGAGATACTTGAAAAAATTCTCAAAATTCTAGTGAGGATCAAATACAAATTATTGACCAAGTCGTTCCAACGATTAAAGAAATTGAAATTATTTTAGAATATGTTCAAATCCAAAAGGCCATGATTGACATGGAAGAAAATTTCACGAATAAAATGGTTCTATCAAAGAAAAAGCCTCATGAACATGAAAGGGCACTCAAATTATCAAACTATACACATCTAAAATATCACCCCTATCAATTAACATGCGATAATAAGTCATTAAAATTTCTTGAAATTTAAATACCAAAATGTTGTTGTCCTCAAACCATGTCAATAGTAATAGATCTTAAAATCACAAATTATTAGGGAGGTTGGAACTTAAATATTATCATGGGTGAATGTAGTGAATGTAGTGCTCTCTGTATAAGAGGGTTCAAGAACGTCTTTGGAAAATTCGAAGATCTTTGAAGATCCTTGTAGAATAACTTCGAATTCTTTAGAAGATGATGAGAGGCTTAGATTCTTCAATAGTCTCAACTTAAGAACACAAGAGTAAAGGAGATGATGGAGATAAGAGATTGGGTGAAGAAGAAGGCAAAGTAGCTAGAGAGAGAATAATTGTAAGGCTCTCCCATGGATCTCCCACTTTCACTCTCAAGGTTGATGATGGAGAAGGGAAATTAGTTCTTTCCCAAGAGTTTTCTCTCCAAAATCCATCCCTTGTAAAGCTATGGGTAGGTGGTATTTATAGGCACCTCATGATGTAAGATGGAGCCCATGTGCAAGGCACATGGGGAATATTCTCTTTAACCACCTTGTCCGAGGAGGTGACCTCTCCGAGGATGAGGAAAACCCCGAAGAGGAGATCAACCTCTCGGCGAACCCTTCTTCTTAGCCAACACCTAACCAATGATCCCTAATCATTCCAAAGGGCCGAGGTAGTCCTAGAGGACTCCCTGCCGCTAAATAATGCCGAGTCTGATGGACCCCCCGGGGTCGTGCCACCTCGACCCGGGTATAGGCTAGTTTAACCGAAGAGTGAATTTATCTCTACTCACCGTCCTCGGGATCGGGTCCTTTGTTCGAACTCCATTACGCCCATGGTTCTGGTGCGTAGATCCCGAAAAGCTCCGAGCCCACAAGTGTTCTAGGACTCATTAACGGAGCGGCTTCTAGATTGCGTTTGAATCCGTTCGAAGCCAAGTGCTTTGGATCTCTAGGTTCGTGGATCCAAACTCTTTTAAGTCTGAGCCCGAGTAAGTCTCTAAGTTCGTGGATTCGAACCCTTTTGAGGCTTAGAGCGATTCGGCCCGTTTGATGGTGATTAATCCGGGCCCACCAATCTTGGACTTGCGATAAATTCGGGCCCACTAATCTTGGGCTATTGGGCCTAATTAATTTAGCGGACTCAAATTAGCTCCTCTTATATTTCCCCCTTCCGTGTATGAGAAATTTTAAATTTCTCGGACACGCATATTGTCATTTCTTCGGCCCTGCTTCGCATCATGTCCCAAAAAAAAAATATATGTTGTCTCAACAGAGCCTATGGATAAAGTCGATGACGCACTGTAATTTACGAATAAAATTGATAAGCAAAAAAAAAAAAAATCTTTTTTACTCTTTTTTTTTTCGTCCCACTGAAATATATTTTTATAACATCTGAGAAAAATATATATATATATTTTTTATTCTAACCAAAGAATAATAAAGCACTTTTTTTTTCATATTCTTAACAAATAGAACACAAGGCTCACACACGTTTTTTTTTTTTTTTTTGGCAAACACAGCAAACCAATTACATATATACACATATTTAGAATATCTTGAGGGAATATTCAAAGGATAATACTCCTTTTTTTTTCTATTTAAGGAAAGGGCCAAAACCTTATTCTGTAGCTCATCATTCTTTTTGTTGCATAGCCGTTGCGGCGCTCTCTCTCTCTAGACCGAGAGGCCAAGTTTCTTCTTCTCCAAGAAGGCTTCGTTTTTACACTGCCAGAGGCCACCGCCGTGCTCTCCTTCTTCAACAAACCACATGGCTCCACTTGTGCACTGACCTTCATCGCGACTCCAGGCCCCGTTGCCGTCGTCGTCATTGAAGACCTAGCTCCGACTGCCACAGACGTCACAGACTCGTCACCGACTTGTCCTAGCATCACGACCTAGCCATCAGCCTGTTCCAACTTCGACCAAGCTCCTGCTTCGTCTGTCCAGCATCAGCTTGCATACCGTTGGCAGCCATAGCCTCGGCTACCATCGGTATCGTGACAACGTTGTCAAGCCAACACCAGACTCTTCTGTAGCCCTACTGCCATTGCCGACGTTAACTGACCAGCACCGACGCCGTTGCTTGCTTCAGTGCCAACCACGCACGTCGCCCTTTCAACGCGTCGTGTGTGGTCACCAACTCTGCTACGACATCACCGCTGGTTCCGGCCTCACTCGTCCAATGTCGACCACGCACGTTTGCCCACTCAATGCCGTGTGTGGTCCTGCCTAGCATCGTTCAGCTTTGCATTTTTGTTCATCTCTTTCTTTTGCGGTTTGCAGGTCTGTGGGTAGGTATATACATTGTTATTATTTTTTTAATTTTGGAGGAAGCCTTCTTTGTGGTAAACCCAATTTCAAGATCTTCATATTTTTACTTCAAAAATGATCCTTGGTATTACAAAGCTTCTGCTCTAAAACATTCCAAATTTGTGATCTCCAACTTTCGCGAGCCACTAACGGCAACGTATTGCTCCTCTGTGACGTCGTTGCAACGTCACTGTGACGCTATTGCAACGTCACTGTGACACTGACTCCTCCACCTCACCATCGGTGTTTTACCATTATTGGCTTTCCTCTGCTGCAATCTATGTCGCTCGCTTCGGCTGTCCACCGTTGAACACGGTTGGCTTCGCTCTGCTGCAAGTTCGTCACTGGCTTCAACTATTCCAGCATCGACCACACCCGTTGCCTACTCAACGCGACGTGGGTGGTTGCCAACTTCTTTCCGACACCATTGTTGCCTCCGACCTCAACTTGTCCAACGCCGACCATACACGTTCTCCACTCAACGCAACGTGTGTGGTCTTGCCCAGCCTAGCTCAACCTTGTTGATTACAGTCTGTAAATCCTCTCTGATTTCAGCTTATATTTCCAACATCGGCTTCAGACTTCACCCCTCTAATTGTCCAAATTTGTGAGTATGAAATTCGGCTCCCTCTTCCTCTTGTATATATATAAATATATTTTTGTGGCAATTTTTGTGAAAAGTCTTATTTCAAAAAAAAAAAAAAAAAATCTGAAATCCCAATGACATTTTTTTTTTAGCTCAAGCACTGTGATTTTGGCCATATTGAAATATGCAGTGGCACTTGAAACCTTACTAAGGGGCTTGGCTTGAATATAATTTGTTGACCTTTATTACTGAGAAAAGGCCGAATATAACTTGTTGAATATAACTTGTTGACCAATATTGGGCTCCATTTTGGACATAGAGAGAGAAAACCCTGGGCTTATGAATATGGACTTTAGAAAGGACATTCTTGTAATTTGCATAACGATCCATTGAATCTTGCTACGGATGAGAAATATAAAATACTTCTGATCTTAGGTCTGAAATTCGCCATTGAACTTTACGCTATCAAAATTTTTGAGCCCTGTATGAGTTTGGGTCTTTAATATGAAACACAATAATTTTGAGAAGATGACCTGCTTGAATTTCATCACAAAACGGCTTATGACATTGCACCTCTTATTTGATGATAGAATCTTGAAATCTATATGTTGATGATACACACATTGGTACTGTAATTTGTTGAGCTTGAAGATGTTGAGTGAATCTTGAACCCATATTGTTGAATATAAATTTTGTTGTTGAACAATCGATCATTGTAGTTTCGAGGAAGATAATGCCATACTCAAACCATATTTGACGAATAATACCCCGACATCTTGAACCTGGTGAACACTTTCCTTGCGGGAATCAAAAGCCGTAGTATAGAATATGGCTATATATTACTGTTTGTTGATCTTGTAAATGCTCGAAAAAATGAATTATCGATGACGTCCGAGGTTGAATTTGTTAATAAACCCATCATGTTGCATGTAAATCTTATTACCAAATAACTGATTGTTGCAACCTTTAGAATAGTATACGCCGTGCTTGAATTCTTGATGTAAAGAAATTCCTCGTAAAATTTGTTGAATTCATGGATTTTCTAAAAGACGAATAGTTGATGCCGAAATTTCACTTGAATTCCTACGAATTTGTATTACTTCAATACCAATATATTTTTTTTTGAACTTTGACACGGTCGACTCCTTGCTATTTATACTTGTTATTTTAGCTATATGTCTTCTCGAAAGAAATCTGTTGTCCCGGGGTCATCAAAACCGCTCTCATGAAAGAGAGGGATGTACCTCCGGTATCTGAGTGGAGGAAATCTCCTTATTTTGGTCGGAAGGACCCTTTCTGGCAGGCCGGCTACCTCCACCACTTCTCTTCTGACTCCGAAGGGAGCTCCATTATGTCTCTTTGAGGACACTGACCCCAGACAGGAGGCCTCATTTCCCCTTCTTCGGTGTTACGTTTTAGGGTTGAGCGAGGGGGCTTTCCATACTGCTAATCCCCAGTTCAAGGCCTTCTCGAACCCCTCCTTTTGGGCTGGCAGGAGTGGGTGGATGATGTCTTGTCGGACAGGAGCCTCTGTCAGCGGCTTCAGGAGGCCTGGCTATTGATCCTGGTGAAAATATCTCGATCCCCTATCTATTCGTCGCAACAATGCTAGCCTTGAAGCCATGGCTCTTCGGTGGAGCACCGAGACACACACCTTTATACTTGGCCAGCATGAGATGGGGCCTACCCTCGAGGATGTGTTCATGTTGCTGCGTCTGGAAGTGACCGGCCCCTGATGCCTTCTACCCTGAGCGGACACCCCCCCGAGGATGACTCTTTGATCCAATCTCTAAAGCTAAATCTTCAAGCTTGTGGTTGGTGGAGTTCCGTATTTGATGGTTCAGCGAGGAGGACCAATCGAGTGAGGACGGACCGTGTCCTCCTACACCGTATGGATCCGCCACTTCTTCAGAGATCCTTAGCCCCTGGCTAGAGATGCCGACCCTGATTCTCGGAGTATGAGGTCGGCCCCGATGTATGGGCTCTAAGCTCTATTTTTTTGGATTTCTGGCTTGCTTCCTTTCATTCTTTATTCTTCCGAGCACACCTCCGGATTCTCTCAATCCTTTTGTCTTTCCCTTGGCAGTTAGGCTCTTCAGAGGGTATCAGATTCCTTTGGCTCTGTTATTTCTTGAGGATCTTTATTACCATCTGGATCTACTACATCGAGACATGTTCGTTCCATGGGTCGATATGAGCCTGTCTCCTTCATTCACAGCCAGTTCCTGCTTTGTTTCTTCTTCGAGAGGTTCCCAAAGTTTTGCCCCTACTCCAACTGTATTCGAGGCAGAGGTTCTTCGGGAGATAGTAGATAAAGATGGGTATTCTCATGCCTGGTATTGACGGGTCTCGGACATTTGAGAAAGCAAAGTCTTGCCAGCCGTTGATTACACGTTGGTCACGTACCATTTCC
This sequence comes from Camellia granthamiana, assembly GCA_036172215.1. Classification (NCBI taxonomy): domain Eukaryota; kingdom Viridiplantae; phylum Streptophyta; class Magnoliopsida; order Ericales; family Theaceae; genus Camellia; species Camellia granthamiana. The sequence goes on from CM069904.1 coordinate 149,625,731, forward strand.
ACCTTATCCTTGAATACTCTGGTGGATGATCCCCAGCGCTTTGTGGCACGGCTGTATGTATTCCCACCGGTGGGTGTGGCAACACCACTTATCTATCATGGTTCCTTCCGCTCGGTGTCCTTTCCTTTGCCGAAGAACATCCCTGCACACTTTGTTGATATGCTGATAATGATCCGTCCCAGTTCACTAACCGGGTATGGCATGAGGAAGGCGTTGATAGTGCCATTTATAGACCTGACCGTGTAGCATGTCAATTCGGTTTGACCAATGTGCCCCGGGGCCAGCACCTCATTTATTATCATTTTCGGAGAGCTACGGGCGCTTCAGTCGCGGACTTGTACACACCATGCTTCCTATATCCGGCTCTTTGACGATGCCAGGCTTGAGCTGAGTGGGGGGGTTTCACCCCCTCTTTCAGGCGATATTGGCGGAAGACTATCGATGGATTTATTGAATTTGTCCAGAGCAGACCGACCATATGTTTGCCTCCGCCGATTTATAAGAAGGACTCTTCTCTTCGGTTGCCCGAGAGCCGGAAATCTGATCACATGTACGAGAGTTTCTTCACTTCATCTGCTCAAACTGACCCTCCGGCTCGGACGTCTGCTTCTAGTTTGGCAATTACTTCTCCAGAGCCAGTCCCTTTGAATAAGGCCTCTGGTCCTCGGATGACCCGCCTTAAAAAGATGGCTCACAAGAGGGCTTCTGATGCCAGTCCTTCCACTCCTCGCCTTTCCAAAAAACTCCATTAGGTACCCAATTTTTTTGATTTGAAGTTACTTTCCTTCTTGCGACTAGACCTTCTTAAATGAACACTTTATTTTCCCCTGTTGTGTAGGACCCCTGCGGTTGCTGACGTTCTCAGTACCGTGGCTACTGGCCATGCTGCCTTCCACTAGGCCGGATTTAGACTTGGACGACACCCTCCTTTTGTCTGCAAGACTTGTGAAGATGCGCACCCCTCGTATAGCAGTTATAGATGACGATGATGATGAGGCTAAGTCCTCCGATTATTTTTGTGACCTTATCCCACGCATGCGTCGTCATCGTTCTATCGTAACTGAGGTGGAGCGCTATTTTGGTGACGAGGTTGTCGGGGCTCACCATTCTGATGTTGAGATTACTGAAGAGACTGATGCCACGGAAATTGATGCCGCAGGCCATGCTTCTAAAAGCAATGTAGAGATGAGGTGCGCCTCTGGGAATGGTATGGAGGTGGATGGGCTAGAAATTTCTGAGACTCGCTCAGGCACTTATGGTGATTCTCAACCTCCGGCCTTCCTTCCTTCTTCAGAGATGACTGCTACTGTTCAGGCTTCATTAGACATTGAGCTCGATCAGGTGCTCCCTGTAAGGTCAAGTGACCTTGTTGATGCTAGGAGTCCTTTAGTTGCTCCGGCTTTGCCTAATGATTCTCCCTCTAGTAATCTTTCTTTCTGAAGTTTGTCATATACTTATATCTGTGAGAAATCTTTACTTAAATGGCTTTACTGTTCCCTACCCCTAATAAGACTTCCTTATCTTTTCTTCAGTGTTAGCTACTACCGGGGTCCTACCTTCACCTGCTTCAGACTCTGCTCCGACTCTCTTTGTGACTCCCTCATGGTTTTCCTTCTTAAGGGGAGACACCTGCCTTTGAGATGACTGCTAGAGGTTCTTCATCGCAAGTGCCTTCGGAATGTTTTGGATCTGAATCTCAGTGATTTCCACTTTGATAGTGATACTTTTGGTCTTTCTCCTTATCGCTCTGTATTCTCAGGGCTCGGGACCTTTGCCGGAAGTTACCCCTCCAGGTGGTTCATCTAACCTGGTAGACATTGGGGAGATTCCTAAGACTAGTAGTTTTTCCGGCCCCAATTCCTCTTCGGCTTCTAGCAACGTATCATTTTCTCCATTATTGGGTAGCTCCTGAGTTTGTTTCAGTTCTACAGCTTATGCATTCGAGTTACCCTGAGACCTTTGCTTCATTTGCTTGCCAATGTCCACTCATTCAAACTGCTCTTCTCGAGTCTTTTGCCACTATCTTATATAGCTTGGATAGGCAAACGGCTGTGTGACCTTAATGGAAAAGTAGTCGAAACAGCGTATCAGGGGGATCTCTGACATGGAGCGTCACCACGTGGATTTATCATGGCTTCGGAAGCGCCTGGATGTAGCTTTCGAACGCCAGTCATCGGAAGGAAATTTTGTCTGTGCTTGCCTCTTATCGAACCTCTATAGATGAGACAAATGCAACTATTCGTGAACTTAAGTTAGGCTATGCTTGGGGCCTTTAGAGGCATACTCTGCTGTTTGTCCTTCGGATGTAGATGTGACGGGCAGCTTCTTCGAGGGTGTTTTTAGGAGAGATTGAGTTTTTTTTTTTATTACTTTCTTGCCCCTTTCGATAAAAATGTTTTATCTAGGACAATGCAATGAAATGACAAAATCTTTGCTGTTTGGATATTTTCGCATTGTTTCTCATTCTACTTGATAAAATATTTATTTCGAATGATACAAATGGAAAGAACAATCATATGCACAAGTTTATAAAAGCTGAAATATTCTCATTAATTTTTAGGCAAATTACATATACCTCCCTTGAGGTTTGGCTAAATTACAGATACCTCCCTAAGGTTTCAGAAATTACATCCCGCCCCTCTGAGGTTTGTATTTTCATAACAATTTGCCCCTTGAGGTTTAAATTCATAACAAATTACCCTCTAATTTGTTATGCAAATATAGCATTCAAGGGGGAATTTGTAATTTCTCAAACCTTAGGGGGGGTATTTGTAATTTAGCCAAACCTCGAAGGGGATATATGTAATTTGCCCTTAATTTTTCCACTTTCTAGACAAAAGTATAATATATTCACTACAAGTGATGGGATAAACATACTTCATAAAGAAAACCAGCTTCTTCATAACGTAAGGGAAATACAACTTTTTAAACAAAGTAAGAAAATGAAAATGAATTTCAACATAGATGAGTCTAACTACGGGTAGTAACGCTTGATAAACTTTGCATTAAGCGGGCCAGTTCGGAAGCCATCTTCAACCCTTACAAGCTTGTAGTACCCGCTTGAGCTCGTCTGAGCCGCCCTGTAGGGCCCTTCCCATTTTGGAGAAAACTTGGGCAAGGGTTGTCCTCACATGATTGGGTCTAGAATCTTCCATACTAGATCACCTTCTTCAAACTTTCTTGGTACCACAGTCTGGTTATAGGATCGGGCGATGGACTCATGATACCTTTCCATGACTTTTGCAGCTCTGTCATGCTTTTCCTCTAATGCTTCCAATCTGGTGGTTCAAGGCTCCAATACCATCCCCGAGGCGAGAGCCATCCGAGCAGATGGTGTTTCCAACTCTATAGGTGACACTGCCTCGGACCCATACACAAGGGAGTAAGGCGTTGCTTGAGTTGGCTTTCTCTTTGAAGTGCGGTACGCCCATGGGGCTACTATCAATTGCTCGGACTAAGTCCCCCAAAATTCATCCATCATCTTGCTCAGAATCCTTATCAGCGTCTTGTTTGTGGCCTCCACTTGCCCGTTCCCTTTTGGATAGTAGGGTGTGGATTTTTGATGCTTCACTTGGTGAGTACCTAGGAGGCTCTTCACATATTTGTTTACGAAGGGAGTGCCATTGTCTGAGAGGATGGTGTTTGGTACTCCAAACCAGCAAATGATGTTTTCTTTGATGAAGTTCGCGACCGTGGGCCCCGTGGCGTTTTTCAGAGGGATTGCTTCGACCCACTTCATGCTTAATTTTGTAGCTGGGAGAATCCACTTGTACCCCTTAGAAGGTGTGGAAATGGGCCCTATCATATCAAAAGCCCAGGTATGGAACGGCTATGGCGTTCGGATACTATGCAGGTCTACAGTTGGAGCATGGATCAAATTTTCATGTTTCTGACAAGTCTGGCACTTTTTCACGTGATGGGCTGCATTTGACTCCATGGTCGGCCAGTAATACCCAAGGTGTATAAGTTGCTCGAACAGCCGAGCCCCTTCTTGATGCTCAATTTCGTGGGCTCTTCCGAGAACTAGATTCGACTCCTCCTTGGAGAGACACCTCAGGGGAGTGCCCTCAATGCTTCTTCTGTAAAGCTTGTTTTGATCAAGAAAGTACCGCCTTGCTCTCCTCTTGAGGTGTGCAATGTCCCTCGGGCTCTCAGGTAGTGTCCCCTCTCTGAGGTAGTCAATGTAGACTTGTCTCCAGTCAGGGGTATCAATTTCAAAGCAACTCTCATCCTCCTGGATGCATGACTGACACTTGGGGCATTCTCTCTATAGTTGATTCGAGGCCTTCTCCATCTCGGGCCAATAATAGCCTTGTCTTTGGATCCTTCTGTACAGACTGATATCCCCATCCCCGCAGGACTTTTCATGGATCTGTTGTAGTCGAAAGCTTGCTTCTTGTTGGCCAACACACCGGGCTAGGAATCCGGTACCTCCTCGAAAGTAAAGTTCACCTTGAATAATTATGAATTGGGCAAGCTTGGCCATAGTCAATTTTCCAACTTTGCTTTTGAGTTGTTCGAGGACTTCTCCTCTCCAGTCCTCTGGAAGGTCTTTGTCTTCGAGTATTATTGAAGGCTCTGTTCTCTTCTTGATAATAATTGTCGCCTCCTCCTCTAGAATATCAACTCTTGCCCCTAATGTTGCGAAGGCATCTGAAAACTTGTTGTCGGAGCAAGGCACATGCCCTATTTCGACCTTCTGAAATTTGTCAAGAAGCCTCTGGACTGTTGTTCAATATGTGGCCAAGGAAGGCTCCTTTAAGACGAACTGTCCTGAAACTTGCTTCACTATTAGCTTTGAGTCCCCCCAGAATTCGAATCTTCTTAATACTGTGCTTTTTAGCTGCTATCAAACCTAAAATAAGAGCCTCATATTCGGCTTCGTTGTTCGAACAATGGAAATCTAGTTTATAAGACAAATATAACTTTTCTCCACTTTTGCTTGTAAGGACTATCCCGGTTCCTCCTTTCCCTCTGGTTGCTGCTCCGTCAAAGCTTAATGTCCAGAAACTTTCCTCGGAAGCCATAGCTGCATGCACTTCTCCTCTTAATTCTTCATTCACTGGTTCATAGTCACCACTTGGAAATTGGGCAAGGAGATCAGCTAAGGCTTGGCTTTTGATTGCCTTAGGAGCTACACATGTGATTTCGAATTCACCCAGTGCTAACAACCATCTTGCCACCTTCCCGGTTAGAGCAGGCTTGCTGAGGAGGTATCAGATTGGATCACTTCTAGTAACAATCTGAATCTGATGTGCTAAAAAGTAATGTCTGAGCTTTTGGGCGATGAATACCAAAGCTAAACAATGTCTCTCTACTAGAGTATATTAGACTTCTGCTCCTCGAATCTTCCTGCTGATGAATACACCGGGCGTTCTGCTCCATCTACATCTTGGACCAATAATGCCCCTATGGACTTGGGGGTTGAGGTTAGGTATAACATTAAAGGTACCCCGGGCTGCAGGGCTATCATGGTCTGAGGCGAGGTTAAGGCCGCCTTGATTCTCTCGAAGGCCTTTTGGTGCTCCTGGTTCCATTCGAACTTGGCATCTCCTTTTAACAATGAGCCGAAAGGGGCAGAGATCTCTGCAAGTGCTGGGATAAACCTCCGAATATAAGATACCTTCCCGAGGAACTTCTTTAACTCCTTCTGAGAATGCGGGGGAGGCATTGCTCTGATAGATTTGACCTTGTCTTCATCTGCCTTGATACCATGCCTATGTACAAGAAACCCAAGGAACTTCCCAGCCGTCACCCCGAAAGCACATTTGAGAGGATTCATCTTCATTTTGAATTTCTGGCACCTCTTGAATACTTTCTCGAGGTCTCGGAGATGGTCCTCTTCTTTCTTGGATTTCACCACTAGATCATCAACATAATCTTCCACCTCATGATGGATCATGTCATGAAAGATTGCAGTCATAGCCCTTTGGTAAGTTGCTCTGGCATTCTTGAGTCCGAAAGGTATGACTGTATAGAAGAAGTTTCCGAGAGGTGTTCTAAAAGCAGTCTTTTTTGCGTCCTCTTCAGCCATCTTAATCTGATTGTATCCACTGAATCCATCTATGAATAAGAACATCTGGTGTCCTGAGGTGGCATCCACAAGGGTATCGATGTGAGGTAGAGGGAATTCATCATTCGTGCAAGATTTGTTCAAATCTCGAAAGTCTACACATACTCTGATTTGACCATTCTTTTTCTTTACTGGCACTATGTTTGCCAACCACGTGGGGTACTGTATTGGCCGGATGAAACCTGCTTATTGAAGTTTTTCAATCTCCTCTTAATCTTCTTTTCGAGATTCGGATGATATTTTCGAGCAACTTGCTTAATTGGCTTGGAGTTTGGGAACACATCAAGATATGGGAGACTAGGTCAGGATCTAGTCTGGGCATTTCTTTATATGACCAAGCAAACACATCTGAGTATCGGCTTATCAATTTTAACAACTGTTCCCACTTCTCTGGGCTAAGGCTCGAACTTATGAATATCGGCCTTGGTGCATCTTGTCCATCACTCAGATCTATTTCAATAAGTTGTTCGGGCTGAGGCTTCGGCCCATCTTGCATGCATTCTGGAGCCACTTCAGGCTTTATTACTATGTCATTGTTAGGAGACTCTTCTTTTGACTCGGAGTCGGTGGCTGAATAAACCGACTCCCCGCACCTTCACAAATAGTACACCATCTTGCCCCATTTTCGGACTTTCGTCACCTTTCAAGGAATATGCGGACTTTCTGGTCGAGACATCACCCGTTTACTTGATTCTGCCCTTGGCTCCTTGTCATCTTTGATATCCTCCCAACGAGGAATTTTGACTCCCCGAGGCTTAGAGGTGGTAGGAACTTCTTCGACAGCCAATTCAGTGAAGTAAATGACATCAGAATAATGAGCTTCATGGGTCTCGAAAGGCCTTTCTATAGCTTGAATTGTCACCGTCTTTTTTCCCCATTTAGCCTTAACACACTGATGATAACTTGACGGTACAGCCCCATATTCATGTATCCAGGTCCTTCCTAGAATGATGTGATAATTTGCCTTAAAATCGATAATATGGAACTTGGTAGCCGAACGAATCTCTCCGACGGCTAAATCAACTGTTACACATCCTATAGTAACTCTCATTTCTCCACCAAAGCCAGTGATAACTATGGGCTGCTTCATGATGCGCTCTTTAGAGATTCCAGCCTTTTCTAAAGTAGCGCGAGTCATACTGTCGATAGAGGCTTCGCTGTCCAGAAAGGCCCTTTTGAACTCAACCCCGTTAATAAAAGCAGTCACATAAAGCGGGCGATTGTGAGAAAAATGATATTTCCGATCAACCTTGGAGAAAGTAATGGCACTAGATTGCTCTTTTGCCTTCCTCAGGATAGATCCCTCAGTCGACATGCATTCCTCATGGTGTGCCTCGACTATATTAATGATAGACTTGGTGATTTCTGTTCTTGCCTCCCTGGAAAGTCCAAGCTGGTCGAAGAATTGCTTGAACTTTACGCAGTCTTGTAGAGTTTTGGCATAGTGATCCGGATCTTTTGCCACTCTTGGAGGCTCGTAGTTAACCATCTCTTCGGTCTCTTCAAAATAAGATGCCACATAAACATGGTGTCCTCCTCTTCCGTAGTACTCTTGTCCTCCTTCTAGATCAAAGAGATCTTCGACATGAGTCATAAAGGTTCTGCCCTCTGGATCGAGAGCACTTCCATAGTAAACTTGCTCACCCTTGGGCTCGAGGATGTCGTCCAGATAACAATCATCGTCATCGAGATTGGCAATAGCCTCAATCATCGGGCCTTCATAAGCTATCATAGCAACATTCTTGCCCTTATCTCGGTGCTGAGGATATGGTTGTTCTCGGATGTCTTGAGTCCCCTGCTTTTTGAACCTCAATTCGTCTGCCTCGACTTTATCTCTGAAGATTTTCCTGAGAGTCCAACACTTCTCTGTCGGATGTTTCAATGTGCGATGAATAGACACAAAATTCGGGGCTTTCCACGATCCTTTTTTGACGGCATTTCTTCGAAATAAGGCAATTTTAGCTCTCCGTCGGCCACCCATTCCTTAACTAGAGCTTTTACTTCCTCAATTCCACAAGGATAAGAAACATTCCCCTTTTCACCATTATATTGGTTTCTCTTCTGGCCTCTATGTCCTTCTCCCTTGTGACTTTCGGGTATCTGGAGCAGAGGCAAGTAGCAACAATAGGTCCACGAGACAATTTGAAGCTAGTCTTGTAACTAGTCTTAAATCCGGACTCCTGAGCCTGAGGAATGCTAATGTTCGAGCTGCTTCTATTAATGCCGAGAAGGTGGGTAGTCTAGAACATTTTTGTACCTGCTCAATGCCCCTTGTAGATAGGATTTGAACCAGATAACTCTCCTCCACTGCTTCATGGCAATCCATGGCCTTGTCCTGAAACCTTTTGACGTAGTCAAGGATGTCTTCACTTTCCTACTGCTTCTCTTTACACAATGTAAGTGTGGTCACCTTACTCCGCCACTTGAAAGAACTTGGAGTGGAATTTGTTAACCATTTCCTCCAAACTTCGGACAGAGTTTGGGGCCAAATTAACATACCAACTATATGCTCGGTCAGTGAGGGACTTAGGAGAATTCTCTCAGCCGGAGGACGTGGTTTGAACCATGAATACCCAGAGTCTCGATGAATCGCACAACATGTTCTCGAGCATTTCCTTGTTTGCCATCGAACTTGATGAACTTCGGCACTGTTATACACATCAGGGGTATGGATAGCTCAACATCTCAATAGGGTAAGGCGGCTTGGACATCCGGATCAGGCAAAGAGGGTAAAGCCCTCTTGCCCCGTTCGAGATCTAACATGGCTTGCACATCGGCGAGAGTGAGAAACTGTTGAGGGAGAGAGTTTGATGGTGGTATTCCACGAACTTGGCTTATGGACCCGAAGACTGAGCTAGGGGCGACTTGGCCATTCTAGTGCTGCAAATTCATCATTGGTGAGGACATTTGACGATATTGGCCATCAGCGCCTATAGACAAGCCAGTTGGTGATGGGACATTGAATTGAGGCTCGTAAAGTCCACCGTACGGCGCCGCTATGCTGGGTTATGCTTGCAAATTTGTTGTCGGCACCAAAGGAGGCCCGCTTGGTGCTTGAGTAACATTTACTGGTGGCGTAACAAGATTAGGTATGGGCAGAGCTCCCTTTTGCGCCATCATGCTCCTTATATCTTCCTAGACACCAGCAGTCGCCGGAGCGCCATTCATTACACCAAAACCTCCCTTAGTCACCATTGGATCTTGGCTTGGCACGCCATGGAGCCCGGGCGTGGGCAAACTGCTGCCGCCTACTACAGTTTGAGCATGTGTTACTGTGGCCGTGTTGCCATGAGCCATAGGCTGACTGGGGCCTACTTCTCCTTGGATTTGATTTTGCACTCCAGCAGGAATAACTCCACCACCAGTTTGATCTCCGTTTGGCGCCGGTGCAAAATTAGAACTCATCACCAACATGGTGTGAGTGAGATTCTGAAGAGTGGTAAGAATCTCTTGCTGAGTATTTTGAAGTCCTTAAATGGCTTCGAGAGCAAAAGTGGTTGATCTGGAGCCATGGTCCTGTCATCACCACCATTAGAGGATCGTTGTTGGTGAACTTCATCTTCTCCCGCCATCTTTGTTGGAGTTGTGTGGGTTCCAGATCTCGTTGAGACCATTAACCAATTCATCTCCCCAGTGGAGTTGCGAAATGTATGAGAGGGTTCAAGAACGTCATTGGAAAATTCGAAGATCTTTGAAGATCCTTGAAAAATAACTTCGAATTCTCTAGAAGATGATGAGAGGCTTAGATTCTTCAATAGTCTCAACTTAAGAACACAAGAGTAAAGGAGATGATGGAGATAAGAGATTGGGTGAAGAAGAAGGCAAAAGTAGCTAGAGAGGAGAATAATGGCAAGGCTCTCCCATGGATCTCCCACTTTCACTCTCAAGGTTGATAATGGAGAAGGGAAATTAGTTCTTTCCCAAGAGTTTTCTCTCCAAAATCCATCCCTTGTAAAGTTATAGATGGGTGGTATTTATAGGCACCTCATGATGTAGGATGGAGTCCCATGTGCAAGGTACATGGGGGAATATTCTCTCTAACCACCTTGTCCGATGATGTGACCTCTCCAAAGATGAGGAAAATCCCAAAAAGGAGATCAACCTCTCGACAAACCCTTCTTCTAGCCATACCTAACCAATGATCCCCAATCATCCCAAAGGGCCGAGGTAGTCTTAGAGGACTCCCTGCTGCTAAATAATGCCGAGTCTCATGGACCCCCTGGGGTCGTGCCACCTTGACCCGGGTATAGGGCTAGTTTAACCGGAAAAGTGAATTTATCTCCACTCACCGTCCCTCGGGATCGGATCCTTTTGTTCGAACTCCATTACGCCCATGGTTCTGGTGCGTAGATCCCGGAAAGTTTCGAGCCAGCAAGTGTTCTGGGGACTCATTAACGGAGTGGCTTCTAGATTGCGTTTGAATCCGTTCTAAATTCGAACCCACTAATCTTAAGCTATTGGACCTAATTAATTTTAGCGGACTCAAATTAGCTTCTCCTACACTCTCAAACAATAAAATCCATACTGAAGGAGAAAGATAGGGCTAACATGTCCTTTTGCTCAGCCTATCAATATTGGTTAGGCCGACTTTTCGTAATTATTATTTTTTATTGGTCTGAACGTAACCAAGACTACTTAATTAGAGTCGGAATCTTTTAAGCTCAAAATTATAAAGTAAATATTTTATTGGGTTTATGTGTGTAATTACATGTTAAGATTAGTTCTATTTGGATTTTGTCCACACACTTTCAAAGTGTGTGAATAACACACGAATTGTGATTGGTTTAGAATAATGAGCTACAACTTTGATGGGTCCAATGCACCTCTTAGGTATGGACTTCACTATTTTAGACTAATCACAAGTTATTTTTAATAATTCTTATCACACACAATGAAGTGACTTTCAATTTCATGATTCTTTTTTTAGTATCAACATAAGAAACATATGGTAGCACTTGGTTTGTGTTTAGAATTATGATTTGAATGTAAAGTTATATTTTGAGTTTGTGAGTTTTGGAATTATGATTTGAAAAGAGAAAATTTATTTGGTTATGAGTTTTGAAAAAAGTTTTGAATTGAATTTTGAATTGAGTGTTGAATTTTTGAAATGAGTGTTGCGTTTATGAAAAGTTACTGATTATGAGTTTGAAAAGAATTTTCAAAACTTAATTTAAAAACTTACAACTCATAACCAAGCACACAACTCAAAACTCTATTGAAAATTCTATTCAAACTTTATAACCAAACTCTTTATAAAATTCAATTAAAAAATAATTATGAAAAAAGATATTTTTTTATTCAAAAAATTAAAAAAATTCTGAAATACTTCTTTATTTAAAATATTAAAAAAAATTTATTATTTGCTAACAAAAATATTCAGCTAGTGCTTTAAAATTACTTTTGATTGTATATTTGGTTGGAATTTTTTATAATTGTTTTGTTTATTAAAAATATTTTTTTATTTTTTTAAAATTACCATGATAAATTAATTTTTATCTGTTAATTTTAAATAAATGTCCAAATAATTTTTCATTTTGGTCTCAAAAAAATGTTTTCTATATTTAAAAAAATATCAAATATATATATATATATATTCAGATAATAGGTGCCAATTAAAAAAAAAAAAAAAAAACTGTTCCGGTCAACCGACCTAACGATTGAGTAGACTCAAAAATTCAAAAACTGCCTAAGAGGACGTCCCGGTAGACCAAAAAAGACCAAAAATTCAAAAAACTCTCTGATTTATCAAACATGTTTTCAAAATATATTTGAAATTGATTTGAAATTATGATTTGAAAACTGTAATCAAATAAAGGATTGACTATTAGTGTGGAATCATGGTTTGAAAATTAAACCAAATACATCCATTGTTACTCTATTTAATTAGCATACATATTCTATCAGAACCAATATAAAGTTTATCTTATATTTAACTTCATAAGCTAATCACAGATGGTGTGGATTCCTAAATTTATACCAAGTTTATTTATAGTCAATCGACGAAGAACCATCTCAAATAACAATGTTTTGTTCAATTCTTTTAGTTGTGCATTGTTTATTTGATTTGGGAAGAACAATTGACATATATAGCTACTACCTAAGTTTTTATTTTGTATTTACGGTACTACCTAAGTTTTAGAACATTAATTTTAACAATATCTAAGTTTTACAACCCAGCTCTATTAAATTAAACAACATAGAAAGTAAACAAATGGATCATTCTTACAACTTTTAATGTTGATTTCATTGCACACGTTTGTTGAAATACATGAGTCATCTCTGTCAATTTAGTATGCTTTATTCCCATTTTCGTTTTCTTTGTTTTATGCTTTGAAAAATAAAATAAAAATCTTATACTTCAAATATCTCACCTCATTTTAGATGGGGCTGTAAGTTTTCTAAACACAACTATATATTAGATTGAATTGTTTGAACAAAGAATACATACATCATTTATATAGAGTACCACTAATTCCTAATCCTACATGAATACATCACTGAGATATATAGAAGTCTAATAGATATAGGACACTTATTCCTAATCCTGGGAGAACACATATTCTCACACCCCCGCTCAAACTTAAGGTGTTTTAGTAGAAACACTGAGAGTTTGTCAAGAAAAAAATTAAAACCGAGCAGTGGTGTGAGTCTTAGTGAAGAAGTCAGCAAGTTGCAGAGCCGAAGAGACAAAAAGGAAGCGAGATAAGGCCAGGACTGCAGATGCTGACGGACGAAGTGACAATCAAGCTCAATATGCTTTGTCCGTTCATGGAAGACAGTGTTATGAGCAATTTGAATAGCACTTCGGTTGTCACAATAGAGAGAGGTCAGGGAAGATTGAGGGACGCCCAACTCAGATAAGAGATTACGAAACCAGACAATTTCAGCAGTAGCATGAGCCATAGTACGATACTCAGCTTCGGCAGTAGAACGGGCAACAACAGTCTGTTTCTTGCCTTTTCTAAGAAATTAGGGGAATCGCCAAGAAACATACAGAAACCAGAAGTAGATTTACGATCATTAACATTACCAGCCCAATCAGCATCAGCATAAGCCACCAAGTCTAAGGAAGAAGTAGAAGAGAACAGTAAGCCCTGAAAGATAGTACTGCGAAGATAGCGAAGAATCCGAAGCAAAGCAGCCCAATGTGTAGAGCGAGGGGCAGAAACAAACTGACTAATCACATGACAGCATAGGCGAGATCACGGCGAGTAACTGTCAGATAGACTAAGAAACCCACAAGCTTGCGATATAACGTAGGATCATCTAGAGGAACTCCATCAGTAGTGTTGAGCTTTACATCAAGCTCAATGGGGGTATCAGACAGCTTAGTGTCAGTAATTCTGGCATGATGGATAACCTCGTCAGCATACATAGTCTGGGACAGAAAGTAACCCTTGGGAGAAGAAGCCACCTCAATGCCAAGAAAATACCGCAATGGTCCTAGATCCTTCATTTCAAAGGTGCGGGAAGAGATGCTGCTTGACCTCAGAGATAGCAGAAGAGTCAGAGCCAGTGATGATCATATCATCTACATATAGTAAGAGAACAACAAAACCAGCCGAGGTATGTCTTAGAAATAAAGCAGAGTCGAAGCAGAAGAATGAAAACCCAAGCTCGGTAACAGTAGTTTGAAGCGATCGTACCAAGCACGAGGAGACTACTTCAGACCATATAGAGCACGCCGAAGACGACAGGACTTGGCCAGAGGAATAGTGAAAGACCAAGGGAATGACGCATGTAAACCTCCTCAGTGAGATGGCCATTAAGAAAAGCATTCTTAACATCCATCTGGTAAAGAGGCCAAGAACGAATAACAGCGACAGAAATCAAAGTACGGACAGTAGTCATCTTGGCAACAAGAGCAAATGTCTCCTCATAATCAATACCATACTCTTGGGAGAAACCTTTGGCCACCAGACGAGTTTTTGTAGCGCTCAAGAGAACCCATCAGAATGAGTCTTGATTTTGTAGACCCATTTGCAACCAACTAGATTCTTACCAACAGGTAAAGGAACCAACTCCCAAATACTAGTTTTCTGTAGAGCAAACAACTCATCCTCCATAGCTTGAACCCAATGAGGATCCTGACAAGGGCCTCTCTTATAAGACTGAGGTTTTGCAAAAGAGTGAATAGCAGACAAAAAGGTACGATAGGAAGCAGAAAAACAAGTATTAGACCAACCCAACCTTTTTGAGGATGACGTACTCGAGGAGGATATCGGTTGTGTAGTAGGATCAGAGTCGTCAGAAGTAGGAGATAAGGATCAGCAGCAAGGGGTAGAGACATCTAGTAGAGAAGGAGCCTTGTGACGAGAATAAACTAACAACAGAGGAGAAGAAGGAGGAGAAGACGAAGGAGGAGAAGATGCAATAAACTCAGGAGGAACTGTGGAGATGTACTCATTAGATAGGACTTCAGAAGGAAATGGATCAATATGAACCAAATCCTCTTTGGAAACTGGGGCGGTGAGAGGAGGAAAGCTGAAAGTAAGATAGACATTCGAGAAAGGCAACATGGCGGGAGAGCATAAAGGCGACGAAGAAACAGGGTCATAATAGCGATAACCTTTCTGAGTGACACTATAATCCAAAAAAACACATAGGACAGACTAGGCACTAAGTTTAGTCCTATCTTTACGGGGTAAAAGGACAAAACACGCAGACCCAAACACACGAAGGAGGAAGTAATTAGGAAGTTGAGTGTCACGGACCGAAACCCGCCCCTATGGGTTTAGCACCGTAACCGGCCAGTAATCCGAGATTACCGAAGGCCTGCTTAACAGTAATACCCGTAAAATAGAGTACAGGGGCATGGCGGGAAGCCAAAACAGTAAATAAACAATATCCAATGAGCTGTGACAGTCTGTATATAAAAAGACTTTTCATACATATACATAAGACATGTGCAAACCAGTATGTACATTATATACAATCATTCAGTTTAGGGACCTAATCCCTATTAAACAGTACAATAACAGTCTATACAGTTATACAAAACAGACACAGAGACAGACAGGGGGAAATAAAAACACCCCTAAGCCATAGCTTGGCAGGCTTGAAACCTCGCAGCGAGGCGCAGTAGTTGGCTTGACAAAAAGGGAAAATCTACCCCACGCTCCTATCTGCGGTCTGGTGCCTGTACACCTATATATATATATGAGCAGTGAGCTAAAGCCCAGTGAATAACATAATGCGTAAAGAGGTTAAGAATGAATGTCCTTATAGTAATGAAAACAGTTCATTGATTCAGTATATCAGTCATTCAGTCATATGTGGTACATCCATTAGCATAGCAGTACAGTAAACAGTAAGTCTTAAAAGACCGAACAGTAAATGATGGCCATCAGTCAGTAAACAGTAGTGGTTCCAACAAGGGAACCGACAGAGATCTCTGTAACAGTAACAATCAGTAACAATAGTTGCTAAGGATGCCACAATATAGTTCAGAATATAGGACATACATTCGTTTCAGTTAACAGTAACAATTCAGAAAGCAGTACAGTTTAATCATTCAGAAGATATTCATATTTGAACATATCTTTACATAGTTGTTACTCACAGAGTTCTGGGCTACGGTAAGCTAGAGCGTCTCCTCGGAAAGCCAACCCTACACAGTTTACAGATTGAACACACACACTAAGTTACCACAGTTGGGGAAAAATGATAACTTAATCCCTAATTTGCCTCGGTGTGGTTCTACTTCTATATCCTCATTAAGACGTCTAAAACTAGCCTAAGAATGCCTAGGATGGGATGAGGATGCAAAGATGCACTTTAAAAGCATTTTTCAGAATTTTCAGAAAACAGGAGTCTCGCTCGAGCGTGGCTTTCTTCGCTCGAGCGAGCTTGTCAAAACAGTGGGGTCGCTCGAGCGTGGACTTCCTCGCTCGAGCGGTCTGTAAAAATGCAAAAAAGTGCTGGATGTTGGAAATCTCCGCTCGATGCTCGCTCGACGCTCACTCGAGCGTAAGACCACAGTCCTCGCTCGAGCGTGCGTCTGCGTGCACCAAGAATCTGAGAGCTTGCAATTTACGCTCGAGCCACCATTCCTTCGCTCAAGCGGAGCTCAGAATAAACGATGGTCGCTTGAGCGTGGAATCCTTTGCTCGAGCGAAGAAGCCAAATTCTGGAATTTCCAGATTTGCCTCCTAAGCTCAAACCAAGCATTCCTTAGCTCAAAACTAGACCTCTTGGGCCCAATTCCTGGAAAACACATCTAAACTCAATATACAACAAGTTTCAAAGCTCAATTTGAGAAATCAAAACCCAAGGGTGAGTTAACTAAATCCAATTTCAACCCAATTTTTATGAACATGAAGAACATACAAACATGCATGAATTTAAACCATTTTAAAGCTTCAATTTCATGCCCAAATGAGTCAATATCTTCAAAAACATGGTGAAATCATGGTCCAGTGTAAAAATATGAACATGCATGTACAATTTCATGAAGAACAACATCAAAACTCAAGGATGTAAACATGCATGCATGAATTAAGCTATAATTCAACAATCTAAGACTAAATCATGTCTTAGTTCTTCAATTTGACATGAATCCTGCAAGAATCACTTAAATTTATGAACAAAAGGGTAGTTACTCTACCTTAGGTCTTGAATTAAAGGTAAGGAGGCTCAATTATGCAATTCTCTAACAATATCTTCAAGTCTCCAAGCATTAATCAAAATGACACTCAATTTCTCTCCCTCTCCCTCTCTTAGACGGCAAGAACAAGGAAAATAGGCTGATGAAATGTTTGTTCAAGTGTAATATGAAGATCAAAGTGTTTGAGATAGTGGGCCACTAATGTGGCATTTCGGTAAATAAGTCCAACAATGCAATTTAACTTATTTTAATCTAATTTAATCATACCAAATCAATTTTCAGATAATTACACCATAAAATCACATAAATTATGATGATCATAAAACACTAATCGATTTCCGGTTCGGCCGCCGATAAGGCCTTCAATTAGCAATTTAAACACAAAGACATGAACAGATAATTAAACAGTCAAACAGATAGAATGCAATTTAAACAGGTATACTCAATCAATCAGTTTCAGTTCTCAGTCAGTCAATTCAGTATTTTGATTACTTCAGTTATCAATCATAATCAGTCTCGGTTTAACAGTGATCAGTAATTAATCGGTAAGCAGTAGTGAGGGTTGTTACTGTCTCCCCTCCTTAAAAGGAGTTTAGTCCTCTAAACTCGAGTTACCTTCATTCTGGAAGAAAACAGGGTTCAGTGGAAATAGTTCAGGATATCTTTTAGCCATGTCATCTTCCCTTTCCCAAGTGGCATATACGCCACCATGGTTCTGCCAGTCAACTTTCACTAACGGGATCTCTTTGTTTCTCAGTTTCTTGATCCGTCTGTTTACAATCTGTATAGGCCGTTCTTCGTAAGTGTAGTCATTACTTAGCACTACACGAGTAGGCTCTATCACGTGGAAAGGATCTCGGAGGTAGTCCCTCAACATCGAAATGTGGAAGACGTTATGCATATGCTCCATTTCAGGAGGAAGCGCAACTTGATACGCCACCGGATTGATTTTCTCAATAATCTCATACGGTCCGACATATCTCGGCGCTAACTTGCCTTTGACTCCAAAATGTGTCTGGCCTTTCATCGGTGTCACTTTCACAAAAACGTGATCACCCACTTCATATTCTCTGCCTCGCCTTCTGACATCTGCATAACTTTTTTGTCTGCTTTGTGCAGTTTTCAGTCTCTGCTGTATCAGTTTTACTTTCTCAGTTGTTTCATATACAATCGCGGGCCCAAGCAAAGGCCCATCTCCAACTTCTGCCCAACAAATCGGAGATCTACATTTTCTGCCATACAATGCCTCAAAAGGCGCCATACTAATACTTGAATGGAAGCTGTTGTTGTAGGCGAATTCAGCCAATGGCAAATGGCTTTCCCAGTTTCCCTGAAAATCAAGGACGCACATTCTCAATAAATCCTCCAGAGTCTGGATGGTTCTTTCTGACTGGCCATCTGTCTGAGGATGATAGGCACTACTCAGTCTCAGTTCAGTACCCAATGCAGTCTGTACGCTTTGCCAGAATCTCGATGTAAACTTCGAATCTCTATCAGAAACAATGGACACAGGCACTCCATGCAGTCTAACAATTTCATCAATATAAATCACAGCCAATTTGTCCGCATTATAAATTGTTTTGACAGGTAAGAAGTGAGCAGATTTAGTCAGTCTATCAACAATAACCCAAATTGAGTCCATACCTTTACTGGAGCGAGGTAAACCAACGATAAAATCCATGGTAATATGTTCCCATTTTCACTCCGGTATTGGTAAGGGTTGCAATAAGCCTGCGGGTCGTTGATGTTCGGCTTTAACTTGTTGGCAATGAAGACATTTTGATACAAAATCAGCAATTTCTTTCTTCATTCCCGGCCACCAGAAATTCAGTTTCAAGTCTTGGTACATTTTCGTATTCCCCGGATGGATAGAAAATTTTGAATTGCGGCCCTCTTGCAGAACTCTTCTTTTCAGTTCGGTATCATTCGGTACACACAGTCTTTCTTGAAATTTCAGTACATCATTTTCAAATTTGAACCCCGGTCACGGTTTAGATTCTCGTTCATCGATGATCTTCTTCAAGAAGTCATCTTGTTGCTGTTTCTCTTTAATCTCTTCAATCAATGTCGGTTGAGCAGAAATAACAGCTAGTGTCCCACCTTGTTCTCGCAAAACAATTTCAATTTCAGATTTTTCAAGGTCACAAAGCAACTCTCTCTGCCCGGTAAGCAAATAGGCTAAGTTCCCAATCGATTTTCGACTCAATACATCGGCAACGGTATTGGCTTTTCCCGGATGGTACAAAATCTGTAGGTCATAATCTTTAATCAGTTCTAGCCATCTCCGTTGCCTCATGTTCAGTTCTTTCTGCGTGAAGAAATACTTCAGACTCTTGTGGTCGGTATAAACTTCACATGTCGCCCCATAAAAGTAGTGACGCTAGATTTTTATGGCAAATACTACTGCAGCAAGTTCCAGATCATGGGTTGGGTAGTTCTTTTCGTGCGGTCTCAGTTGTCGGGAAGCATAGGCAATTACTCTCCCATTCTGCATTAAAACACATCCCAAACCCTTATGAGAAGCATCACTAAATACAGTATAACCATCTGTACCTGAAGGTAGGGTAAGAACTGGTGCAGTCACTAATTGAGTTTTCACCTCTTGGAATGCCGATTCCCTTTGGTCAGTCCAGTCAAATGATGTCCCCTTCTGAGTCAACTGTGTCAACGGTAAGGCAATTTTGGAGAAATCTTTGACAAATCTTCTGTAATATCCAGCTAGTCCCAAAAAGCTTCGGACTTCTGTCACATTTGTCGGTCTAAGCCAGTTCACTACAGCTTCAATTTTCTGCGGATCAACAGAAATTCCATCTTTGCTAACAACATGCCCCAAAAACATAACATGATCAAGCCAAAACTCACATTCAGACAGTTTAGCATAAAGTTTCTGTTCTCTTAAGGTCTGTAGGGCAAGTCTCAGATGATGTTCATGTTCTTCTCTACTTTTGGAATAAATCAGAATGTCATCAATGAATACAACAATAAAGTCATCAAGGTATGGTTTAAAGATTCTGTTCATGAGGTCCATAAATGCAGCAGGTGCATTGGTAACTCCGAAAGGCATAACTAAAAATTCATAATGTCCATACCTCATTCGAAAAGCAGTTTTATCAATGTCTTCTGGTTTAACTTTCAGTTGGTAATATCCGGATCTGAGATCGATCTTAGAAAACACTTGAGCACCCTGCAACTGATCAAATAAGTCATCAATACAAGGCAATGGGTATTTATTTTTCACAGTTACCTTGTTCAGTTCACAGTAATCAATACACAGTCTTAGTGAGCCGTCTTTCTTTTTCACAAACAAGATAGGTGCGCCCCACGGTGAAGTACTAGGCCTGATAAACTTCTTGTCTAACAGTTCTTGCAGTTACACTTTCAATTCTTTCAATTCAGTTGGGGCCATTCGGTAAGGAGCCTTCGATACAGGCTGTGTACCCGGAATCACATCAACGGTGAACTCAATCTCTCTGTCAATCAAATCCCCTGGCAGATTATCCAGAAAAACATCTGGGAATTCTCTGACTATAGGAATACAGTTCACATCAGTTTTAACATTATCATCAGTAGATACAGTCAATACAGAACACAGATATCCTTTACACCCTTTTCTAATCAATTTAACGGCTTTCATAGATGAAATCAAATACGGAGGAGGTACTACTTCATTCCCAATAAACACAAATTCAGGCAAACCCGGTGGACGGAAAACTACTTGTTTTGTTACACAGTCTATGGTGGCATGATATTTCGTTAACTAGTCCATCTCCAATATTACATCAAAATGATCAATGTTCAATGACAGTAAATCAATAAACAAATGTGCATCTCCAACAATGATTTCACAAGCAGGGTACATGTATGCACAAGTCATGGATCCCCCAACGGGTGATGATACAGCTAACAGATAGTTCATAGGTTCTAGTGGTCTATTCAATTTTCGTGAAAAGGCATGCGATACATATGAATGTGTAGACCCCGAATCAATCAGTACATATGCATTTTGAGTACAAATAGAGAGGATACCTGACACAACGGTCTCAGTATTTTGTACGTCTCCCGGTACTAGGGCGAACACTCGGCCCTGTCTCATAGGCTCTTTCCCGGTAGCTTTGGGGTTCGGTTTTGGTGCTACAGTTGATGCTACTGCGCTTGGTGCAGCTTTACTATTGCTCGGAGTAGTGGAAGGGCAATCTTTAACCATGTGGCCCACCTTGCCACACCTGTAACAAGCACCAGAAATTTTATAACAAACTCCCTTATGGTTCTTACCACATTCGGAACAGGGCGGAATGGAACGGTTCCCTTGACTAGAAGTAGTCGTTGACCCTGTATTTTGCTTTTTGTTCTGCGGGTTGTTCTTGCCTTTCTTGAACTTAAAACCCTGCCTTTTACCACGCCATTTAGATACTGGTGTTTCAGATTGTTTCACTGTCTCGATGTTCGACTCAGCCATCAATGCTCGGTCAAGAACACCTACATAGGTCGGTAGCTTTAAAACACTTATTCTGTCGAGTATTGCAACATTCAAGCCGCCTTCAAACTTTCTGGCCTTCTTGTAATCAGTGTCCACCATGTGTGGTGCATATCTAGCAAGCTTGGTGAACTTGGTTTCATATTCAGCAACGGACATTGTACCCTGTCTCAGCTGTTCAAATTCAGTTACTTTTCTGTCCCTGACACACTGGGGAAAATATTTTTCAAAGAAGGCTCCTTTGAATTGAGCCCAAGTCATAACAATATTTGTATCACGGATCAACATCCACCACCTTCTAGCTTCTTCTTGTAGGGTGAAGGTAGCTAGCAACACTTTGTGCGCCTCAGAGCACGGAAATACTTCAAACAACTTTTCAGTCTCCAAAACCCATGCTTCAGCCTTTAGCGATTCAAGACCTCCCTAAAAGGATAGCGGTTTCATTTTGCTGAACTTTTGGGTGAGAGCAATTATGTCCCCATCATTAACATTGACATTCTGTTCCGGCTGTACCGGAGGAGGAGGTGGGGGCTGTTGGTTCTGTTGTTGATCTAATCTTTCAGTTATCAATTCCATCATTCTTTCCAGTCCTGCCATTCTTGCCTCAGAGGATGAGGATTCAGATTCATTTGTAGTTCTTGCATTATCCATTTCACTATAAGCAGTTATAGCAGTTATCAACATAGGCAGTCATTTGTTTAAACAGTTTAATACATTA
This sequence comes from Camellia granthamiana, assembly GCA_036172215.1. Taxonomy (NCBI): domain Eukaryota; kingdom Viridiplantae; phylum Streptophyta; class Magnoliopsida; order Ericales; family Theaceae; genus Camellia; species Camellia granthamiana. Next base: position 149,647,602 of record CM069904.1, read on the forward strand.
GCATATATTTAGTCATGTCATAACCACACACTTATCATGCTCATGTAATGCCCTAATCGCTTTTCTAAGACATCCTATAGCTCATTTGGACACGTGTGTGCGGTATAACTCATGGTAAGTATCGCTCTGATACCACTCTGTCACGACCTAAACCCGCCCCTATGGGTTTAGCACCGTAACCGGCCAGTAATCCGAGATTACCGAAGGCCTGCTTAACAGTAATACAGTAAAACAGAGTACAGGGGCATGGCGGAAGCCAAAACAGTAAATAAACGATGTCCAATGAGCTGTGACAGTCTGTATGCAAAAAGACTTTTCATATATATACATAAGCAGTGCAAACCAGTATGTACATTATATACAATCATTCAGTTTAGGGACCTAATCCCTATTAAACAGTACAGTAACAGTCTATACAGTTATACAAAACAGACACAGAGACAGACAGGGGAAATAAAAACACCCCTAAGCCACAGCTTAGCAGGCTCGGAACCTCATAGTGAGGCACAGTAGTTGGCTTGACAAAAAGGGAAATCTACCCCACGCTCCTAGCTGCGGTCTGGTGCCTGTACACCTACATATATATATGAGCAGTGAGCTAAAGCCCAATGAATAACATAATGCGTAAAGAGGTTAAGAATGAATGTCCTTACAGTAATGAAAACAGTTCATTGATTCAGTATATCAGTCATTCAGTCATATGTGGTACATCCATTAGCATAGTAGTACAGTAAATAGTAGGTCTTAAAAGACCGAACAGTAAATGATGGCCATCAGTCAGTAAACAGTAGTGGTTCCAAAAAGGGAACCGACAGAGATCTCTGTAACAGTAACAATCAGTAACATTAGTTGCTAAGGATGCCACAATACAGTTCAGAATATAGGACATACATTCGTTTAGTTAACAGTAACAATTCAGAAAGCAGTACAGTTTAATCATTCAGAAGATATTCATATTTGAACATATCTTTACACAGTTGTTACTCACAGAGTTCTGGGCTACGGTAAGCTAGAGCGTCTCCTCAGAATGCCAACCCTACACAGTTTACAGATTGAACACACACTAAGCTACACAGTTGGGAAAGATGATAACTTAATCCCTAATTTGCCTCGGTGTGGTTCTACTTCTATATCCTCATTAAGACGTCTAAAACTAGGCCTAAGAATGCCTAGGATGGGATGAGGATGCAAAGATGCACTTTAAAAGCATTTTTCAGAATTTTCAGAAAACAAGGGTCTCGCTCGAGCGTGGCTTTCTTCGCTCGAGCGAGCTTGTCAAAACAGTGGGGTCGCTCGAGCATGGACTTCCTCGCTCGAGCGGTCTGTAAAAATGTAAAAAGTGCTGGATGTTGGAAATCTCCGCTCGACGCTCGCTCGACGCTCGCTCGAGCGTAAGACACAGTCCTCGCTCGAGCGTAAGTTCTCTCGCTCGAGCGTGCGTCTGCATGCACCAAGAATCTGAGAGCTTGCAATTTACGCTCGAGCCACCATTCCTTCGCTCGAGCGGAGCTCAGAATAAACGATGGTCGCTCGAGCGTGGAATCCTTCGCTCGAGCGAAGAAGCCAAATTCTGGAATTTCCAGATTTGCCTCCCAAGCTCAAACCAAGCATTCCTTAGCTCAAAACTCGACCTCTTGGGCCCAATTCCTGGAAAACACATCTAAACTCAATATATAACAAGTTTCAAAGCTCAATTTGAGAAATCAAAACCCAAGGGTGAGTTAATTAAATCCAATTTCAACCCAATTTTTATGAACATGAAGAACATGCAAACATGCATGAATTTAAACCATCACAAAGCTTCAATTTCATGCCCAAATGAGTCAATATCTTCAAAAACATGGTGAAATCATGGTCCAGTGTAAAAATATGAACATGCATGTACAATTTCATGAAGAACAACATCAAAACTCAAGGATGTAAACATGCATGCATGAATTAAGCTATAATTCAACAATCTAAGACTAAATCATGTCTTAGTTCTTCAATTTGACATGAATCATGCAAGAATCACTTAAATTTATGAACAAAAGGATAGTTACTCTACCTTAGGTCTTGAATTAAAGGTAAGGAGGCTCAATTATGCAATTCTCTAACAATATCTTCAAGTCTCCAAGCATTAATCAAAATGACACTCAATTTCTCTCCCTCTCCCTCTCTTGGACGGCAAGAACAAGGAAAATAGGCTGATGAAATGTTTGTTCAAGTGTAATATGAAGATCAAAGTGTTTGAGATAGTGGGCCACTAATGTGGCATTTCGATAAATAAGTCCAACAATGCAATTTAACTTATTTTAATCTAATTTAATCATACCAAATCAATTTTCAGATAATTACACCATAAAATCACATACATTATGATGATCATAAAACACTAATCGATTTCCGGTTCGGCCGCCGATAAGGCCTTCAATTAGCAATTTAAACACAAAGACATGAACAGATAATTAAACAGTCAAACAGATAGAATGCAATTTAAACAGGTATACTCAATCAATTAGTTTCAGTTCTCAGTCAGTCAGTTTAGTATTTCGATTACTTCAGTTATCAATCATAATCAGTCTCGGTTTAATAGTGATCAGTAATTAATCGGTAAGCAGTAGTGAGGGTTGTTACATTGAGAAAATAGAGCCTCATAAGGAGACCGACCAGAAAGAAGGGGGGTAGGCATACGGTTAAGAAGAAAAGCAGTAGTAAGAACTGCCTCACCCCAAAACGGAGCTGAAACGGAGGCAGTGAGAAGAAGAGACCTAGCTGTCTCAAGAAGATAACGGTGTTTACACTCAGCTCGGCCATTTTGGGCAGGTGTATCAGTACAAGAAGTTTGATGAATGGTATCCAAGTTGGCCAAATATTCACAAAATTCAGTTTTAAAGTATTCCCCATCCAAGTCAGACCGTAACAATTTAATAGTAGATCTAAACTGTGTAGTGACCATAGACTGGAAAGTACGATATATCTGGTAGAAGTCAGACTTATGAGTCATAAGATAAACACACGTGTAACGGGTGCAATCATTAACAAAAGACACATAGTATATTGAACCCCCTTTAGTAAGAACAGGAGAGGGTCCCCAGACATCAGTATGCACAAGAGAGAAAAGAGAAACAGAAATAGATGTACTTTTATTAAAAGGTAAAGCTGACATTTTGGCAAGTTTACACCCCCGACATTCATCAATTTGACTAGGAGAAACTTTACCCAACAATCCTGACTGAGCTAAAGATCGTAAGCGGTCAACAAACAAATGACCGAGACGAGAATGCCATAAATAAAACTGACTCGACTGATAATCTAATTGAAACGAGGAAAGTGCAGCTGGAGAGGTAGATAAGGGGAGATGCAAGCTTTTAACCACATAGAGATCTCCAACTCTACGGCCGGTCCCAATTTGCTTCTTGGACACCCGATCCTGTACACAACAAACAGAAGAGGAAAAGATAACATCAAAACCAGACGCATCAAGTTGACTAATAGATAATAAACTGACAGATAACTGAGGGATGTAAAGAACAGAAGAAATAGTAACAGTAGACATGGCGGATGGTAAGACAGACCCAATAGACAAAACAGACATACCAGACCCATTAGTAGTATTAATAGTAATAGGAACGGGTGGGGGAATACAGTTTTAAAGTAAGGAAATGTGAGGAGTCATATGATGAGAGGCACCATAATCAAAAAGCCAGACAGAAGAAGGGATACCTGAAGAGGACCCAAGCAAACCTGAATGAAGGGAAGTAAGAGCGGAGGCAGATGGCAATGGCTGAGTAGTGGACAGGATATGTTGAAGTTGTGCAACCTGAGCACTCAAGGAAGCCAAGTCAGGATCAGGAGCCGGAGTAGAAGCAGTATAAGCAATAAGAGGTCGGAAAGTAACCGATATAGGACCGCGGAACTGTGTCTGAGAAGACAGAGCAAGCTGACGTCCCTTCTTGGGACAATTGTTCTTCCAATGACACCTCTGATGGCAGAAAGCACACTTATCTGGCCCTAATGGTCCTCTCTTGGGTTTCGTAGTGGCCTGAAGCTGATGATGAGGAGGGGTCGATAACAAGGGTGGCTTGGCAGGAGCCAAGAACACAGAAGGAGGCAAAGTCTGACTGGCCGTCTTAAGACGAGTTTCCTCGGAGAGGAGTTCATGAACAATAGCATCGACAGAGGGAAGAGGAGATCGGTGAAGGATGCCACCTCGAATAGCCTCATACTGAGGGGAGAGAGCTGTTAAGAACTGGACTAAACGACCTTGTTCTCGAAACTCAATATAAGCGTCTAGTATCTTAAGACTAGGTGGTTCCATAAGAGCCAACTGATCCCAGAGACCTGTCATCTCAATATAAAAGTCCTGAATAGTTTAATCCCGTTGACGAGCACTCTGAATAGTTGTTTCTAACTCATACCGTTTGGCAAAGTTGGACTGCTGATAAACACCGAGTAAATAATCCCACACTTCCTTGGTAATACTGTACTTGGAAAACATCATTCCTATACGGTCATCCACAGAATTATGAAACCAAGTTAGAACTTGGGCATTATCACAATCCCAAGTGTCACAGGAAGACAGATACCCTTCTACCTTTGGGTCCGATGGACGAGGAGCAGAACCAAAAACATAGCCCCATTTTTTTTGACCAAGAAGAAAATTCTTCATGACACTGGCCCAATGGGCATAATTGCCACCAGTGAGTTTACATTTGATGGCTTGGATTTTAGTATCCGACATTGTAAAAAAAACAAAGTTTGTAATAAACAAACAAGTATGGGGCTTGAGTACAATATTCCTGAAAATAGGATTTTAAATAGAAATACCCAAGTTGAAGCACAGAGATCGCGAAGCAGAGAGAGAGAGAGAGAGAGAGAGATTGAAGCTGAGATTGATCTTCAGACGGAGCTCGCGAAGATCTCAGACAGAGATCGCGAAGCACAGAGGCAGACAAACCAGATTAACTAAAGAGCCGACCACAGAGAGACGACCCAGGAGTCACGAAGCACAGAGAGACAACCACAAGAGTCGACCAAGACGGAGACACGATGAGCCGCAAGGACGACTGAGACTGAGACTGAGATGAGTAGTTCGATGGGTCAACTGAGACGACTCACTCGCGAGACGAAGCATCCAGAAGAAGCACTCGCAGACGAAACAAATGGGTCACCCAAGTCACGAACAGAGATCGAACCAAATGAGTTTGATCGTGTACCAGAAAATCGAGAAAGAGAGAACTCAATCAAACAGATGAATCAAGAGTAAGTTGAACCAGTTCATGCGTAACCCTAGCCACCACGAAATCAGGAATCGCAAAGCTCTGATACCATGTAAGTTTTCTAAACACAACTGTATATTAGATTGAATTGTTTGAACAAAGAATACATACATCATTTATATAGAGTACCACTAATTCCTAATCCTACATGAATACATCACTGAGATATATATAAGTCTAATAGATATAGGACACTTATTCCTAATCCTAGGAGAACACATATTCTCACAGGGGCAACGGAGTACTTGTAATTGTACTGGATGTGTTGTTAGATTCAAGACTTTAGATATTTTTTTCTTTGGGTAAATTACACTTTGCACTCCTGCACTTTACATCAAATTCTACTTTAGCCCCTACATATCAAATTATGACACTTAACCTTCTGCACTTTTGGTCAAGTGTCACTTTGGCTCTTCTGTACTCACATGAAAAACATGTGAGGATAAATTACACTTTGCACCCCTGTATTTTATACAAAATCTCACTTTAGTCCCTACACATCAAAATTGTGACACTTAGCTTCCTAAAGGATAACTTCTGTTAGCCTCACTATTAACAGAAGGGCCAATGTGACACTTGACCAAAAGTGCAGGGGTGTAAAGTGTAATTTACCATTTTTCTTTTAATTGGAACTGTATTCTAGACATGGTCTTTTGAGCTCACTCCAAAAGCGTAAACTCGAGAATCAAGTGACACTCTAAAATTAAGATAATTGATGCCTCTTTATTAATAATTTTAAAATGACCATATATTCATCATACTTTCTTCTAACTTACATTAAAAGTCTAAATTCATATTTTTCAATTGTTTCTTGTTTGATTAAAAAAAAAAAAAAAAAAACTGTTTCTTGTTTTTTAATTATTTATTTATTTTTATTGTTTATCCACTCAGATAAACAAACAAGTTGCATATAATTTAATTTCATAATTTTAGAACCGCGTCAATGAGCTTTGATATTGACTTCTTATATATATTTTACAAATCCCTTGAAAACCCAATCAAAGTTAAGACGGAAACATAAACTACTAGCTTCAGAAACCAAGGTAGATGAATTTGAAAGACTGCAAAACCAAGCCAAATTTATCACAAACAAAACATTTACGCTAGGTTTGGATTGACTGATTAGGAGAGAAAAAAAATTGAGAGATATGTATTTCTTTTATTTGTTTGGATAACTTAAGTGGAGAGAAATAGAGAAAAATTGAGAGAAACTCATTTATCTTATAACCCTCATTTTCAATCGTCCCAAAAGTGAAGAGATTGGAAGATAAAAGAAACTAATATTTTCATAATACCAATTTTGTCCCTATAAAAATAAAAGAAATAAAATGATTGAAAATATAAAAAGGTTATTTTAGTAATATAATATAAAATAATTTCTTTTCTTTTCTCTTATGAAATCTAACCAAACAAGGAGAGAAATCACAATCATTTCTTTTTTTTTTTTATTTCTTACTTATCCAAACAAAAAGAAAAAAAATCACAATTATTTCTTTTCTTCTCTTTTCTCTTCTCTTATAACCTAAGTAATCCTTTCTTTTATTTTCTCTCATAATTACCAAACATAATGTTAAAATGATATTCAAATCATTGAAAGTGGCCTGCAATTGTGTCAATATATGCCTCAATTCTTTTGCATATCCCAGTTTTCCTAAACCAAGTCCTCCCAAATAGGCCAGCATTGCTTTCTCAAACGCGAAACTTTCTTCTTCCATGTCGGAATCAATTCCCTCATCATCATCACCACTTTCTCAGCAGAGTTAGTGTCATATCCAAATTGGCGATACGAGGCGTGTAGGCCTAAAAATTGCGGTACTGGTCCAAACATAAACTACCCATTTTATGTTGCTAACAACGAAACAGATTTCTGTGGCTATCCAGGCTTCAAAGTTTCGTGTGAAGCAAAGAAGCCCATTTACCGGACCTCTCTCAACGATTACTTCATCGAAGACGTCTTTTACCAAAACAACTCGTTTCACCTAGTTAACGTCAAGGTGATAAATTCTAGGTGCCCTGCCCCTCTTCACGATTTTGCCTTTGATAGCTCTCCTTTCCAATTCGACCCCAACTTTGCTGACCTTTACTTGTTCTATAACTGCTCAAACTTGTTTCCTTCCAATTACTCACAGTATCCAATTAGTTGTGCTTCCAATGCCACCCAAAACTCTTTCGCTTACTTAGACACCGAGACAGATAGCTTTAACTGTAGTTAATTTCCTTGTGAGTTATCGGTTCATGCCCCTGTTGAGATAGAAGGAGGTCAGCAGAATCAAGTAGTTAAAACTATGGACTATGAAGAATTGCTGAGAAGTGGATTTACATTGGAATGGATGGGTATTAGTTGTGCTGCTGAGTATGAAAACAGTGGTGGCCATTGTGGGTTCAACAACAGCAATAATGTATGCTTTTTCCCTGATCGACCTTATGACAAACGTTGCAATAATGGTAAACACTACAGTTGCAGTTCTATCAAATATATATTATTTTGTGTGTGGCTGATTTGTGTCTATAGTCTGTAGTAGCTTTGTTGTTGAAGAACCATTTTAGCACAAACTATATACTGTCATTTTTTACTTTTTGCTTAGTCCGCAAAATAGCACTTGAAAAAGAGGAAAGACAAAAAGAAAGGCACAACTGAGCTGAGTTGAAGAATATTGGGACACTTTTAACTGAATCAGTTGCATCTTTTATTGGTAGCAATCACTGTCTAAAGACTTGTTCAAAAAAATCACTGTCCAAAGACTAAGCCATATAGGGAGGAGGGTATGCCAGCAATTCTAGTTTAAGAGACCTTTTTATATAGGACTTGAAAACGAAGCAAAACAAGTCACCTAAGCGCCACTTGTGTATTCAGTACACTCGAGATCGGCACATTAGGTAAAAAGCTAAGTTTGAGTATGATGTAGCGTGTATGATCATACAATTCTTAAATCAAATGGATAGACTTGTGGCAAGCAAGGCAAAATGAATCAAAAGACCATTTTTTTTTTTTTTTTTTGGATCATAGAAATGCCCGAAGGCTACAAAGAAACATTCGCCAAAAGCAAAGCCGAGAGAGCAGTAGGAGGGTTGGAAACCCAGTTAGAAGGCAGTGCTCCATGAAGATGAGCTCGTGCAACCCAGTGAGCTACTTTGTTTGACTCCCTAGGTATCCAAGCAAAGGAAACTTGGGAAGAAGAAGACACAACCTAAATATCATGTAGGAGTGCAGCAATGTCCCAGGGGGGGAACCATCTCAGAAACACAAAGGGTGATCATTTCTTGGCTATCACTCTCCACTTGAAGATTCAAAAGACCAGAGCTCGAAGAAACATGCAAGCAAGACGAATAGCATGAGCTTCTCCTTGTTTAGCTGAGGAAGAGTAGGCTATAGAGGTCACACCATCAATTAGTTTCCCGTGGCTATCTCGCAGAATGACCGCCAACGTTGCTCTACCATCAGAAGAAGAAAAGCTGGCATCACAGGAAACTTTCATACAACTAGGGAGGGGGGCTATCCAGCGAGGGTGAGAGTGATCTGGAATAGAATTCTGCTGTGATGGAGGCCTAGGGTGGTGTTGGGCTTGTTCAAATTCCCACCAAAGAGCACGGGCTTGTTGAATAACCTGATGAGGATCCACAGAGCATTGGTTAAAAACCCAACTGTTTCTACTTTTCCATATACACCAACCAACTATGGCCACCCTACTTACCATCTCTCTTCTGTCAAGCACCTGAGAGCAAGATTGCATCAGAGACATCGTCCATTGGAGAGCTGAAGCAATCGGATTGGACCCAATTCGGAGCCCTAAATCACATCCAAACCACACGGCTCTCACCTAGTCACAGTGGAAGAGAATATGCTCAATGGATTCAGCACTTTCCTGACATACCGGACAGTTAGGAGAAGGAACACACTTCCGCCGAAATAGATTTTCTCTTGTAGCTAACCTGTTGCAACATACTCGCCACCAAAAATTACAGATTTTCGGGGGAACCTTTAAGGACCAAATGAACTTCCAGAAGCTTTTAGGGGGCTGGACAGAGGAGGAAGCTATAGAGGAGCATGCTTCCGACATCTCTTGTCGGGCCACCTGATAACCACTTTTAACTTCATAAGTTCCTTTATTGGTATAGTGCCAGATCAGAGTATCCGTTTGACCCTCAGATGAGATGGGAATGACTGAGATATTACTAACATCCTCTTGATTGACAATCCCCAGAAGTTTGTCTCTATCCCACACAGCGTAGGTCAAATTGATTACATCCCCGACCCGCTGAACTTGGCAACGATCTGGTTTCAAACTGACCGGTTTAAAATTTGTAGAAGAAGGAATCCAACGGTCCTCCCAAAAATTAATGGACTGACCATTACCAACTTGCCACCGAAGGCCTTTACGAAGGAGATCCCTCCCTTGTAGAATGCTCAACCATGCCCAAGATGCCCGTCTTCCCCTTCCGGCTGAAAGAAAATCCGAAGATGGAAAATAAATTCCCTTTAGAAGTTGAGCACACTGGAAGTTGGGATATTTTAATAACCGCCAAGCTTGTTTAGCGAGAAGGGCAATGTTGAAAGCTCTAAAGTCTCGAAAGCCCATACCCCCATGAGACTTGGTGAGAGAGAGTTTGGCCCAACTCGCCCAGTGGATGCCTCTATCCTCCCGGTCGCCACCCCACCAAAAGTTGCCGGTGTAGGAGTTAAGTTGATCGCTGAATTTTTTTGGGAGCATGAAACAGGACATTGCATATAAAAGAATTGCTTGGACCACCGCTTTTACAAGGGTTTCTCTACCGACTTGTGATAGTAATCTCTGCTTCCACTCTTGCATTTTCTAAACAGCTCTATCTATGAGACAATTATAGGCTTCAGACTTTGATTCACCCCAACTAGAAGGAAGCCCAAGATATTTAGAAGTTTGTTGGGTAGGGGAAATGCCCAAACTGCCGCAAGTATCTAGACGGGTCTGAGCCGGAGTGTTAGAAGAGAAAGCAATCCCAGACTTGTCCAAATTAATGAGCTGTCCCGAAGCTAAGCAATAAGACTCCAGGGTCTGTTTCAAAGCTAGGCATTCCTCTGCTTCAACCTTGGCAAAAAGTAATGCATCATCAGCGAAAAAAAGGTGTGTCAATGGAGGGCTACTGTACTTGATCTTAAGGCCCTTGATCCGTCTTTCATGAAGGCTCTTGGTCAGAGAAACAGAGAGGACATCAGCAACCAGAACAAAGAGATATGGAGAAAGAGGATCACCCTGCCTCAAGCCCCAAGTGGGGATAAAGGAAGCACATTTCCTCCCATTAGCAAAGACTGAGAAAGACACCGTTGTAACAACTGCCATAATCCATTGAATCCAAAGACTAGGAAACCCCATCCTCTCCAAGAGGGCAGATAAGAAATCCCATTGAACTCAGTCATAAGCCTTATTAAAATCCAGCTTCACGGCCATTGCACAGTCTACCCCTCTCCGCTTAAGTTTCAAATGGTGGAAAACTTCATGAGCTATAAGAATATTGTCTTGGATCATACGGCCAGGAACAAAAGCCGACTGATGGGGATAAACCACCTGTTGGAGAATGGGTTTAAGCCTATTAGCCAAAATCTTAGTAATGATTTTGAGATTGAAATTGCACAGACTGATGGGACGATATTGAGAGAGCTTGACTGGATTTGAGATCTTGGGTATAAGAACCAAGTTAGTTTGGTTCCATTCTTGAAGAAGATGCCCATTCTCAAAGAAGCTCCGAATTGCCTTGGTCACTTCCTCCCCAATCACATCCCAATACTGGTGGTAAAAAATCCCAGAAAAACCATCAGGGCCAGGGGCTTTCAAAGGACCCAACTGGAAAGCTACCTTTTTTTATCTTCGAGTCAAACACAGGTCTTGTGAGAGTGTGATTCGTTTCGGTTGTAACCGAATGCCGAACCCCTTGCAATATAACATCCATAGGCCTTGGAGGCTCACTTTTAAACAGGCTAGAGAAATACTCGAAAATATGGGAGTTAATGTCGTCATCCGTGGTCAACCACTGCCCCGCATCATTTTGAATAGCACTTAACTGATTCCGTTGCCGTCTTTGAGTAAGAAAGGCATGAAAAAAAGAAGAGTTATGATCGCCATATTGTAATCACCTGACTCGGGACCTCTGGTGTAAGAACATCTCTTCCTGTAGCATAGTTTCAGAAAGTTTAGCTTGAATACAACCTTGGGCATTTGAAGTGTCTGCAGAGGAAGGAGAAGCTTGAAGCCTCGCCAAATGCTCTTTCAAAGCTAGAATTTTAACTCGGTTATTTCCAAATTCACCCAAACTCCAGGCTTTAAGACCTCTTCGGTAGGTTTTGAGTTTCTGACAAAATCGAAACATGGGAGAACCCGATTGGGACATCATCCAGTGCTCTTGAATAACAGTTCAGAAGTTTGGAGAGGTAGTCCACATGGACTCAAATTTGAAGAGGCGAGGGACTTTATCGGGAAGAATACAAGTATTGAGCAAGAGTGGACAATGATCAGAGCCAAAAATAACTTCATGAAACACTTGGGCATAGGGAAACAACACCCTCCAAGCCACTGTGGAGACCGCCCGATCTGTGCGCTCACGAACTATACTTGACCCCTGATGATTGTTGGACCAAGTAAACACGTTGCCTTTGAACTCAAGATCCATGAAAGCATATCATTCAAAACAGATTGAAAATTTTCAATTCTTCGAGGATTCGACACAGTCCCTCCTTCTTTTTCGGTTACAGACCCGATCTCGTTGAAGTCCCCTATACACAGCCACAGCAAACGGTTGTCCCTTGCAACAAACCAGAGTTGGTTCTAGAAGACATCTCGTTGACTAGCTCTAGCAGGGGCATAAATAAAAGTAGCAAGCCACTGGGCCCCAGAATCAAAGAGCACACACCTCAGGATATTTGCATTCTTGTATCTAACGTCCAGACTTACCTCATCAAACCACCACAGAGCTAGTCCCACTGCCATACCCGCAGGATCTACATAACAATAGTTAGGGAATTGAAAACGTCTTCGGATCCGTTCCAAAACCTCCATTTTATTCTTGGTTTCCATTAGAAACACCACACTAGGACGATGGGTTATGCATTACCCTCTAAGGATCTGGACTGTCAGAGGTCGTCCTATTCCCTGACAGTTCCAGCTGATGATTAGCATGGCCCGTGTGGCTGTTGAAGGCCAACCACCAATGCTTTTGAGTTGCAAGTTTCGGATTCCACAAGAAAAGTGCTAGGGACCTGGGAAAAGAGTTCCTCTGAATCTGCCCAAACAAAGAGTTTATCCCGAATTTCCACATTGAATAAGTTTGGCTCAACAAGCACACTAGCAAGGTTTCCCTTCGGTTTCAAAGATCTACGCACCTTGCCTTTTCGAGGGCAAGACTTGCCCCCCAATGGAGGGAGGGAGAAGAGCTGGGGAGGAAAGTTTTGTGATAGGAAGGTTCATAGCTGGTACTAGTTCAAAGGATGGTTTAAGGGATTTTGTGGGGCTTGGGCTAGTGAACTCCGCTGCAGGGGTCTTTCTTTTTAAAGATAGCCCATGAAAGGCCTTGGATAAGAAATTAGTTGGGGCTTCCTTACAGAGGGTGAGGGCTTTTGGTGAGGAAGTTGGGCTAGAGATGGGGCTACTTTCAACAGAAAGGTTTGGGCCTTTAGACAGGAGTGAGGGTGGGCTATTAAGAGAGTTGGGGCTTTCCTCCGAATGCTCAGTAACAAAGTAGGCTAGCTCAGCATGGTTTTGGCCCACAGGAACAGAATTTTCATTTAGGTTAGGCCCAGTTCGAGAAAAAGCCAAAGAGGAAGGTGGTGGGAGCATTACCTCAGGTGGTGGCAAAAGCTGAGGGTGCACAGGTAGTGGAGTAGGTGCTGTTGCCTCAGTTGTATCCCCCATATTGCCACGTGGGGGGCAAAGAGGCGTTCTGTCCTGTACTGCCGTTTCTGTAAGAGTTACGGACAATGAAGGTGGTGGTGCATCAGGGGCCAGAGTACTGGTGTGGCCGGTCGGAGGGTCCGTCCGCGGAGCATCCCCGCATTCAGTAAGAAGGTTAGAATTACGTCGGAGTAAAGAGCTAAGGCTTTCCTTAAACTCATTGATCTGTTGCCTGTAGAATTCCATCGGAAGACCTAAATTGCGAGCTACCCCAGTTCTGAGTCAGGCCCATAGCCAGAAAGACGTCCCACCTCACTAGACACGAATTTACAGGACTTTCTGTCATGGCCAATTCTTCCACAATCGTAACAAAATTTAGAGAGGCGTTCATACTTTAAGGAAATCCAGGTCTCTGTCATCTCGGATGAACCCTTGCTCTGTCGCTGTAGCATAAACCCCTTAGGGAGTGGAAGAGTGACATTAATATCCTCCCGAATTCGGAGAAAACTACGTGAGAGCAGAAGGCCGTCATTCGGAGCTTCCACTCCAATGAGCTTCCCAATCGATCCTCCAATAATCTGCCCATTACGTCTAGTCATTTTGTCTAAGGGAGACCATGAACTTGAACCCAGATTGGACAATAATTAAATTCTATCTTAGGTATAGCTTTCTCAATAGAGAGTGGTTGAAGAACGAGGAGATTACCCATTATGGACCACGGGGCCGTTCGAAGAACCATAGCTCTGTCGTCTTCATTCTGAAAGCTGAAACAATAAATGTTGTCTGCCCAAGGGGATATAGAAACCTCAGCCTTAAGTTTCCAAGCTCCAATAATGATACAGGAGACCGCTTGTTTGTTAAGGGATTTAGGAGCTAAAATCTTTCCGATTTGACAAAGATACGAGTTATCAAAACTCTCATCTGTACCTTCTTTCAGATCAATGGTGAAGGGGTCATTCGAAGCTTGCGTATGCGTCGTCATATGCTCAAGCAAAAGAAATGGAAATGGGGGGGATGAATGTAAGAAAGAAAGTAAAACTGGGTAGGAAAGAGGGAATGGTAAAGGTGAGCAAATCTCAGGCCCAGAAACAGGGGTACGAAAATTAGGGAAACTGATGGGGAGGCCAGGAGTGGACGGGTGAGGGGGGGGGAGTGGAGAGCAAAGGGTGAGAATAATGGTGAGAAAGGGTAACCGGAAGAAGGGTTCAGGAATAGAGACGAAGAGATGAGACGGGAAAAAGGAGAAGAGAGGCAGGGATAAACCCAAAGACCATACCCAACAGTGGGAGAGAGCTTCTCATCTTAGAGGGAGAAAAAACTTAGTGACATGAATCAAAAGACCTTGACTCGGAATCATGTGAAATTTGATGGGATGATGAAAAATATCGTTTTGATCAAGATTCATGGACCCTAGTGGATTTTGGGCAAATTCCATCATTTAGGCTATCGATTTCACGATTTCGTTGTTTTTGAAAAGATTTGTGACTCCAATTACTCCTAGTAGGCTAGTATAGCGTTCAGAACATGATTCCATCGAATCTGCCATTATTATAGCAACATATATTAGCAGTTTATTTTATTTTATTTTAATATTTCTTTTTTTTTTTTTTTTTTTTGTAGTTTTCATTATATTTTCTTATTTTTGTATTGTTCATTATGAAATTGCCCATTCCAGTTGTTTCCTAATACGTTGTTAGGTTGGCTTTTACTTATAAATAATCATTATAAGCCTTAAGGAAAAACAAATAAATATAATTTCAAGTTTTATACTTTTTTCCAATCTTAAGTATTCTTTTGAGAATTAATTATTGTTGAGTTTTTATGTTGGTATTTCTTGTGAATAATTGATTTTAAAGAAGAATCTTATTTCTAGTATTGAGTTTTCAATCAATAAATTCTAATATTTGTTATTATCTCAAGTTCTCACTATATCAGAATATATTTTTAAATCCGTTAATTTTTTAAATTTTACTTGAACTTGACTTAATAAACTTATATACACAATAAATATATATATATAAAAAATCTATTTGAGATTGGTTCTATTAAAGCTCGATTGATACCGACTCGAAAAATAAGAAGGCACAATTTAACTACGTCATTTTAGAAAACATTTTTATATAATTTGGTCATTCCGTTTAAGTTGAAAGTTAAAATTAACGATTTTAGAAGACTTGTTAGCTAGTGTACATATAGAAGAAAATTAGTTAAATTTAAATATAAAAACTAAATCAAAATTAGACATAAAAGGATAAGGACACAAAAATAAAATTTGAGTTAAATTGTGAAGGTAAAATTTGTACAAATAGTAATTCCGGAACAAGTGGAATTCAACTCATTCTTGGTCAACCAAGTGGTGAGGTGATAGATTTGACCCCATCTTGGTCCACCCCATTGGTAGATAATAATATCTGCTCCATGAAATTTGTGGAAGCTCCACCACCATGAAAGCTTTATCAGCTTCTATTTTTTGATTTTTTTTATTCATTATTTGCCCCGTTTATCACACCGCCCACAAAGACTTACGTCCCAAAGAAAGTGTATTTTTTTTTTTTGCGCCATTTATGTCAACCTGCCTCTCGTTTCTTTATGCAAATTTGGCCTATTTGGGGCCCAATATGTGATAGACTAAGTCTAGTATTCAGAAATTGGAATAGGAAAATTACCCAGAATGTGAAAAAAGAGCTGGGATTTAAAGAGTGACTTGCAGGTGATTAAATTTAAATTCAGCAAGGTTGGATATCATGAAAAATCTTTCATAAAACTAATCATGAAAGTTTTGTGACCCTTAGATTACATTTAAAATAAGAGAAAAGTTACGGATCATGAAAATTTTTTTATGAAAATGATCATGAAAGATTTATGATCTTTGGATTACTTTGATTAGTGTGTAGTGCTTTATTCTAAGTGTAATCCAAGGGTCACAAAACTTTCATGATTATTTTCATGAAAGGTTTTTCATGATACGTAGCATTGCTGTTAAAATAAAGCACCACACATTAATTAAGGTAATCTAAGAATCATAAATCTTTCATGATCCCTAACTGTTCTCATTTAAATTAAACATTGATATTTTTGGACAAAAATTTTGCCACTGTATGTAGTATTGTTGTATGTTATATATATGTTTGGAAATGCTATGAATCTGAAATATTGCCACAGAATTTTACCATGAATGTGGTGGAGATTGGATTGATAAGTATGGGGTTCATGTTTAATGAATATATGAGTCATAGATTAATATTTTGAATAAAATTTAATATGAATTTTATAGTTGTGTGTAGTGCTGATGTGTGTAAAATTCTTGCATTCCATCTGTTCGACGTTTTAACAACGTCGCAAATTTTCTACTCTATATAGACTTCTTGATGAGTTTTTATGAAAATATAATATGTATTATGCACACAGAGAGAGAGTTTGAATTAGTAAATGGGTCAAAGTCTTTTACAGTTCTTGTGGGTCTATCAGGAGAGTGACAAAGAAACTCCTTCTATGGGGTTGTCTTTGGCCCAACCTTCCATTTCAAACGAACAAATCGTAGCAGCACTTGGCACCGCTTTTTAAGTCTGATCCTGTGCAAGTCTTCTATTAACAATTTTCCAAGTCAACTGGCGTGTTTACCAGAGAAACAATCTATGGTGGTTGACAATCACTAAAAATATCTCCGTATTTTAAGTAAGAGCATTTCTGTCCTCCATGCTATGGTGGTTTGTTTTCGTTTGCTGAATTGGGTATTTCGAATGGGTTTTCCTTCCATTTTTTCTTTCTTTGTTGTCTCCCATTTAGTGATTGTTCACTCTACTTGGCAAGACGACAAGTACCAACATGGTTGTCCACAGTCCTTCAACTGTGGAAAACTTGGGCCTATCAAATTCCCTTTCTCCAACGACACATATCCCCGATGTGGGTTGCGTACTGTCGATTGTAGCGAACCAGTACCAATAATCTATTGGGGGTGGAAGCACGAACGGTATGAACGGTATGAAGTTAAGGAATTCTTGAATGATGAAGCTGTAAATGTTAGGCACAAATGGCTAGAAGAGCTCATAAACTCCAAAAGTTGCGACATTTTCAGTAACTTGACTCTTCCTGGTGGACCTTCTATTTCCTATACAATCTCTTCCAACCTCACCTTGTTCAAATGCCCTACATACAACAACAGTAAACCTCAACTGCAGGCACAAGTTTACAATTTCACCAACTGCCCAGGCTACACGGTCTACTATACAGATCCTGATCAACATACTCCAACTGCTGCCAATCTTTCACCTGACTGTGTAGTTATTCAACTACCAATGCTACCATCAATCCGGAATCAAAATGTCAGTGATATATTTTCACTATTGGCTTATGAATTCACTATTGGGTGCCATGTGTCAAAGGAATGTAACGATTGTCTCCATAATGGAGGCCAATGTCCATCTCATGGCTTTAGAGAGTTCCATTGCATAAAGGATGAAGGTATTGGCATTTCTGCATTTGCATGCTGTTATTTTTGTATTAATCCCCCACACAAATTGAATCCAAAATCTTCAGTCTCTCTAGCAGTCCAGTTCATATTACGTTGGTGCGTTTTTAATTGACGTGTTGTTTTTTCTCCATTAGTTAAATTCAAGCATTTAAAATATAGAACGTAAATTAATTCTGCATTTAAACATGGCCAACTGATGTTTTTCTCCTTGACATTGGTCGCAGGAAGAAGTCACTTGAAAGTGGTTCTAGCAACAGGTAATATACCTCTGATCAGTTTCTTTACACATGAGTAAATATAGATATATGCATGTTACATAAATGTTTTAAAACTTTTTCTTTATTCATATGCAACATTCATCACATGTTCTCAAATTTGATAGATTCCATGCACCAACTTCAGTCTATAAATACT
>CM069904.1:149665803-149827992 GCA_036172215.1 Camellia granthamiana
TCCGTGTTCCGTTGGGAAACGGATGAGCTGGTGATAGGTCAAAGGGACTGCTTCCATTCGATGAATCCACAGACGACCAAGTATGGCGTTATAAGGGGATGGTGTATTAATAACCAAGAACTCTATCTGGAGGGTTTTTGTCCCCTCTACGACTGACAATACTATTCTACCGAGCGGCCATTCCGGCTATGAATTGAAACCGACCAACGGGGCTGCCGCTGGGGTGAGATGCTGCTCGGACGAGGCCTAGCTTTCTGAACAAATCATAATACAGTATGTCTGCTGCACTGCCCTGATTTACTAGGACTCGTTTTACATCAAATCGTTTCCCAATCCCAACAGTTATAATCAATACATCAGTATATGGGTGCTGTATGCCTTCTAAATCTTTGCTAGTAAATAAACAAGTGCATAAGGGGGATTTAGGTATGGTACGCATCTTTTTCGATGCCAGCTCCACTGACATGATTCGCTAAATTTGCGCAGCCTTAGCGATCTCTTCCTTCAGTGCCTCCTCAGATTCCTGAGCCGCTGTCCCATGGATCACATTTATTATCAGCCGGGGTCGATGCTCAATATTTGCTTCTGGAGGTGGGTTCCCTAGCTCGGCCACTTCCTTATCCTGATCAATGTATTCCCTTAGGTGCCCAGCTGCCACCTAGGTCTTCCAAGTGTTGCTTCAGTGCCCTGCAGTTCTGAGTGATGTGTCCCCTGTCTTGGTGGTAGGTGCATTTGAGCTTCTGATTGCGCCGAGCTGGATCTCCCAACATTTTCGGCGGCCAAACAAAGAAGGGTTCTCTCTTGATCCTTTCCAAGATTCGATAGATTGGCTCTTTGAACACAGTCACAACGGCTTCGTGGGATTTGGACTTATCCACCTCATTCACTGCAATCCCTCGGTGTTCTCCTCGATCCATTCTCTTCTTCTGCCGGGCTGCTTGTTCCGCTGACACTGACCTCGATGGGGATCTGATCGTCTTTGAGATGAGCATACTGCTCAATCTTGGCGCGCAAGTCTTTTAAAGCTGTGGCCGGGCGCTTGGTAAGTGATTGTCTCAACTTACTTTCCGGGCACAGACCATGTTTGAAGGATATGACGGCCATCTGCTCGCTGCACACATTTTCTTCCAGATCATTATACTCTTCCTAGTATCTCCTAGCGTAATCGCGCAGCGTTTCCTCTTGCTCCTTCCTAAGGCCCGAACAGCGTATCCGGCTCTTTTGGGATCTTAGTATTGGAGACGAACCTGGCTAGGAACTCTTCGGAGAGCTGCTTCCAGCCATGAATCGATCTAGCGGGGAGTCGATCGAACCATCGGAGTCCGGTTTCTCCCAAGCTAGATGGGAAGACTTTGCACATCAGTGCCTCATCTCGGCTCCATAGGGACATCATCTGTCTAAAATGGCTGATATGTGTTAGAGGGTCCGATTTCCCATCGTACGAAGTGAACTTTGGTGGAGTGAACTTCTTTGGAGGTCTCATAGTCTCAATCTCCGGAGAGAATAGCGAAGAGACGAGCCTGTCCAGCGCTCGATGTTCTCTCTGGTGAACAGTACGGTCCAGATGATCTCGATGTTGCTCGTTCTGCCTATTGCCAATCAGCCAAGTGCGAAGGTCCTGAGGAGGGTATTCAGTTTATTGACTATCCGTCTTCTACCTCTTGGCCCTCTTCCGGCGTGACCCACGGGTATGGCTACTCGCCGCTTCACTCTGTGCTGGGGATAGGTTGGCTTCGTTGCCCGGAGTCATTCCTGGGGAATTTTTTCACTAGTAGTTCTCTAGATGAGCTCCTTCGTTGTAAACGAGAGGGCTCTGCTTCCATCCTCTTTTCCGTCGGATCACCCAACACCTTCTTAAGTTGAGCTTTCAATTCCTGTATCTCCATTCCCATGGAATCTATAATTCGATCTCTATAATCCTTTTCCAGAAGGAAATGATGAGAAGAACCTCTGACGAAGGGCAGTCGATGCTCGACAGATTCGGGGGTTCGATTATTGTTTCCAGTTTGCTCCTCCAGAATTGTTGGGAGTGCCAAACCTTTGTCCTTCGTCTTCTCTGTCTGTGGAGTATGTGCTGAAGGCGAAGCGTCCTCAATCCCCATTGCCGGAACTAAATGCAGAGCTCAGAGATAGAGTGGTCCACGCTCACCGCACCAATTGTGCGTACCGGATTCCGCACTAGATGAAAGTGGATCGGGGCTCCGCTCTTAGTTGGACTATCCAGGGACTGAGGTACCTGCCACAGGAAGCACCGTCAGAGCTGCCCGGCCGGGGTTGGCCGGATAACCCCTCCGATGTGGGAATTAACAGTCGGAGAAGCAGTGTATAGAGGGTTTGATTTGTATATATGTGTTGTTTAGCTTGGAATAGTTCAGTTACCTTCAATGTGAAGTTCATGTTGTATATATAGTGTTCCTTGCTTGCTTCTCAAGGTGGATTCATGGAGCTTGGATGCTGGCAGGTGTCCTTTTGACATTGCTCATAATGGGGGACCACCTGTTAGTTGCCAATAAATGCATATACTCATTGTAGGCATGCTGATAACAAACCACATTCCTTTGGTTCAACAACTTCCGTGATTCTAGGTGTAGGGGGACCAGCTGAGGTGGCAACCTGCACATGCTTGCACTCACAGCTCCCACGTTTCCTTGAGAGGTTTCTCCAGCTCAGTACTAATGTACTTCAGTTCGGTACTGATGTGCCTTGGCTCGGCCTTTTTCGGGATCATTCATGGAGATAGGCTGGCCCATTATCTGTTCGGACCACAGATTTCGTCTTGCAGCTCGGCCCAAACCAGCACTACGGCTGGGCCAACCTTTCCACTGCGAGTTGGGCCCAAGTGCTTGAGGACTTGGGTGGACTATTGATCATGAAGTTGGGCTCAACTGGTTTGTCCATATACTCATCTGACCCACTTGGATTCGGACTTTGTCGGGTTGGGCTGGCCCAAGGCTTGGACCTGACCCATTTCACATTTAGCCCCTTCATATGGAGAAAAGAAAAATTATTGTGAAAAAAACAAGAGGAGAAGATGAGTCCAGTTTGTATTAGTTTACCACATGAGGAAATCTTAAAGGCATTTTGGAATTACAATTGCCCAGAATGACAATCAAGAGTGACCATACTTGCTGCAAAATGATGCAATATATCAGAGAAAAAAGCATGCCCTCCCAGGCGGATGAAAAAAAAATGGAATCAGTAATTGTGGACTCTTTGAGAAAGATTCTGATCTATATCATGCCCTATTAGAAGTAGAAAGTGCTCTAGTGGGATTCTCACAGGCACGAAAAAGATTACAGTCAGTTTGATAATGAATGAGTTGAGTGATATTGTTTCGTTGGCCTGAACCAAGGAATTCCTTAGATATGACGCAAAACCAATCTTGTTTAATCCTTGTGATGAAGGTACATGTAGTCATGTTTATTGACCTAGCACATGCCTCAACTGCTAATTAGCCTAAGCTAACTCCTAGAACCTGGGTCAATGTTGTTCGCCATACTAACTCTTTGAGTGCTCAAAGCTTAAAATACAGGTTCAAGTCATGCAGAGATTATGAGCAAGATGAAACAGGCTACTTCATGAATGAAACAGACTTCTCTATATCTTTTGAACATATTAGATTGCTTGTGTGGCAGAGACAGACAGATCCTAGAATTGGGAGGCTTCTAGAGACAAATTTGAAGTGTATGATCTTGAGTTTGAATTCTCAGCCTCGTTGATGGCCCAACGAAGAATGAGATGAAAAATCCACTGATCAAACAAACAGATATTCTGGAAAAGCTGTTCTCACAAAATTTTGAACACAGATTCTACACACAAACACAACGGCATGCTTGCAAGTAATGAAAGAATGATATGCCCATTTCATCCAATATGCCTTTGAGTTGAAATCCCATGTGGATTTACTCCAATCCTTGTCTGTTTTACAAGCACCGAACTGTTGCAATGTGACCTTTGGTGTACCACTTGAAATCTTATTGGTGGCTACGTCTCAGCTTGTGTTCAAAAGTTGGACTTTGTATTTATATATTCATATTAGCTTTGCTGGTATGGTGTTGCACACTTCGAAAACTCTCTGAAGACTTGTGATATTCACTGCTGCACCTTCCAGCAGTTTCATAGGTCCTTTTGCTTTACCATTAGTAGCTTCCAAGGGCACTTTGCTTCACTATCATTTTGTCATTTTTTCAGTCAATTTGGTGAGGTTTTTTCTCTTGTTATTGTAATTTGTTAGAATTCACGGGTGTTCGTAAAATCTCTGTGTCTCTTGTAATTCAATGTGCAAATCACTCTGGTGCTGTACAGGGGATCATGTGCAATCCTTCTTAATGTACAAAAAAATGAAAGAACAACTAGTAAAATAAATGTGAATTGGAGAATGAAAAAGCAAAAATGAAGTGTCATCATCAAGTGGGACAAGTAATTTTTTTGTTTTTTTAGAGGGCTGTGCTACCAAAGGAAAGTCATTTTACTACTCACTTTTTATTATGTAAATAAATTGAATAATGAATTGAAAACAACTTCAGTCTTCAAACTAAGGAGTAAGGTTCTTTTTTGGTTATTCTCAGAATATCATAAAGAGTCTAAAAATTTTATAGTGAATACTTTCTTAGGTATACCATATGTCTGGTTATGAGTTAAGCAGTGGGTATTCACAACTCATTTTGACTGTAGGGCCAAAGTTTTTATTTTATTTTTTTGGGTTATTACCTGTGCTGTTAGTTATGACTTTATGTAGCTGTTATTTTGATTATGACCAAAGTAGTTTTTGATTCTCTCTCAAGTGGTGTTTGGTCATTGTGGTGCTTTTGGTTATAACTGAAAATGACTTGATTAGGAGAGAGAGTGGTATCAAAACCACAAAATGTCAAGGTGCACTCAAAAGAAGAAATGTGTATCATAAAATTTCTTGAAAGAGCCACATCATTACACACTTTCCTCTGTATAACATTGCTTTATTAATATATCTTAGTTTTCATGTGTACATGAATTTTTTTTTTTTTTAGAGCAATGTTATGCTTATCATTTGATTTAACCTTATACATTTATCATTTAATATGACACAATCTATTGTCATTGATATAATATGTCCTACGTCAAAGGATAAATACAAATGATCAACTTAACACTGTTTCTTTCTTCTTCTTCTTCTTCTTCTTCTTCTTCTTCCTTTTTTTTTTTTTTTTTTTTTTTTTTTTTTTTTTTAAGTTTCTGTGAGTACAGAATTGGCAATAATTTAGACTAATGCATGGTTAGGATGAATAGTCTAATGAATCATTGATTGCCTAAAGTATTTTCCTTATTACAATTTTCTTTAATTCTGAGGAAATCCCATTGTAATGAGTTTCTACTATATCCCATTGATCTGTGCCTTCTAGGTTTCTCTACAAAACATTAATGAATTGACTCACCTTTTGTCAATGAGTGATGCAAATATGATTTTTTTTCATAAGTAATATTTTTATTAGTTTGAAATTAAATTTAAAAAGTTTAATTAATTTTTTTTAGAAAGTTATTTTTATTTTAACTTCCGAATTTGACCTTGAGTCAAATTTGTCATTTTGATAACTTCTTAATTTTATATAATTTGGACATGATTTGGAGTGTTCAGAATGTGTTCTCTTTATATATTATTCTTATATTTCTTTGTGTTTTTTTGTTCATACCATAAGCTTTCTTACAATAGAGAGGGAGTTCCAGCACCAACTTAGAATGCTATAATAGCGGTAATCGTAGGATAAGTAGGGGTCGAGCTGATTTGATCCATATGAGCAATTATATACAGACAAATTTTATGCAGAATTTTCATATAAAAATATGTGACCCTTTATCATCCTTTCATTTCCAGTAATTATATACAAACAAATTTTGCGTAGAATTTTCATACAAAAAGATGTGACCGTTTATCATCCTTTCATTTCCAACTAAAACACCCTTCATCATGACTTATTAATTTCAATATTGTCACTGCCATATCATTCTGGTTGAGTATTTTGTAAGAAAATTCTGTTCATGTTGAAAATGGAAATGTGAGTTCAGTATTTTTTTTTTTTTTGTAATTTTTTTTCCATCCATTTCCTTCTGCCCAAAAGAAAAAAATATTCATAAAGATCACATAATTCCTTGATTAGTAGAAAGGCAACAACAATTCAATATGAACTGAGCCACTACTTCAAATATCTTCAATTACGAACATGTATAAAGATGAAAGCACCATTTACTATATACATTCCCTCAATATAATTAGCTAGCAAATGGAAAAGAAGAAGAAATACAAACCACTTTCTTGCACATGATAGGACTATCAAACATTTGCTTTCGTATTTACTACTATTCAAGTAAAGCAGAGTGAAATGAAGCCTTGACCACTGGAAATCGATGTGGTAGAGCAACTAACCTATCTATCGGTCACAGAATTTGGTGAAGATGGCTCCTTGCTATTCTTTAACAACTCAATATCATCTCCCTCAGGCAAAGGAGGTGGCCGTGTATTCGACAACACCTGCTCTCCACTGTTCTCACTTTTGGACCCTTGAATTTCTTTCAAAGACTCCAAAACCTCATCCATTGTAGGCCTCAATTCCTTTTCAAGTTGCAAGCACTGAAAAGCCACCTCTGCCACCATGGTAGTCATCCTCTCAATTGAAGAATCTGATTTGAATCCAAGAGATGGGTCTATTAACTCATTAAATGCATGATTTTGGATCCTGTTTAATGCCAAGTTAGCCAAATTAATCTCATGCCTATGCCTACTAACGTCAACAGCTGGCATTGATGATATGAGCTCAATGAGCACAACCCCAAAGCTATAAACATCACTCTTATTGGTAAGTTGGTAACATTGGCGATATTCTGGATCGACGTAGCCAGGAGTCCCTTGTGGAGCCGTTGAGACATGAGTGACACCAATGGGGAAGAGCCTTGAAAGCCCAAAATCTGCAACTTTGACACAAAAATCGTTGTCAAGTAGTATGTTGTTAGTCTTCACATCACGATGGATGATGTCAGAAGCATGGAGGTAAGCCAATGCACTGGCTGTTTCTATGGCTATGCTCATGCGTATAGGCCATAGGAGTGGTCTATCCTTTGCTCGATCACCATGTATATGATCAGCAACAGTGCCATTAGGAATGTACTCATAGATGAGGAGGAGTTCCCTGCTTAGGCGAGAAGTGCAACCATAAAGGGAAACAAGATTGCGGTGGCGCAAATGTGTGAGGATCTTAATTTCATTTATGAACTGGGCTATTCGCCTATAGTTGTGCTCATATAGGCGCTTGACTGCAACATCCCGCCCATCTTGGAGTTTTCCTGGTTGGGAAATCAAATATTGTGCAATGGGCATGAGTAGTGTGAACATAAGAATTCGAATATGAATATGAACATGCTAATTGCAAATGTAAATGTGGTAATTTTATGACAGATAGGAGAACTCTAAACCTTCTTACCATGGTATACAGTGCCAAAACCTCCATCTCCCAATTCCTTAGAGGGATCGAAGTTATTAGTAGCGTCTTCTAATTCAGTGCAGGAGAAGACAGGGACCCCAAAGTAGACACTACCTCCTTCAAGGTCTGCTTTTGAGGAGGGATCAGAAGAAGTGTTCCTTGAAAATACAAATGAAGAGACACAATTCAATTTGTTGCCACACCGTATAGAAACTATGAGCAAGCCAAGCAGCACGATAACTCCTCCAGGTATGGCTGAAGAAAATAGAGGTGTAGTCAGGTTTGGATTCACTCATTAATGCTCATGAAAGCAACAATAAAAGTAACAAGGAACTGGGGGAGCAAAAACAAGTTTTGATCGACTGAAGTTGGTGGATTAAATCCTTAAAATTCAAAAACATGTAACGAATGTTGCATATGAATAAAAAAGAACATTTGAAACATTTATGTAAGATATTTACTCGTAAGTATATTACCTGTTTCTAGAATCAATTTCAAGTGACTTCTTCCTACAACCAATGTCAAGGAGAAAAACATCAGTTAGGCATGTTTAAAAAGACGGGAGGAGAAAAAGTTGATTGCAGAGGTAATGTACTTTGTAAATTTTGAATGCTTGCGCTTAACTAAAGGAGGAAAAACAACACTTCAATTAAAACGCACCAAGATTGAAGATTTGGGATTCAATTTGTGTGGATTAATACAGATATAGCAGCGTGCAAATGCAGAAAAACAAATACCTGATTTCTGGTGAGCTTCTTCATCGGTTTTGCATTGAAACTCTGGGAGATCAGGACATTGGACTCCTTTAAGGTGAAACTCAGGACATTCAATGAACACAATAGAGAATTCAGCAGCCAAAGGTGAAAATAGAGCACTGGCATTTGAGTTCACGATTTGTTGTACCATCGGTAGTTGATGAATAACTTCACAGTTATTGCTAGGAATTTGAACATGATGATTAGGGTATGTACAGTAGACAGTGTAGCCTGGGCAGCCTCCATAACGGTAATTACCATGGAAATAGTCAATTGTCTGCTGGTGCAGGCTGCTGATGTTGCATTTGAACAAGGTGAGGTTATGAGTCAAGATTCTAAAGAAAATAGGTGGTCTACTGGGAACAGCCAAGTTACTAAAATTTTTGCAACTTTGGGCGCTCACGAGGTCTCCTAGCAAATTGTCACTAACCTTTAGGGATTCATCTTTCGAGAATTCATTAACTTCGTTCGATTTTCCCTTCCCTAAATGGATTTTAGGAACTGTTTCACTAAAATTTACCATGCACAACCCACATCGGGGATACGTGTCGTTGGAGAAAGGGAATTTGATCTGCCCAAGATTTCCACAGTCAAAAGACTCTGGACAATTATGTGGGTACATGTTGTTTTCCCCATTAGAGTAAAGAATCACTAGATGAGAGACAATAAAGAAAGCCAAAACGGAGGGAAAAGCCATTCAAAATTCCCAATTTAGCATAGACAAACCACCATAGCGAAAATGGAACAAAATGCTCTTACTTAAAAAAGCAGAGGCCCGTGTAGTATTTGCCAAACACCATTGGTGGTTGTTTCTCTGCTAAACACGCCAGTTGACTTGGAAATTTGTTAAAGGAGGACTTGCACAAAAGCAGAGTTATAAAAGTGGAGCCAACCGTGGCTCTACTACGTGTTCATTGGAATGGCCAGTGGACCAAACACTCCATAGAAAGGAGTTTCCTACTCACCTTCAGGGCCAGAAACTAAAAGACTTGACCCATAGACTTCTTCAAACTCTCTCTCTCTCTCTCTCTCTCTCTCACTGTGCAAATATCCTTTCTTTTACAAGAAATCATCAAGAAGTTGAAAAAAACATTTCTATAAAAGTATCTCTTTCTAATTTTCAAATCATTTCTATCCAATAAATTATAAACATAAATTACACCAAATACTATAAAACCATCTCTAATTCTTAACTTTTTTTTTTTAAATTTAAATTTAATGAAAAATATATTTAAAAGTCATTTTCAATCCGTTCATCAAATACTTATCAAATCAAGAAAGAAACATTTTTTTCATCAAATTAAGAATTCATGAAATCTTTCATTCAATTAGAATTTGATGAAAATTTTGAAAAGATGAAATATTAGAGATTTTTTTTTCCTTCAAATTTGTTTGAAAGAGACATTTGGGATAAGACAAAAAAAATTAAAAAGATTTTGATAGGTTGGAATAATTCGTATGGAATTCTACTCAAATTTAAAGTTACTTTAAATGAAAAAATTAATGAAAAGTTGGAATTTCGGTCTGCGTTCAAAGGTCAAAACGTCGAGCAGACGGAGTGCAAGACTTGTATATCCATTCCACGATGAGCATATTATTTATCAGACATATGGGGGCAATTTATTAAATTTTGAGTGTGAGATTCACACAAATTTATATGTGTGTGGATTCTATACTCATAAAAAAAAGTTTAATAAAAAATTTAATAAATTATTTAGAATGTCTGACATAACTCATTCGCATGAAGGTGTCATTGGCATAAAGGAACGAGAAAGCAGAATAACGAGCATTAAATTATGCAAACACTTTGATGGGGAGAATTGTGTGAAAAACGGGGCACATAAAAAATATCTTAGCTGCAGATAAAAAGCTTCATGGTGGTGCTGCTTCCCACCAATTTCGTCCAACCACATTTACGGATTATTACGTATATCTCTAATAATATTATAAAATTTTGTAATATAAATAGTATAATATATATATATTTATATATTTATAACTTTCACTTTACGTTGGGTTTAGTTTGAGAATTTAAAAAAAGATTTAGAAAGGAAAATGAAGAAGGAATGTGAAATGTAAATAAAGAGCAATGCTGGGACCCCCAGTAGGGGGCGACCCCCAGCACCCCCAGTGACAGGTGCCAAACTGTCACTGGCTAAGACCAAAAAAAAAAAAAAAAAAAAAAAAAAAAAAACTGTTTTTTCAGCCAATGGGAGAGGACCCCCAGTACCCCCACTGGGGGTCTCAAGGCTTTTTTGTAAATAAAATATACTTATATTTCACTTAGTTTCACATACTTTTTACTTTCTTTTTTTTTCAAATCCATCCCTAAATCTTTCAATCAAATACAGCGTTAAAGAACACGTTATAAATTTGTCAACAGTAAATTTTACTACAAATTGCATAAAATACCTACAAACATTCATAACTTTCACTACAAAAAAGTACGACTATCTTATGATTTGTAAGAATGACAATTTGCCCAACCTCTACCCCTTCTGAAAAATTATTAAGTACTTTCGAAATATCACGTGTTGATACTCTTTCATCATATTCCCTTATATTTCAATCATTTAATATAAAATCATAATATCTTACATTTTCGATCAGTCATAATACCATCCGCAACTCCAGTTTGTACACATTTTCTCCTTCCCAATAAGAAAACGGGGAGAGGATAGCTTCACTTGCCCTATTTTTTCCTTCCAAATCCCAATTATATTAAATAAATGACTTCTATATGTTTATCTATATATATAATTTCATCAGGTAGATATAATGAGTGTAAAACACCAAAACATTCACATATATTTTATTTTTTACCTGTGTCTTGATTTTTAATCTTTTTTATTCTTATTACTCATTAATATTTGTCATTTAAAATGTTATATCATCTCTTTCTTATTAACATCAACTCCTCTCCTCTTGAAGGTGACAAACTAGCCAAAATTTCCCCACCCTTCTCCATCCTGTCCACACCCTGGTAAAGGGACGAGAATAGAAGACTACAAACCCACCCCCACTCTGTTGCCACTCCTAGATTTCCCCTACTTTTTATCAATGAGGTCGTGCAAAGGGACAAGATGGGGTCGAATTTTTCTCTTTATCAATGATGTGTTGAAAATTCCATGTGGATTTACTCCTATTCTAGCGTCTCTCACAAGCACTAAACAGGTGCTTCCTCATTTAACCACATTAAACTTGCCAAAGTTCTTGTACAATATCCCAAAAAAAAAAAAAAAAAAAATCAAGTTTATAAAAAGAAACTTAAAACACATTATAAAAGAAGACTACAATCAAACCACTAGTTTATAAAAAAATTGCAAAACTACTTTTATTCCTCACTGTGCCATAATATGGTCACTATTCAGCCCATAGCTCTTTATCAGGGCTTCCCAAAAGGAACTATTGTGGTTATCTTACTAGATGGGTTTGCGATTTCCGTAAAATTTTTGTATCCTCATTTTCTCTAGTCGTGAAATTTTCCTCCTTAGGCTTAATATGGCCATCAGATTCAGGTTTGGCCACTGAATTCCTCTCCTCTGGAGGTAAAATCTGCTGCAAAAACCTATGTATCATCTCGTAGCTGGTAAATGTTATAGCAGCAGATGGAGTCGTTCTAAATAGGTTAGTTGCACAACCTCAGTAGAAACCAGGAACACCTTCCTTTTGGAATACCTTCTTAATGCAATCAACAACGCCATCATACCAGACTTGAGAATTCTTGACTTGTCCTTGCTCTTGCAATCTGGATCGTACAACCTGGTAAATATGGAGAAATCCAAAGATTATGACAAACATAATAAGGTGCAAATTCACAGTATATATACATAGTTACATATTTATACACGTGAAGATAGAAATCTTGGTTGTCACAGATGAGAAAATCCAGAGACACTTACATCGTGGGGTTAAGTCATTACAGAGGCAACTAATTTAGATACTGCTGAGGCAATCATAAGTTTCCCGGGACTTAGCTTACTAGTGGTTGTATTATCTGAACCATCAAGTAAGTATGATCATCATCAATCACATCTCATAATCACATTCGATTAACATCTACAGTCGATTCAAAAAGGAAAGAGGAAAAAGAAAGGATGACAAGAAGAAAACCTTACCCCTTTTCGCGAAGTAGGACTTGATCTTTTCATAAGCTGGAAATTGGATTGCAACATGACTTATCCCAGCTAGTGAAGGCAAAAGACCACTGCTTAAACCACAAAAATTGGCATTATGACACTGAAAATATTTAGTTGAACAGTTTGGTAACTATGATGGCAAAAACATTCTCAGCTCATACAGCTTTAGACACTATGGGACTAACTATTTTCTACAAACTTTTATCTAGTTTAACTGAAAAAGGAGAACAAGCTGCATCAATGTGCAAAATCTCTGGTTCTGTACCAGTGAATCATGAAGCCTGAATCTACCAACTTACAAGTGAAATATGAAGTAAGAATTACTGACCTATACAACCCCTGTATTCCTTCCTCGTGTGAAATCCTTCTTAACGCAGAAAAAATGCCTTTGTAAGGAACCACACCTGGTCTCATTCCCTGTGTCTAAACAAGGAAAGAAATGAACATTGTGAATGATACAAATATGATGTCATATAATAATCTTTAGAGACGCTAAAAAATCAGTCAAATTAACATAGTTAGTAGAAGCAACACTCACAAGGGCTCAGTTCAAATCAGTATCAGAGTAGCCGGAACAACTCAATATATGAAACACTGTAAATGTGCAAACCATAATTTAAGCACATGTCATGGTCATGCGGGACTACACAATTTTATTATTGCTGTTTGGTAGACCAGCCAATAAAAGGATACTTGCTTAAGCACAGTTCAAGTTCATCTATTTAGTCTCAAGAAAATCACAAGGATAGATTTATTTGCCATCAACTTGGAGGAATATTTGGCCAACTTCAACAAAAGGCAAGTATCAACTTTGAAGAGTCTTATCACCTTGTACAAAGAGAGCTTAAGGACATTTCTTGTGAGTTTCTGTGGAACCCTTACTTGACACAATTCCGATGAAAGCTTTCCTGCTAAAAGCCAAATTTTTTACCTCAAAAACTTGTGTATATTCCGATGCCTAACTAAGAGAATTTCAGCTTGCATACTACATATTCTCGGTTCTGGCTGATAGTGAACAAAACTAATATATCACTTCTAGCTAAAGCCATCCTCTACAAGTGAATTCTTAAATACAAGGAGTAGAAAGAAAAGTGTATAGAAAACATTCAAAGGCCCATTAAAATGTATGTAGATAGTCCTATGAAACCAGGATATAGAGTGAACTCAAAGCCTAATGTGAGTGCAAGGAAATTTATTTTCAAGTTTTTCAACATATTATACGTTCAATGGTGCCAGCCAAAGTGTCTCTACGCATGCAATTAATCTTACTCTTCACAAACATAATCTAAAACTTACTTCATTTCATGCTTCTGTCAAATTCCAAACCATGGACCAAGTGCCAATTCATTCTTCAACTGTGTGATACATGGTTTGCTCTAGAGTTCACCGAGTAAATTTAATTAATATGGATGGGGACCAGTAGGGGATTGACAAAATATGGAAAGAAGGAAAAGGGCAAATTTGTTGGCTTTCAAAGCTTAACATATGCATAAGTTAACAATAATGCATGCAAGTCCTCCCAAAGGTATGTTAACCTTTATTTTATTTTCCTTTTATTTTTTGATTTTTGTTACTTTTATTTGACAATTCTGAAGGTATGTTAACCTTCTTATTCGAGAAAAGCATTTCTTTTCATTTAATTTTGAAATTGGTTTAGATGAAGTGGTTTAGATTAATGCTACACACTTGTACAAAGGAATCATTAGGCGGGTAAAATTTAATAGTCAATTTGCACTCCTAATTCTTCTTTTCATATCCGCTTTATTTTATGTGTGCCAAGAGGCTTACTTGCATAGCTCAAAACGCATACCTATGCCAGCTTGATGCATGTGTGTTAGAACTAGAAAGGAGTTTCTCTTGTGAACTCCATCCCAATTTCCAGCTATGGGATTCTGGTTTAGGTACTTTTTTATGTAGAGAAGCATATTTTTTTAACCAACAGGAGACCATTCCCCAACAAAATAATTACAGCTATCGAACTCTGCATAGATAAAAATATAACAGTACATGCATACATATACATTTTTTTACAAGTCAAACATGCAGCTACCAATAGCATTCACTGATGCATTGATTCAACATATATGAGAGAAACTGCGAACATAACAAGACCCAACCTACTTGGAGTCTGGTCTTAACAACCCACAGTGGATTTGTTGCAGTAGCCGTGGCAGCCCCAGCGCCTGAAGCAGCTATCATATTGGCACCAAATGTAAGTTGACCACTGTTATCCACTGCATTATCACAATATAAAATGTGAAAAGAAACCAAAACAACCAACTCAACAAAAGTTAATAGTCCTCACTCAAAGATAAAATGAGGTCAACAAAGAACAAGGTGTCTCATAGCAACTCAAAATACGTATCCATATTGAAAACATTGTAAAGGTTCTACCATGTGAACAGAGCAGTTCATTTAGGTGCTCGTAGACTGTGAAGTACACCTACATAAGAAATAATTACTTTTGTCAGTTAGAGAAATATAAAGAAAATATAAGACAGAATTACGCATGTTTTCACTGAAGGTAAAAACGAAAACAATAATGATAATTTATTGCAAATATAAATTCAAGATATAAACAGTGCCAAGAAATTTGATATCCAACAAACATGTAAGAAGGATAAAGCAAGTGGGAAAAGCTTATAACAAAGTGAAAATATTTGTTGGAAGAAATTGGCTCGAGTCAGCATTGAAAATGAGGGGGAAAGCAGTGCCGTTCTACATTTTTCAAACATGATCACCGAAGGGGCAACTTCTAATATGGTATTTATGTTCATCTGAATATTACACAAAATCTGGTTTTCCCCAGTCATTTGTTGAAACTAGAAATAAAGATAATGCTTCACCACAAAAAGAATTAAAAAAAGAAAAGAAAAAGAGGAGGTTAAAAAATAAAACCGGTGCATTTGTTAGAGCACATGCAACTAAAAAAGTCGCTACATAAACTATTGAGGGGGTTAAAAAATAGGAAAGATCTGTTTTCTACATTTCAGTAATAAAAAAATAAGAAAAAAAAAATTGAAGTCTCAATGGCTCTCTGGCAATGATAAAGGAGGTCCCAGTCAATCGTCTTCAAGGAACAACTTAAGAAAAGTAATACTCACTGCCCAGTCTGGAAATAGTGCCACTAATGTTGGTGAAAGACCACGATACATTCCCTTCAAACCCTCAGTTTGTATCATATTTTGTGGGCTTGTAATAATGATATTACCTGATTATCACAAAAAAATGATGAGCAGAAAATAATTTTGGCATTTATTTATAAACCCAAATATCATCAAAATCCTTGACTAGTCAAACTTAAAAAATAATAATCAAAAGCCTTGACATTATTTGGCACATATATTTCTATAGAAACAACCAACTTTTAAATACTGATTTTTTATGCGTTCCAAATTCTAAAAGATTAGTCAGCCAAAATGAATATAAAATAAAAAAATAAAACATTCCCATTGGTAATGCATAAACAAACAGATCATACTCTGGCCCCCGCGCCAGCGTCGCAGATGATTTTCCTGATGCTCCGGCCGTTAGACGACGTCGTAGTGGCAGAGGTCATGATGAAGGTCTATGGATCGAACAATTGGAAAGTGATAGATTATTTGGGAGTCGAATGAATTGAAAGAAGATTCGCATGGTAGAAGATATATACAACACACATGTATGCAAGACCCGTGTCACTGATACATTATTCGACGCCGCTAGAGAGAGAGAGAGAGGGAGAGGGTGGGGAGACTGGTCTTGGAACGTGTTGGACGCTCGTTGTAAATGGTGGAAGAGGAAAGACCAGACTGTGTCTGAAGGCTGAACGTGTTGGATGGACGCTTACTCTTGACGCCCAGAGAGAGAGAGAGAGAGAGGGGTTTGATTTTTGGAATCTTGAAGTGTTGTTGTCTGTCCAAAAGTACTGAAAAAAGTAATTTGCTAATTTTCAAAGCAACTAAAACCATGGTGATTCTTTTTACAGGACCACAAAAACAATCTGATTAATCATCATAAAAATTTAAATATTTTAGTATTCCCTATTTTTTTAGATTGGAAACCTATTCAGCTTGTTTGATTTCGATTTTTAAGAATTACTTTTTAAAAAATTAAATTTTTTATTTTTTATTTTTATTGAATTTTTTAATATTTTAAGTAATTTTTTTTTTAAATTTTAAATACACCTAACATAAATATTCTTAAAAAGTTTAATATTTGTGATTTTTTTTTTTTTAAAAAATCACTAAATACCAAAAATATAAACACAAAAAAAAAGAGAATTTAGTATATTTTTCATATTTTTATGTATCAACTATGCTGCAGACCCCCAATGGGGGTCGCACCGCCAGTGAGGTGGCGAGTCTCCACTGGCTGAAATTCAAATAAATAAATAAATAAATCAATAAAACAGTTTTTTTTTTTGCCCAATCACGGCGTGCCACCTCACTGGGGGCCGACCCCAGTGGGGGTCCGAAGCATTTTTCTTTTATGTATTTATTAATTTTTAATTTGTTTTTAAATATTTTACTTTTTAGATACATCTAAATAAGGTGCATATAAAAAAATTACTTAAAATTTTAAAATTATTCACTAAAAATTTAAAAAAATACAAAAAAAAAAATTCAATTTTCAAAAAATTAAATCTAAAAAATTAAAAATAAACACACTCATTAATTATAAAAATATCATCATTCCTATCATTTCTTTCTCTTTTATCTCCCTAAAAAATTTAACAAGTCTTGAACTATTACACCTAATTTGCTTAGATTCCTTATCACACTCGACCCAACATCTCGCTAGTCCTCACTGAACGCAACCCAACACCTACGGGGGGGTGTTTGGGGTGGATAATAAGAGTGATTGTAATTTATTTTAATTTTAAAATTTGTATCAGACTGTTTGATATAATTTTTGTTTACAGTTTTTTAGACAAAAATAACTTAAATAAGTTGAAAAAAGATGATTATTTAAAAGTTGGGGAAGAGGTATTTTTGACTTCTAACTTTTAATTATTAGTTTTTAACTTACAATAAGTTGCACCAGACACCCTTATATGCTTGTCACGCGACGACCCAACCCTCTCCAGCCCCAGTTTGCGTGACTTAGTTTTTCCTTCACCTCTTACTACTACATATAAGAAATAAAGATAAAGAAACACAAAGAAATAGATCCATGATAGAAGAAAAACATGGAGAAGGATGCCTCGAATTTGAAGGATGGGTGTGTAGCTCGATTTTTTCGCGCCCCCTTTCAAAGGTTTGAAAGAAAGCCCTACAGTTCGGATTCTCGCGGTTCTGAATCTAATCTCACAAGTGCAATGTGAAATTGATAAATACCAAAGAGTCCAAATCTAGCAAATTGTTTGGAAAATTGATTTTAGGATAAAAAAATGTCAAAATTGAACTGCTTTATCAGATACAGAGTCGCCACCTAAATATTTTATTTTGGAAAAATTTAGGAAACCCATGACTCGTGCTAAAGGCCACATGTCCGTCATCACCAAAGTTGCCTCAGCTCGGGAATTTAGGTACGAGAGGGGAAGGTCATAAATTGAGCACCCCCACTCGCCCGATCGAAAATCGACATCTACTAATCATAATATGATTTTTTATCAACATTATATGCTCTTATTTCGGTTATTAGGCTAGCTTTACTATGTGATGCGCACAAGCAAGTATAAACTAGTTTGCCTGAATTGGAACAACTCAATTTCATGTTTGTTTTGTGAAAATGGGTTTTGTTAGACTTATTTATTTTGATAATTTATTTAATTATGTTTTAATTTATTTGAAAGAGAAAAATAGAATCCAAAATTTATTTTGATGATTTATTTAATTATATTTTAATTTATTTGAAAAAAAAATAGAATCAAAATTTATTTTGATGATTTATTTAAAAGAGAAAAATAGAATCAAAATTTATTTTGTCTCATTATTTCTCACCTAAACCTTTATCATAGATGTTGTTAGAATTTATTTAATATTTGATTAAATCAGGAGTTCAAACAGCCCAAAACAAAGGTTCAAACAACCCAGCATAGCAGCAGGCCAAAAGGTTCAAAGGGTTCAAGTGGAAGATATTCAAATTTGTAATGATGGAGTGGAAGATATTCAAATTAGTAATGATGGAGTATAACGGCTATAAACGGCTATTAATTCAAATGAATACAAC
This sequence comes from Camellia granthamiana, assembly GCA_036172215.1. Lineage (NCBI taxonomy): Eukaryota > Viridiplantae > Streptophyta > Magnoliopsida > Ericales > Theaceae > Camellia > Camellia granthamiana. The sequence continues at coordinate 149,684,299 of CM069904.1, forward strand.
GGCTATAAACGGTTATAAGTTTCATTATATATACCAAAGCCTCTAATAAAAATACGTTAAAAAAAAAATCAGAAAACATTCTTTGATCTATAATCACTCACATCTATTCTCTGAAAAATTCTCTGAGAAGTGTTCTTCAATTTTTTGTTTACATTCTCTCTCAGAAATTATACACTGAGCTTTATAGCATTAAGTTTATCTTTCCTGTGTGAGGTTTACAGAAAAACCAAAGTTTCATTTTTATATCTATCTTTGAGAAATAATTATTGTAACTTTCTGTGAAAACAAAAACACCTTCTTTTCAACCTTGTAAGAGTGTAGTACACTCAGTGTTCTTAACTTAGAAAGTCTGTGTAAAATCTGTAGAGGATTGCTCCATCTGTGAAAAGGTTACTAGCACCCTGTGAAGCTAGAAGATAGTGGAAAATCTCAAGTGAAACTTGAGGAATGGATGTAGGCTTGGTTGAAGCCGAACCACTATAAATCTGTTTGTCTCATCTTTCCTAATCTCTTTACTTTCCTACTATTGCTATATCTATCTAACATTCATGTGCTAATCATTTGATTTACCCTGTATGTTAGTTATACTTCATTGTTATTTTGCTTGATCATTTATTGCTAAGTTCATCTTTGTACTTATTAATAATTTGTTGTACTAGTAGTTAATTTTATTGGACTATTATTAATTTTAATTTGCAGAAACCTAATTCACCCCCCTCTTAGGTTGCTTTTTGGGTAACAGGTTTGAATTTGCCACCTCAAGTGGGCTTAAAAGTTTGCAAATTTGCCACTCAACAAAATGGGCTTAAAACTGTGAATTTGCCACTAGACATAGCGAGCTTAAACATACATTCGTTGAATCGTTCATATTCAAGCAACAAACCTTCATCCACAGACATTCAAGCAGTTTATCAAATAAGCATTTAGCCTCATGGCAAGCATGCTAATCATGGCAATCACTCACACTCATGCAAGTATGCTAAAGCATTAAAAACTCACCTAGTACTCCAAGTTAAGAAAATAAGAGTTGAAAAAATATGCATGATTCCTAACGATATAAGATGTCTAATGCAACACATGCGAAAAATGCAACTAAAATAGGCTCGGCTACTCAGTATTGCATATGAATTGATTTGATAACATGCGGTTAACACATATTCAAATAATGTATTTAAACAACAATGCAGTTAGAATGATGCGTCGAGCCTCGGTGCATGCAATATGAATGAATGGATGCAAGCATAAAGCATAAAGTACGCTGATTGAAACATATTCTTAATCTAACCATCAAAAGCGGATAAATAAAAGGGAGAAAGATGTGGGGTTGTGTACACCGCCCAAACTCCGCTCCGCACGCGAGGGCGCGAATTGGGTTCTAGCTACTACAGTTCGAACTCCTGTCACGGTTCTGATTCTAATCTCACAAAGTGCAATGTAAGACTGATAAATCACCAAAAAGTCCAAATCCGGCAAATCGTTTTGGAAAATCGATTTTAATCAAGAAGTGCCAAACATGGACTGCTTTGCCAGATTTCAGAGTCGCCACCTAAATATTTTATTTTGGAAAATTTAGGAAACCCTGACTCGTGCCTAAGGCCACGTGTCCGTCATCACCAAAGTTGCATCGGCTCGAGAACTTGGGTACGAAGGGGGGAAGGTCATGAAATGAGCACCCCCGCTCGTCCGATCAAAGATCGGCCTCTACTAAGTATGATATGTTGTTTTTGAAAACACATGTGTTCTTATTTCGGTTATTAGCTAACATTACTACGTGATGCGCACAGCACACAAGTATAGACTCAATCGCAAGAATTGGAACAAAACATCTCATGTTTATTTTTCGAAAATAGTTTGAAAGTGCTACTCGCAAGTAGACTAAGACGCAGATTTGCCACTTTCAAGTGGGCTTAGAAAACAACATGATTTTGCCACTCCGCAAAGTGGGCTTAAAACGCACATTTTGATGAATTGTTCTAATTCAAACAATGAAGCCTTCATCCACAGGCATTCATACAGTTATAGCAATTAAGCAAATAGCCTCATGGCAAGCATGCTGTCATGGCAGTCACTTACACACATGCAAGGATGCTAAAACATAAACACTCACAGTGTACTCCGAGCCAAAACAAAAGCTAGTTAGTAATCAATGCATGATCCTAGCTATGTCAACAATGCCTAATGCAACACATGCAAAATGCAACTAGAATAGGCTCAGCTAGCTAAGATGGCATATGAATGCAACATTCGATAACATGTTGACACGTATTCAAGTAAGTATTGAAATACAATGCAGTTTAAATGATGGGCCGAGCCCGGTGCATGCAAGATAAATGAATGATGCATGCATGCAAAACATAAGTATGCTAATTGAAATATGCCCTAAAACTAACCACCGAAAGTTGATAAGTAAAAGGGAGAAAGACGTGGGATTGGAAGACATGCATCACATACGCACACTTATTACAAAATTTGCCCTCTCGACGGAGAGTCCGAATAAATAGGCTAAGCTAAGCTAAGCTACTTATTACGAACCAACTAATTAACTATTCTAGCTAATTAATTTCAAACCGAATTGAAAACTAGCTATGCCAAGCTAATTTAGAATATTACAACATTTTAAACTAATTACTTACAACACAGGTAATTAACTACATCTAGCTAACAAAGCGATAAATGGCCTCGCGGGTGAGGGAGATATGCATGCTCGGTCGCGTCCTCCCTGAAATCCACTATCTTGCCTCTAAATGCCTCTGTTTGTACTCTATTGGACTTCTAGAAATTGTGCCAACTTCCAGAATGTTTCTGACCCACCTTAGGAACATGTTGAGGGATGGTCGGCCAAGAGGGATGGCCATCGGCTAGTACTGGTGGCCGGTCGGCAGCCTTGGTGGCCGGTATGCTGGCTTTGATGGCCGGTCGGCCACTACTTCCTACAATTTCTCCTTTTGCTGCAACAGAGCACAAACAAAGGCATGGCAGTGTATTTGCAAGGAAATGTGTGTGCAACTACACTCCTTATCATGTCTCAAGCTCAAAGGAGTGTAGTGCTCGGCTCTCGGGCCACTAATCACGCATCTCAATGCATGATGGCCAAAGAGTCAAGTTTGCATAATGTTGATGAATGCACAAGTAACACACAAGACTCGAGAGGCCTCCACCTTATCATGCACAATCAAGGGGGACGGCGACTAAGAAATGAGGCACGTTTCATCACTTCAAGTATGAAACGTCTCTCGTTTCTCGTGTTTGGATTAACGTGAGATCCAAACACATGCAATGCATCACACATGCAAATAACATGCTATCTATCAATGCTAGAGTGGCACTCATGAGGTTTCATCATATAAGCAATGCATGCATGGCATATTTGGAGGCTAAAGCATCAAAGTAAGTAAAGAGCATCATACAAGAGGCATGAAATACAATGCTCAATGGACTTAAACCAACCCCAAACAGACCTCATGCATGCCTAAACAATGGCCAAAATGTGCTGAAACTTAAACACAAGAAGCAAGAAAAGCATACTCAACTCATGGCTCGCAAACAAGGCACAAAGCTCAACCCTCAAACGCATTGAAAGAGTGATAAATATGAGAGTATAACAAGGCTATATGCTCTGAAATTATGTGTTAAATGATGCCATTTCACTCAAACAACACAAGTATAGCATGCAAGAGGCCCTAAAACACAAGGCTAGTAAAGAGCAATACACAAGGAGCATGCACTACTAAGCTTAAACAACTAAACCAGCTCTGGACAAAGTTCAACCATGCCAAAATAAAGGCCAATACATGCTAAAAAGGGAGCCTAAAAGCTTATACAAGCATGCATACGCATTGGCTCACAAACAAGGCACGAAGACACAACTCTCAAACACATTGAAGGAGTGAAAAATGTGAGAGTGTGGCAATGAAATATGCTATGAAATCATGTGAGAAATGAGGCCATACCATGCAAACATCACATTCCAAGTATGCTAGGGACCTCAAACACAAAGCTAGTGAAGTTAACTATGCCATAGCTATACAAAGCAAGCCATATATGACCAAGACCACTTAAAACAAACCTCAAGCATGTTAAACCAGTGGCAAAAATATGTTGGAGCAAAGCTAACACATGCTAGAATGATGAACTAAAGCATGAAGCATGTTAGGCCAACAAGCATGATTGCACTACAAGTACCAAAAGCAAGCAACCAATGACCAAACCAACCCAAAATAGAGTTATGGCAGGTTCAAAAAGTCACAAAAACATGCTTGGACTCAGCTTAAAAGAAGTAGAAAAGCATGCTCAAGTACAAGGCCAACAAGGCATAGAAACAAGACAAGAGGAGAGGGACCACTCCCTCTTATTTTGGACCTCAAAAACACCTTTCTACCACTGAAATTCCTCTGAGTTTCAGTGGTAGAAAGGCCATGCAAAGGTTAAAACAAGAGCCTCAAAGGATGGCTCAAAAAGCCTAACAAATAAGGCAAACAAGGGGGTAAAACACCCCCAACTCCCACAGGGCCTGAAGCAACCATCTTTAACACTTAAAAATAGAACTTTTTGTAGTTGAAAGCAAGGCCTAAAACAGTATGCAAAGGGGGCCAAACACTTGATCAAAATAAAGCTTAAAGAGGGAAAACACTCACCCTTGAAGCACAACTTTAAGACAGCAAGTTCTCTGAGTTAAAACCAGCTTTTTGAGTCCAAACAACACCCTCAAGTACCTCAGCAACAAGGTAATGGTGTTTCACTAGGTGCTTTAGTGCAAAAGTGTGAAGAAAACTCACTTTAAGGCACAAACTAGTACAAATATAGAGAGAGATAGAGAAATATAGAGAGAGAGGGACATGTTTTTGCCTTCAAAAATTCAAAACCTCTGAAAGGGGAGAGGAGCCTCCCCTCTTATAGAAATCCAAGTCTCAAGTTGTTGGACAAGCTAGAAGCTTAGTGCAGTCCCTTCATACACGTGTATGGAGGATGCATTCTGTGCTCACCAGCTGGCACAGCTGGCAACAAAATATCTGCAAAAGCAAAGAAAAGGGCTTCAGCCAAAAAATATGGCCGACTGGCCATCAGTGATGCCGACCGGCCACCACTGATGGCCGATGGAAAGAGGGCATGGCTGATGGGCACGGGCCTGGCCGATGAGTTGTAGGGTTGGCCATCAGGCCACCCCTTTCCCTCAGAAACAAAGCCACAAGCTCTTGGCCCACAACCAAGCAGAAAACAGGCAAGTTGAGAGGCTCCAAGGCAAGGCGCACAGCCGAGACCTTCAAGAACTCAAAACGAACACGAGCATGGATGATCATCAAGTGTTCAAACGATGACGTCCAAGTCTTGAGGACGGTCAAAAATAGGGTGTTTACAAGTTGGAAGACATACACATTATTACATTACGCTCTCACGAACGAGAGTCCGAATGAATAATCTAGCTAACCAAGCTAAACTAAGCTAATTAAGCTAATTATTACAAAACTTGAATAAATAGTTAAACTAATTAACTAATTATTACAACACTTGAAATGAGTAATTAACTAACTATCTAAGCTAATTAATTAAAAGAAATTAACCAGGCTAAGCTAATTAAATATTACAACACCAAATAATTAGCTACAACTAATTAGACTAATTAAATATTATAACACAATTAATACACAACCAATAATACTAATGAAATAATTAATTGCATTTGATAAGGACACAATGGAAGATGGATGAAGGTTGCATGCGCATCACTTGAAAGCTACTCTGTCTGTCCAGACCATCTCTGTTTTACCTTCAACCACTGCCTCTGTTTTTGCAAAACTGCACTGTTGGCCACACACCAAGGGCCAGCCGTGCATCACTGATGGCTGGCCATGCATCAGTTTGGTGCAAAGCTCTGTTTTTGTGCTCTGAGATGAAATCAGTGTAGATAGAGCATTTTCAAGCTCAGTTTGACCTTCCTCCTTTCTCTGTCATAGGAAATCCTCGAGAGTGGGTTGGGATTGATTCCAAAACCATCAATGAGCAATATGATCGCTTGATGATCTCGGACTCAATTTTGGACAAAAGTTGATAAAATGCAAAGAATAAGACCAACCCTCTTTCTTGTCATGGTATGAACTCAAAAAGGGAGGTTGCAACACTTCAAGAATCATCAAAATGCTATGAATTAACATGTGACGACTCTTGACACAACTAACTTGGCATAACGTCCGGCCAAGTTAAAGCAATTTTAAGCCTTTTTCTTTAAGTGTGTTGATCCAAATTTTAAACAAATTTTATTAAGCCTTGCCATTCTTTAGTCCATTTGTCCATGGTGATGTTAAAGTCCTCTAAACAAGAAATAATCTCAAACAAGAGGTTCTTCTAAAGCATGAGAGAAAGGCCACATCGTTGGCAATGAATCTTTGAAAAGATTAAGCCATTAAGTAGGAACCTTTCTTACATGATTTGAACAACCTCAATTGGTTGAAACCATTCTCAAGTATGAAAGAAATGAATGATGGATTGATGGATTGATTATTAAACTTCGACTCCAAACATGGAAATGAACAAAGAAAGCATAACAAGTAACAAGTATGCTAACTTATGAGACCAGAAGTGTATTAAACAAGGCATGAACCAATTGAAAAGGCCTAGACAACCTCAAAACAACCCTTAATACATGAAAATCAGAGGTAAAACATGCATGAAAAGAGCTTGAAAAGCTAAACAATAAAGAAGAGAATTAAGGCTAGTAAGCAAGAATAAGGAAGGGTGGCTAACCCCTCCACTTTTGAAGCTTCAAAACATAATTTTTAGCCTTTCTAAACCTCTAAAAATCAGTGTAAATATCAAAGGAAAATAGTGGAAATGAGAAGGTTTGAGTTATAAATAAAGATATAGAAAGAGCAAGCTCTCTCTACCCTTTTGGTAACTCTTCAAACCCAACTCCAATCACTTCAAATAAGTTCAAAACAATTCAAAACAGCAAGAATTATGAAGTAGGTGATAGAAATGAAGTGTAATGACCCTCACCGCTGTTTACCGAATAACCACTGATTACCGTTAAACTGAACTGATTATGACTGATAATTGAGCTGGATAAAATACTGAATTGACTGACTGAAAACCGGAACTGAATTGATTGAATATATATATATATGTTAAATTGCATTTTATCTGTTGACTATTTAATTATCTGTTCATAGTTATATGCTTAAACTGTTAATTGAAGGCCTTATCGGCGGCCGAACCGGGAATTGTTTAGTGTTACATGATCATCATAATTTATGTGATTTTATGGTGTAATTATCTGAGAGTCGATTTGGTATGCTTAAATTAGATTAATTATTGATGAATTACATTGTTTGGCATATTTACTACTTTGCCACCTAGTGGGCCACTATCTACAAAACATGTTGAGCTTATTTACACTTAACCAAAACATTTCATCAGCTCCTCCTTTGTACCCACCGAATTAGAGAGAGAGGATAGAGAGTTAGAGAGAGTTCATCTTGAATTACTTGGAGGCTTAAAGAAATTGAAGTGTTAAGTGCCTAGTAGAGCTTCTAGTCTAGTGATTGAAGACTTGAGGTAGGTTCATTGCCCTCTTATATATGTTTTGAGTTTAGCTCTTGCATGGTTTAGAGCTAAGTTGAAGTCTAGAGCCAATCTATGGCTTGTAATGTTGAATTGTAGCTTAATTGTTGCATGCATGTGTATAGGGAAGAGTTTTGAGCTTGACTTCATGGAGACCTTGCATGCATGTCCATCTTTTGATCATAATCCATGATTTCATCATGTTCTTGAAGAAATGGGCTCAATTGAGCAAGCTTTGAAGCTTTAATTTGATTTAAAATTCATGCATGCCATGGTTGGAGCATGTTCTTGGAAAATGGTTTGAAATAAACACCCTTGGGCTTTGATTTCTCAAATTGAGCTTTGAATCATGTTATTCTATGTGTTTACAAGTGTTTTTCTAGAAATTAGCCCAAGAGGATCGAAAATTATGCTTTTAAACTTGATTTTGAGCTTGGGACTCAAATCTGAAATTTCCAAATTTTGGTCGTCCGCTCGAGCGGGGGAAGTGCCGCTCGAGCGGGAAAATCGAGCTCCCAGCATCTTGCACTATGCATCAGTCCGCTCGAGCGGAGTATTGGACGCTCGAGCGGAGGACTGGGTGACACGCTCGAGCGGGCGTCGAGCGGAGATTTCACCTATCCAGTACTTTTTGGTCCGCTCGAGCGGGGATGTTGCCGCTCGAGCGGGGACCTTTGTTTGCTTGTACGCTCGAGCGGCGGAAACCTGCGCTCAAGCGGGACCCTGTTTCACTGAAATTTCTGAAAATGTTTTCTAAGTACATCTTTGCATCCTCATTCCATCCTAGGAATTCTTAGGCCTAGTTTAAGACATCTTAATGGGGATATAGATGTAGAACACACCGAGGCATTTAGGGATTAAGTTATTATCTTTCCCAACTATGAACTTAGTGTGTGTTCACTCTGTTAACTGTATAGGGTTGGCATTCCAAGAGGACGCTCTAGTCTACAGTAGCCCAGAACTCTGTGAGTAACAATTGTGTAAAGATATGTTCAAATGATTATCTTCTGAACTGTTTACTGAACTGATATTGTTTATTGAATGAGTGCATGTCCTATGTTCTGAACTGTATTGTGGCATCTTTAGCAACTACTGTTTACTGTTACTGTTACCGTTTGAGAAATCTCTGCCATCGACGGTCTGTGAACGGATGGCCCCATCGACGGTCTATGAACGGGTGGATTTGTCTAATCGATTCGGTTCCCACGTTGGAACCACTACTATTTACTGATTGATGGCCATCATTACTGTTCGGTTCTTTAAGACCTACCGTTTACTATACCGTCATGCTAAGGTATGTACTACATACGACCATTTACTGTACTGAGCAACTAATATACTGATTGAAATGAACTGTTTTCATACTGTAAGGACATTTATTCTAAACCTCTTTACGCATTATGTTATTCACTGGGTTTTAGCTCACTGCTTATATATATGTGTAGGTGTTCAGGCACCAGACCGCAGCTAGGAGCGTCGGGGTAAACTCCAGTTTTGTCAGCCAACCACCGTGCCTCACTGTGAGGTTCCGAGCCTGCCAAGCTTTGGCTTAGGGGTGTTTTTATTTCCCCGTCCGTCTTGGGCTGCTTTTGTAATATTGTATAGTCTGTTACTGTACTGTTTAATAGGGATTTGATCCCTGTCCTGAATGGTTGTAAATGTTTTGCATACTGATCTGCATAATGTATAGAGAATCTTTTTGGCATACAGACTGTCACAGCTCATTGGACATTATTTATTTACCGCATTGGCTTCCGCCAGGCCCTGTACTCTGTTTTACTGTATTACTGTTAAGCAGGCCTTCGGTAATCATGGATTACTGGCCGGTTACGGTGCTAAACCCATAGGGCCGGGTTTGGGTCGTGACATGAAGGCAAGAGAGAAGAATACAAGCTTATACCTTTCAAGGGGTAAGCTTGTTGTTGATGCCTTAAACTTGGTTTCAATGCACTCTCAAGCTTGAATTATACTTCTCCAACATTAACCAAGGCTCTAGGGTGGTAAGACAAGGTTGTGTATGGTGTCTATAGGTGGTATGAACAAACTAGGTTAGCTTAAAGATGACTTGGAATGGAAGAAGGAGGAGACAAGAGCTCTCAAGGTGTATATATGACTTCTAGATTTTTGTTCAACCCTCAAAACAATCCCAGAGCTTTGGTTTTATAGAATTCGAGCTCAAAAGGTGATAAATATCATCAAAAATGGACAACCGGTGTCCTCTCGCCCAGAATAGTGTTTATCACCATCGAGGGAGGGCCGGCCGACCATTCATAGCCACGACCAGCCATCACTGATACACGGCCAGGCCTTGATGGCCTCCCTTATTTTTTGGTTCAAACTCAGCTCAGGGTAGGAAAAGGTCCAAAAATGAAACTCATGGGTTCAAACAAGGTAAATGTTGAAGATGTGAGGTTATTTCGGAAGCTTGATTGATTCCGAATTATTGCGAATTCATAATTCAACTTTTATCATCGAGTGTATTGAACCAAGCGTTTGAGTCTTACGGGCGGTCAAAAATGGGGTGTTTATAATTGCCCCTCCTTGACAGAGCTCTAAGTCATAAAATAACATGAGTGAATGTCAAAGCCCAGAGACGACCCATTTTGACATGGCCATAACTTGGACAAAAAAGCAAGACATAAATTAAAATGGTTACGCCCGCAGGCTACCTACGAATCCCTTTGCAAGGAATCAAACCACCGTAGTTCTGGGGCAAGATGCAAATGACATGCGTGATGCAAGAATATAACTTATGATCATGCAATGAGGCTGCACAATGAAACATTTGAATGCAAACGCAATGCAAAGAAAATGACACAGTTAAACAAACTGAAACAAGGCACAACAATTCCAAGCATGACAAGAAGTAAGTAAATAAACACGCCACGCTTGAGAATCACGAGCCAAACCACATTTCATGCAGAAAGGATGTAAGAAAATTAAAACTTAACTACGCGACGCGCAGAAAATGTGAAGAGTGACATAACCGTCGGGCACACCCGAGGTCTCAATTGAGATCCTAATGTGTTGCACGTAGAAGGAGAAAAAAAAGATAGCGTGAACACCGGGACGCACTAGAATGTTTTTAACCGAAGGGGGTGGTGTGAACACCGGGACGCACCCGAATTTTTTTAACCGAATGGGGTCCTAACGCGTCTCACGCGAGATGAGGAAGAGTAGTAGGAATGCGATTCAAAGGGAAAGAATGATTTTACCTGGAACTCCTCTGGATGAACAGTACATACAATATCGTGTTGGTAAGAAAAGATGAAATGAATTACGAACTGAACATGACAAGTCATCAATGACCAGAACAGTTTAAACAAGATAGATCATGAAATTAAACTAATGAAATAAAATCAACATAGATCAAATTATGCGCTCACGTAATGAAACAAAACGAAATGGATATCTAACTCCATCTCTTCACTTCCTTCGATCTTTTTTCTATTTTGCCTTCATTGCTTGTTTTCTTCTCTCTCTTTTCTTTCTTTTTTCTTCTTATTATTTTTTTCAACACTCATTTTTTTTGTTAACATACAACTCCTTACTACACTTAAATCAAAACCCACGGATCGAAAACTCAAAATTAAAACCAAAATAAAACTCAAAATTAAAACCCGAAACTATAACTCAGAAATTAAAATAATGATGAAACAAAACAAAACAAAATAAATCAGCAACACAAAAAACAACCCAAAAAAAAAAAAAAACAGAATTGAAATCACCAAAGGCCGGCTGGGCCTTGGCGATGCACGGCCAGGCTTCGACAGCGACGGCCGGCCTTCGACAGCGACGAAGGGCAGTACGGTAAAAGCCACACCCATGGCTCTTTAAAACACAAAATAGCTTCCATTTAGATCACAACCTAGGTCAAAAATCCTCTTTTTTCCTCTCTAAACTTCCCTTCTCTCTAGATTTCCTCTTTTTCTTGAGTTTACCCAACAACCCCTCACACAAAATTTCCTAAAACAACTTGTTTTCCCTCTTCATTTTGAACCGATTGAAAATTGTTTTGGTTGAAGTTTGGGTTTTCTCTTTGTTTTCCTCTTCTCCTACTTCTCAATATCTTTGCCCTACTTTTCGTTTTCTTGATTTCCATCCCCTCTTTACTTTCTCTCTCTTAGGGTTTGGATTTAGGATTTCACCTATTTTCACTCATCTCTTTTGCTTTTTCTTCACCTTTTCATGGCTAGTGACGAGGTTCCCATTCTGGAGCCTGCGATAGGTATTGGTGCTACCCTTAGTGCAGACATGGAGGGTGGAGGAAGCTGCTGCATTGCTTCTCCTTGCTGAGAGACCTTTTGACGCGGCCACATACCAGCTGTGTACACATGTGCCACCCCTTGGCGGCATTTTCAGATTCGAGGGCTTTATTCCAGGGTTGGATGAGGATACTCTACTGCGAGTGCCCATGGAGCATATCTCTGTCGACGCTTCCACAGTACACAACTTTTCTCCCCATTTTACTTTGCACACATATCGAAATATTGAGCTTGATGAACAAATCACTTGTCCCTGCTGTATATATACTAATAAAACTTCAAATTGATAGGTGATCGTCAGGAGGACAGGTGGCTACGGCTCTATATTCGGCCCCCGACGTTGGTATGAGCAGCTTCCTGCAGAGGTCTGCAACTTTGGTAGATGTTGCTGGCTTTGGGGCCCTTTTGCTCCGCGCTTATACAGATGAGGGCCGAGTTTTGGCTTTATGGGGCCCTAGTAGAGAGATGGTGGGACACCACCAACTCATTTCACTTCTCTTCTACCGGGGAGATGACAATGACCCCATATGACTTCTCAATGTTGACCGGTTTGCGGGCTGGGGTTAGCGGCCCAGTCCTTTTCGATCCACATATGACTCAGTAAAGAGATGCATAGCTCCAGCTTCTCGGGGCGATCCCAAACACTACCAACCACGGGATGGTGTGCTACAGTTGGTTCTTGGAGCACTTCTCCGACACACAGCCAGCCACTGCAGACGAGATTGCCCAGTACACCCGTGGCTTCCTCATATATCTTCTCGGTACTACCCTATTTGTAAACAGGGAAAATACCGTGGGATTATACATTCTAGGAGCATTGGTACATCTTCATCAGGTGGCGGATTACGACTGGGGTGGCGCAGGTCTGGCCGTCCTATACTGCTACATAAGCTTCGTCTCCCATCGCAAGGTGGAATTCACTTGGCGGCTACTGGAGGGTTTGGAAGGTACATCCTACACTCACCTTTCTGATATGCTTTACATTCTTTCACTGTTGCATTTCTTGCTCATCTAATCTGTTTTCTCATGTCATCTATCTACCTTTGGTTTGCAGCTTTGGGTCTACACATATTTCACTTCATTGGCTCTAATTCTAGTGTGGCCGGTCGAGTTATCTGTACCCCCCCCCTCTCGGTACTACAACTTGCAGTTCGAGTGACGTCGCCATGTAGATCTCACCTTCTCATGTTTTCGTAATTTTTTTAACACTATCAAGGCAGATCAGGTATTGCACTGTTTCCCACACTATATGATCACTCTTATACTGTTGTACTGTTGTACTGTACCGTATTGCCATTCTCATACTGCACTAACTTCCGACATTGCATTAATTCTGACATCGTACTGCCATTCTGACATCGCACTAATATCTGACATTGCACTAATTTTCTCGTACTACACTGATATCTGACTCTGCACTGATTTTCTTAGGTTGACTGGCACCCTTGGACAGGCATTCCCCAAGTGTTGAAGGCAACCTACACCGCTGTCTGGCATGCTTCCACGATGAGGATCCTGTTCGAGGGCTCTTTTGGCCAGGCATACTACCTGAGAGAGAGATTCATCTGCCAGACCCGGGGCGTTGCTGACCCTGATATTCCACATCCTCCTCCTGCCCGCATGAGGGTGGTAGATAATTTACAGGATGGTTCTGAGCTAGACCTCTTGATGATAAGTGAGGACGGCCATCGTCACCTTGAGCTCGGCGACTTTACAAATTTCTTACGCACTTGGGTGATGGCACCTCTTACTCCAGGTGTAACTCGAGCTGTGCTAGAGGTTGTTGTTGTTCCTGCTGCTGGGGGCTGGCGATGCGTCCATTGGAGGTGCCCCTGCCGTTACTCCCATTCCTAGATTGCCCGTGCTTCCCCACCAAGATCGTATATATGCGTCTAGATGGAGTGATCAAGCAGATCCCACTTGAGCCCATCGAGAAGAGGGACCGCAGACTTGTGTTTGCCCCTGACGTTGAGCAGGTACACTTTTTTTTTATGCCAGTCTATGTTGCACTTTAGCTTATTCTCAGCCATTACTGTTCACTATTCGATTACTTCTATCTGCTTTTCTCAGTTTCTGTTCTTTTGTAGATTCCTTGGGTGTACGATGACAAGCTCCTTCGGACAATCGACCAACTACTCATCATGGTACGGAGAAGGCAGACTGCCTTAGTCACCCAAGGGATTGAGGTACATTCTGTGTGTAGCCTACTGTCATTGCCATACTGTACACTTCTGATCACTCTATCTGATATCTGATATCTTTTTCAGCTTGAGCCGGCGCCAGCAATGCCTGCATGACCTTCCGCAGCCAGTAGGCAGAGACGGGGCCCAGTGAGAGGCCGAGGAGGCACTGATCGAGGAAGAGGCCGAGTGAGGCAGCGCTTGCCTTCCGAGGAGTCTTTTGACAGGTCCACGACTCCTGAGGATGAGGGAGAGGAGATTGACCTGCAGTCGAGCAGGCCTAGTGATGATAGCGATGCACCTCCTCCACAGCCGAGAAGGAAGAGAGTGAGGATGGGCTACTGATGATGATGATGATTTTGCTTTACTTTGCTTTTGTTTTCGTTTTGTTATGTAGTTATAAAACTAGCTTCAGATAGTCCTTTTGTTTTTCAAAAAATTTCTTTTATTTTGGTTGTGTAAAACGATGATCGGGGTTGGGCCCACCAGTTATGACAAGCAAGCTTTGTTGAATGATTTCTTTGCATAATATGATGAACTGTATTACCCTTGCATTTGTAACCTTCGAAACTATGAATGCTTTGCTCTTGAATTGGTTCATGAATCGGATAATGACTTACAACCAATCAAAACAAAAAATTCAACTCGATAATGGAAAAACGAAATGAAAACAATTCGAAAAAGCTAACAAACACTTGGTACAAATAAAAACAAAACTCAAAGGTACAATTAAAGTCCATTCAAACAAAGGCCAGGTTTCACTGCAACAGACTTGCACTAGGCCAGCATGAAGACCCAGCCGGGCTTCACTGATGCACGGCCGACCATCAGTGTAATGTCGGTCAGTGCTGTCCAGGTGTCATGCTGAGCTCCTTCTCAGACTCTATAAATAATGCTCCTATGCTGCTTTTTTGGCAAACTCACAAGTCCTTGATATTTTGCTTTCAAAATAAAGATATTATTTGTCAACAGGCTTCGGGACTGGGTAGCCACCTTGGATGGCTTGGAAAAGGTGAATTTCTGTGGCTTTAGCCTAAACGCCCTTTTTCCTTTGAGCCGCACTTCTCTTTGCTTTCCGTTCCTTCATGTTGTGGTTCGGTGTTGGAACTCAATCACACATGTCTTTAGCTTCGGGGGACAAGAAATATGCCCGACAATTGAAGAATTTCAGGCATTAATGGAATCCCAGCGTGATGAGGAAATCATACCTCAAAACTCAACCCCGCTTTGGCCACATCCAAGCTTTGGGACAAATGTGTGGGCTCACTTTACAAGAGGTTCGATCTTTGGTCCACAACGGAGAATTAGATGTTCCTAGTCTGATTCATCAATTTTCTGACGTTAGTGACTGAGGCGACCTTCTTTGGCGGGGTTTTAGGCAACATGCCCTTTGCTTGTGTATGCTGGCACATTTCCTTTTTGCCCCTAATTTTTGTGGATCTAGTATTCAGCTAATTGAAGTGGCGCAAGGCCTAAAATAGGGCAAAAGTTGCATTGGCTTAGTGTTGGCCGAGACTTTGATGGGCTTAGCCGTCTTCCATCGGCGAGAGACTACCAAATTTGCAGAGACTCCACTACTCCTTCAGGTAATGTTTCCCACCCTTTCTAATATGTGTTTCTCACATCACTCGGCATTCATGCTCTATTTTTCTCTCAAAGCCCTTTTCTCACTTTTCCTCTCAGCATACATCTCTTTATTCTTTAATCTCTCTTTTTTTTCATCCCTTCCCAGATATGGCTAATGGAAAAGCTGAAGGTAGTGGACTCTTGCCCTGCGTATTTAGCTCGAGCATACTTTTTCCACCAACAGCTGATAGATTTCCCGAATGAGGGATGGTGGTGCCACTGGATGTGCAACAGGTCTGCTGTTGACATTGCTTGGCGTTGTCCCTAGCTTAATCTGGCCAAAATGAGCTACAGCATGACTCGGCAACCTGGCATTCAACTGATTGGCATGACACACTGTGTATTCTACTTTCCGTTCCAGTTCAGGCGTCAGTTTGGAGATGATCAGACTTGCCCAGAGGAGGGGGTAGAGTACCCGGTTTCATTCCCCATCCGAGGTTCACATTTGGCTAGGCACCTCACTGTTTGGAGGACGAGAGACCTTCTGGCCCTTGCTCCTAGTTTCAGCTGCACCCTTTCTAACTAGTGCCTGACTTGGCTCGAGGATGAAGCACAAACTGGGCCCACTTTAGCATCAAAAGCTTCCACGAGCACAAGTGGGAGACGCAGGAGCACCTGACTCATCTGTGCCCCTAGTTTATTGCTTTAATCTTTACTTTTCAAGTTTTTTGAATGTAATAAAAGCAACTTTGATTTGTATCGCGAGTTGGAGAACTTTGTATTGAAACCAATGAAATTAAAGTTGTGAGGACTGAAAGTTTTCCTTTTGGTCCAAAAATGGTCTAAGTTGTAAAAGGTAAAATTTGAACAAAAATCAACTTTTATCAAGACTTTTCAAAACCATTTTCGATAAGGATCACCACTTGACACATACGGAATCAATCCTCGAGATGTACAACCCCGAATCTAAAGATAACAAATTGCCCCTTGACTGAATAGCACTGCTCAGCACTGTAACCAACTCTTCTCTCAGAGTAAAGATCACAACCGAACCCTTGGGTAAAGAACAAAACAAAGATGACCTGATCAGACATATGAACAGGACAGTTGAATTGGAGGTGTTTACGGCCGAACTTCGGGATGAAGTTGCCTACGTATCTCAAAGATGGGAATCAAGCCTTACATAGTTCGGTTCAGGTTCACTTTAGTATTAACGTTTTTCTTTTGCGCTTTAACTTTTGCCAAAGCCACCCTTTAGGGTTTTCAACCTTATGAGCTCAGTTTTTCTTTATTTCTAATGTTTTATGCTCTAACTTTTGCCTAGGTCATCCTTCTGGGTTTTTGACCTAGTGAGTCTCTCAGGGATAGTATTTCTTCAACTTGTTCATGTTGATCAGTTAGGAAAATCCTAGGCCATCCAGGTCCATGAGAATAACAGCTCCACCCGACCAGATAGTTTTGATGATGTAAGGACTAGTCTAATTGGGTCTGAACTTGCCCCTAGGGTCATGGATGGGTGTTCGGTTGTCTTTCAGCACCAAATCCCCCTCTTTGAGATTCCGGGACTTAACCTTCTTGTTAAAAGCCCTGGCAATCCTGCGTTGATAACCCTGAACATGGTACAATGCTTTCAACCTTCTCTCATCAAATAGCATTAGTTCTTCGAACCTGCTCTGTTGCCAGTCCGCCTCTGCCATCTGACACTCAGCCATAACTCGCAGCGACGGAACTTCTACTTTGATTGGCAGAACAACTTCCATCCCATAAACAAGAGAATAAGGAGTTGCCCCTGTAGACGTCTGAATTGAAGTTCTATAATCCCGGAGTGCAAATGGCAGTTTATCTGGCCAGTCCTTGTAGGTCTCAACCATATTCTGTAGAATATGCTTGATGTTTTTGTTGGTTGCCTCAACAGCTCCGTTGGTTTGCGGCCGATATGTAGATGACTTATGAAAAGTCACATTGTATTTCTCCAACAAATCGATCACTTCTTTCTTGAAATAGGAGCCATTAACTGAAATGATCTCGTTTGGGACTCCATATCGGCAAATGATGTTGTTTCGGATAAACTTAGCCACATGCGCTGCTTTCAACACTGCATAAGACTGAGCTTCCACCTACTTCGTGAAATAATCAATTGCCACCAGAATGTATTCATGCCCATTTGACCTTTTCGGTGTGATTGGGCCGATGACATCGATTTCCCAGACTGAGAAAGGCCATGGTGAAGTCATGTTGTACAGCTTCGATGGCGGGATGTTCATGCGATTAGCAAGAATTTGGCATTTGTGGCATCGCCAAACAAAACCAATATAATCCTCCTCTATAGTAGACCAATAGTAACCTTGCCTAAGAATCTTCTGCGCTAACATTACTTCGTTCATGTGCGCTCCGCACTCTCCCCCATAGATGGCCTCCATTAGGCACTTTGATTCCTCTGTTTAGACACATAACTTGTGCATTCCCAAATGACCCATCTTGTATAGTTTACCTTCGTAGATGATAAATTGAACAGCCATCCGCCATATTGCCCTCTTATCTTTGGCATTTGTCGCTGGTGGATAAACCTCCTTTTCCAAGAAGTTCCAGATATCATAGAACCAAGGGTTTTGATCTTGCGCTTCATCTATTACGGCGATAGTCTCGTAGGCTGGCGTATATCTCTGCTCAATGATGATTGGACGCATTCGGACTCCAAGCGGGATGTCTATCATGGATGATAGAGTTGATAAAGCGTCAGCAAAGCTGTTGTTCTCTCTTAGTAGATAAGTGAAGGTCAGCTTTTCAAACCTAGGAATCAGAACGTCCAAGGTCTGGTGATAGATCTTCATCTTTTCTTCTTTGACCATCCAGTCTCCTTTTGCTTGAGACGCAACTAGATTCGAGTCCCCGATTACATCTAACCTTTTTGCCCCTAGTTCCAGGGCAGCTTCCAAACCAGTGGTACACGCCTCATATTCTGCCTCGTTATTGGATACTTTGAACCAAAGTTTGAAGGCTAAGGATATATGGGAATTTTCGGGTGCTATCAACAACATACTTATCCCATAACCGTATTAATTAGATGCTCCGTCAAAGTACATTGTCCAAATCTCTTCCTCGACTTGTAGAATAGCTTCATTTGGGTACAGATATTCTACCGTTTCATCCCTTTCTACTGAGTGATCTACTAGGAACTTCGCGGGGTGTAACGGGTCGCAGAATCCAGCATTATCTTGCTTAGGTAATAGATGGCTTTCTCCACCCTATCCTCAGATTCCTGAGCAAGCATGCATCCCATCGTTGTTTCCGTTACTGACAGATACAAAATTAAAGGCTTCCTCCGCTACGGCGGCGACAACAGAAGTGGATTCTGAAGGTACTGCTTGATCTGCTCAAAAGTGAATTGACACCGATCATCCCATCGGAACTTCTTTCCTTTCTTCAAGAGACCAAAAAGTGGTTCACAAGTCAAGGTTAATTTTGAAATAAATCGTCTTATGAATTGCACTTTATTTAGAAAGCCTCGTACCTCCTTTTCAGTCCTTGGTGGTGGCATTTCTAGGATGGCCTTGATTTTGGAAGGATCTACCTCGATGCCCCTTTGTGTGATCAAGAAACCCAGCATTTTCCCTGCTGTTACGCCGAAAGTACACTTTTGTGGACTCAACCTCAGTCTATATTCTCTGATCCGTTGAAAGAATTTCTTTAAGGTGGTGTAGTGGCCTTTTCTTTCTTTGGACTTGACAATTATGTCGTCCACGTACACTTCGACCTCTTTATGGATCATATCATGCAGAATAGTGGTTGCAGGCCTTTGATAGGTAGCCCCGGCATTCTTCAGCCCAAACGGTATCACTCGATAGCAGTAGAGTAGTGAAAGCAGTTTTCTCTCTGTTCTCGGGCGCTATCAGAATCTAGTTATACTCGAAAAATCCATCCATGAAGGAGAGAAATGCATGACCCACGGTGAAGTCCACTAATTCATCGATGTGTGGTAGAGGAAGGTCGTCTTTCGGACTGGCTCTATTCAAATATTTGAAATCCACACACACTCGAATTCTACTATCTTTCTTTGGCATTGGGACAATATTGGCCAACCAAGTCGGATACTCAGATACTAGCAAGAACCCTGCGTCTATTTATTTGGTGACCTCTTCTTTAATCTTCAAAGCCCAATCCGAGCGTATTTTTTGCAACTTTTGTTTGATGGGTCGGGCCTCGGGGTCGAGAGGGATCCGATGTTGTACAATCTCAGGATCGATTCCAGGCATGTCTTCGTAGGATCACGCGAAAACATCTTTGAAATCTTTTAATAAAGTGACTAAGCGTTCACGCTCCTTCGAAGACAACATGGAACCGATCTGGACCAAATGTAGATCCTTCTCAGTACCCACATTAAAAGCAATGATTTCATCAGCAAGGGGTTTTGTAAACCTTTCCTCTTCTCGATTAGTCAAATTTTTCAAAACCAGAGGAATTCCTTCCTCTTCGTTTTCATCAAAATTTTGAAAATCATGATCAATGCAATAAATAAGTGGCACAGAGAAATACTTAGAATCTGCAGTGGCATTCTCATTCACAAAGTATAGCTCATCCAGCTCATCGGTTACAACCGACTCAATGGAAAAAGAAAAGGATGACCTGGACAAAACCTTGGCATCCGGCTTATCAACCCTAGGAATGCCGGACCCAGACTCAAAAGAACTGAAATCTGATTCTGACTCCACAGACTCTATGGAATCAAATTCTGGTTCATCACCCGACTCAGAACTGCTAGACAAGTAGCTCTCCTCCAGCTGCCAAACGAGAGATGGTGCTTCAGATGCATCCAAGATGCTGCTAGAAGGGTTCACACCCAGTTGGTCCCTAATCATGGAAACGTCAGGTTATCCCCCAAGCTCTTTGAGTCGATTTGAGGATCCGAAATAAGACATGCCAGTGCTGCTCCTACTTCAAGCTCGTTGCTGTCGGAATCACTTTCTGTGCTTTTCGCAGCTTCAGCAGTCGGTTCAGCCATTTCCTCTGCATCACTGTCTTGCAATTGCAAGTCGAAGAAAATTTCAAAACAAGGAACTTGCTGCCTCTTAGAGTTGAACCAGGGTTCGGGGAATTCACAAAGCGGGAAGTCTTCACCCTCCCGAACAAAATGACCATTCAGGGTTCCTCGGATAGGTCGATGCACAAGCTCATAGCGCTTCCCGGTTTGCTTAGCTCTAGCTCTGCCGGCCATCTTTCCTAACCCAATCCTCTTTGGTGGGCATATAGCCAAGACCAAAGGCATGTGGGTTATGTGGCACATCGGCCAATGCAGTAACGCCCTTCCGGCCACTTCTTCCCAACCCCATTCCTGACATATGTTGGAGCTTGTTCATGAAATAGATTGATTGGGCACTGACATACAAGCCCTCATCAATTGCCAAGATAGTTTGCACTGCCCGAGCCTCAGCTAGGGTAAATCCAGAGAGGAAAACATCCTCCTCGCCATGAACAATTTCCAGCACATGTGTAGTTACCTCTGGTGGAGGATGTATAGATGAATTCCCAAATACAATAGTCACCCCTTTTCCATGGGGGTATTTCAACATTTGGTGGAGGGTAGAGGAGACAGCTTTTACTTGGTGCAACCACGGCCTTCCTAGCAATAAATTGAAAGTGCCCAGCATATCTAGGACATGGAACTCAATATCCTGTTGAGTTGGGCCCACTTGAAGTTCGATTTGTACCGTGCCCATCACTTCCCTGCTTGTATTGTCATACACCCGAATGGGCTGTAGGCACGAAATTTGCTGGTTTCAGGCCGATGGCATATGCTGTGTGCGCCGGACAGACATTGATGGCCGACCCAGTATCGACCAACACCACTGGCACTCATTTTTCTCTACACTCCACTGATATGTACAGAGGTTTGTTATGTGTTGAACCTTCTGGCGGCAGTTCCTTGTCTGAGAAGGTTAAAGTTGGCGCGGCGCCTCCCGGGAAGACTAATCCAACAAAATGTTCAAGAGTTGTGTCAATGGATAATTTGGCTTTATCCATTGCTGATAATACAGCCTGTCGGTGCACGCGGGAAGCCATGAGCAGACCCTGGATTGAAATATCGGCCTAGATCTTATTCAGCTGTTTCAGCACCGCTTCTTCTTCCAACTGCCTTTCTCTCTGCTTTTCTACCTCTTTATCCTTTCTGGAGGCTTCAGCTTGGTCCAAATGTGGGGGCTTGAAGTACCGCCCACTTCTAGTCATATGGTCCACCTCTTCAAAGTACCAGGTATTCTCTGGCAGGTCTTTGCCCCAATCCTTGTCGGTGTGAGCCAAAAGCAGATCATCGTCTTCCCGCCATGCACCTCCGGCAGCCGACAAACAATTGTCCGGCTCCGTTTTAATCATTCCTTTATCCAAAACATCCCCGGTAGGGTGTTGAGCTGTTCCAGTTTCTTGTTAGTCTTGGTCCCTTTCTTGCACAAACCGCTTCAACACGGCTTCTTGTTCAGTATCTGCGGTACTCACGGCGCCCAATTCCTGAGCTAAATTCTTAATACCGGTGCTCTCCGGCAGTTTCCCTTTATTTTTGGCCATTCTGGCCACTGCAGCTATTCTCGCTTCCTTTTCTTTAGGTCTTGGTTGGGTTTCTTCCTCTCTGTCGGGTTCATCACTAAGCCACCCAGAGTTGTCTGTCGACCCATTCAAATCAAACCAGTCAATCTGCACGTCTCATTGATCTTGTTTGTCGTAGAACTGCAGATTGTCCAAGTTTTCTTCCTGTTCGACTAGGTCATCC
Source organism: Camellia granthamiana (assembly GCA_036172215.1). Lineage (NCBI taxonomy): Eukaryota > Viridiplantae > Streptophyta > Magnoliopsida > Ericales > Theaceae > Camellia > Camellia granthamiana. Next base: position 149,706,621 of record CM069904.1, read on the forward strand.
AGACCTTGGTTTGGACCATCTTCTCGAATTACATTGACCTCCGCTGCTGTCAGCAATACCACTTCGGGTTTGGCTTGATCAGTTAGTACAATGTAACAGCACGGGTCATACAACCCTCCAGATAAATCCGCAAGGTTCTCAGGCAATGGACTGACATTCTCCCTCAAGACCAACCGCCCTTCTTCTGCCATTGTCACCTCCACGAGTTCAGGCTGAGGTATGGGCACGTCCATCATGCATAAGTCTGTGCTTTCAAGAATGAACACGGCCGGTTTGGGTAGGTGAGAAGGGGTGATATATACGCTGGGGTCATATGAGATAGCCAGTGTATGTATTAAGTTTAAGTGCCGGGGTGGGGGAACCTGGTTGTGGGCTAGAAGAGAGTTGGTGGTTACATTAGGCTTTTGGGGTGGTGCTATCACCTTGTTGTCAATGAGATCTTGAATCTCATGACGCAGCCTATAGCATTGGTCGATGTCGTGACTGTGCTGCTGGTGAAAAGCACAATATTTGGCCGGGTTGTGTTTAAGCAGAAGAGGATCAGGTAGTGGGCGTTGTTCTAACAGCTTTAGGTGCCCCTTTTTTATTAGGACCCCTAAGGCTTTGGATAAAGGCATATAGAGCGGGGTAAAAACCTTTTGGTTTCGGGCTTGGTTATTTGAGGTTGTGGATTTGTACTGGTGAAAGGGTTGGCAGTTTTGGGTGTCGTGGTGACGACATTCACATTAGATGGCCGTGCAGTTGTGCTTCCACTCGTGGTTGCATTGGAACTACAGGTAAAAGGCCTCTTAGGCTACTCCTTTTCATCTGTTATCAACCCTTGTTTCATTGCATCTTCAATCTGAACCCCTATTTTGTGGAGCTCAGCGAATGTAAACAATGACAAGACAATCATCTTTTGTAATAATTTCCCTTGCAGGTTGCGGACCACCATTCGGATTTGATCCTTCTCGGACGGCCTGATAGTCATCATCGAAGCCTTGGCCCTCCACCTAGTTACAAAGTCCGAGAAGCCCTTCTTTGGCTCTTGAAGGGTTGCTTCAAGATCCTGGGTTGTGACCTCGATCTAGGTACTGTAGGAGTACTGTGCGATGAAGGCCTCAGCCATTTCCTCCCAACTCTGCTTCACAGAGTCCTCGAGTTTTGCATACCAGATAGTCGCTATTCCCGACAAGGTCAGGCCAAAAAGCGATAGCTTTTGAAGTCTAGTAAGGCCCATTGGTCGCAGGATGTCTGAGAATAACCGCAAATGAACCATGGGATCCCCAGAGCCATCGAACCAGTCTATGTGTGGCATTTTGAATCTATCCGGCAGAGTTACTGCGGAGTCAATGTATCCATCTTCGATATCAGCGATTGAGTCCACACCCTGTGCCCGCTTGAAAAGCTTTTCTAGCATGTTGACCTTCAATGCAGTGGGGTTAACTTCGAATTCAGATGGCGCCTCAGTTTGGTACACTGGTGCCTTGGAGGCTTACAGTGGGATGGGGTCTACCAGGTTGCCCAGATTCTCTTAGACATTGATAGTGACTCCGGGTGCTGGAATACCCATTGGAGGTGCATGGGATACAGAACTACTACCGGCTATGGTTACTGTTGCTGCAGCCTGTTTATCACTTCAGCCTGGTGGGCTGTAACTTTAGCTTGACGGGCAGTATCTTGTTGCATGGTTTCAATGGTTTGCTGGAGATGATGAAGCATGTCTTCCATGCTAACTGGAGGATGTTGAGCCATCAGAACTAACGAATAATCTCTTACTGGAGTGGAAGTAGAAAATTGAGCCTGACTAGGCACAAGTGAAGTAAAAGGTGACTGTTGGACTGGTGAGTTATGCCTAACCCTCCTCCGTCTCGTAACCGGTGGGAGTGAAGCAAACACTGGTTGTCCCCTAACAAGATCTCCAGATCTGTAAGGTCTTCTCACACGGGTCCAGAGTGCTTGGGGGGTAACAGGACTGTCTGAAACGATTGTGATTAACTACCTTGCAAAAAGAAATAAAGCGAAAAAGAAAGCGAAAATAAAAAATTGCACAGCACCTCTGCTCAGATATGAACAAGACACAGTTATAATCAAAAGCTGCAGCACTATACTCAACACTGAACTTTGCCCCCAAATCTGATGCTCAAACTTGCAGCTGATATATACATTCTTGTAGAGTTTCACTCTAAAAGCATATACCAGTTAAGTGAGAGCCAAAACACTCCTATGATGGGATAGGGTTACCATGTCCTAGTTTCGTCAAGAACTAGGGTTCACTACTCAAGCAATGCGGTTTCACACAATCTTGCATTCGGATAAGCAACCTATCCTAGTTTGGAACAGTCTCTATGGCTTTCGATATGCAACAAGGCCGATTGGTCAAAAAGGGTGCCTCAACAAGACTACCTAATATACCTCTCACACCTAACACCGAGAAGTGAAAGGAGGATCAATCGGTACAGCGGTAGTCCAGATCCAAGGGTTGTGTTCCCATCGTGGCACAGCCCACAACCGGTCAGCCTTTTGGAAAGTTTTTCCAAGCAAGCCTCCGGCAAACCGTTTAAGAATAGCAGATGGCAAACACAGTGACTTAGGCACACCAATGCAAATGCAAATGTAAAGAAACACATAAGTATAGATAAAATGTCATATCATGAGTTCGAGTCAAGTCCTCTAAATCCCCAGCAGAGTCGCCAGAAACTGTAGCTCGACTTTTTCGCGCCCCTTTTCGGAGGTTTGAAAGAAAGCCCTATAGTTCGGACTCCCGCAGTTCTGAATCTAATCTCACAAGTGCAATGTGAAATTGATAAACACCAAAGAGTCTAAATTCGGCAAATCGTTTGGAAAACTGATTTTAGGATCAAAAATGCCAAAATTAGACTGCTTTTCCAGATATAGAATCGCCACCTAAATATTTTGTTTTGGGAAAATTTAGGAAACCCATGACTCGTGCCAAAGGCCACGTGTCCGTCATCACCAAAGTTGCCTCAGCTCGGGAACTTAGGTACGAGAGGGGAAGGTCATGAATTGAGCACCCCCACTCGCCCGATCGAAGATCGGCCTCTAATAATCATGATATGATTTTTTATCAACATTATATGCTCTTATTCCGATTATTAGACTAGCTTTACTATGTGATGCGCACAAGCAAGTATAAACTATTTTGCCTGAATTGGAATAACTCAATTTCATATTTGTTTTGTGAAAAGGGGTTTGAATTTGCCACCTCAAATGGGCTTAAAAGTTTGCAAATTTGCTACTCAACAAAATAGGCTTAAAACTGTGAATTTGCCACTAGACATAGCGAGCTTAAACATACATTCGTTGAATTGTTCATATTCAAGCAATAAGCCTTCATTCACAGGCATTCAAGCAGTTTATCAAATAAGCATTTACCTTCATGGCAAACATGCTAATCATGGCAATCACTCACACTCATGCAAGTATGCTAAAGCATTAAAAACTCACCTAGTACTCCAAGCAAAGAAAATATGAGTTAGAAACATATGCATGATTCCTAACGATATAAGATGTCTAATGCAACACATACGAAGAATGCAACTAAAATAGGCTCGGCTACTCAGCATGGCATGTGAATTGATTTGATAACATGCGGTTAACACGTATTCAAAGAATGTATTTAAATAGCAATGCAGTTAAAATGATGCTCCGAGCCTCGGTGTATGCAATACGAATGAATGGATGCAAGCATAAAGCATAAAGTATGTTGATTGAAACATGTCCCTATACTACAACAAAAAAGCGGATAAATAAAAGGGAGAAAGACGTGGGATTGGAAGACATACACATTATTACATTACGCTCTCACGAAGGAGAGTCCGAATGAATAATCTAGCTAACCAAGCTAAGCTAAGCTAATTAAGCTAATTATTACAAAACTTGAATAAATAGCTAAACTAATTAACTAATTATTACAACACTTGAAATGAGTAATTAACTAACTATCTAAGCTAATTAATTAAAAGAAATTAATTAGGCTAAGCTAATTAAATATTACAACACCAAATAATTAGCTACAACTAATTTGACTTATTAAATATTACAACACAATTAATACACAACCAATAATACTAATGAAATAATTAATTGCATTTGATAAGGACACAATAGAATATGGATGAAGGTTGCATGCGTATCACTTGAAAGCTACTCTGTCTACCCAGACCATCTCTATTTCACCTTCAGTCACTGCCTTTGTTTCTGCAAAACTGCACTGCTGGCCATACACCAGGGGCCGGTCGTGCATCACTGATGGCCGGCTGGGTATACAGATGGCCGGCCACGCATCAATTTGGTGCAAAGTTCTATTTTTGTGCTCTGAGGTGAAATCAGTGCACATAGAGCAAGCTCTGTTTGACCTTCCTCCCTTCTCTGTCATAGGAAATCCTCAAGAGTGGGTTGGGATTGATTCCAAAACCATCAATGAGCAATATGATCGCTTGATGATCTCGGATTCAATTTTGGACAAAAGTTGATAAATGCAAAGAATGAGACCACCCCTCCCTCTTGTCATGGTATGAACTCAAAAAAGGAGGTTGTAACGCTTCAAGAATCATCAAAATGCTTTGAATTAACATGTGACGACTCTTCACACAAGTAACTTGGCATAACTTCCAGCCAAGTTGAAGCAATTTTAAGCCTTTTTCTTTAAGTGTGTTGATCCAAATTTTAAACCAATTTTATTAAGCCTTGCCATTATTTAGTCCATTTGTCCATGGTGATGTTAAAGTCCTCTAAACAAGAAGTAATCTCAAACAAGAGGTTCTTCTATAGCATGAGAGAAAGGCCACACCGTTGGCAATGAATATTTGAAAAGATTAAGCCATTAAGTGGGAACCTTTCTTGCATGATTTGAACAACCTCAATTGGTTGAAACCATTCTCCAGTATGAAAGAGATTAATGATGGATTGATGGATTGATTATTAAACTTAGACTCCAAACATGGAAATGAACAAAGAAAGCATAACAAGTAACAAGTATGCTAACTTATGAGACCACAAGTGTATTAAACAAGGCATGAACCAATCAAAAAGGCCTACACAACCTCAAAACAGCCCTTAATACATGAAAATCAGAGGTAAAACATGCATGAAAAGAGCTTGAAAAGCTAAACAATAAAAAAGAGAATTAAGGCTAGTAAGTAAGAATAAGGAGGGGTGGCTAACCCCTCCACTTTTGAAGCTTCAAAACATGGTTTTTAGTCTTTCTAAATATCTAAAAATCAGTGTAAATATCAAAGGAAAAAAGTGGAAAAGAGAAGGTTTGAGTTATAAATAAAGGTATATAAAGAGCAAGCTCTCTCTACCCTTTTGGTAACTCTTCAAACCCAACTTCAATCACTTCAAATAAGCTTAAAACAATTCAAAACAGCAAGAATTATGAAGTAGGTGATAGAAATGAAGGCAAGAGAGATGAATACAAGCTTATACCTTTCAAGGGGAAAGCTTGTTGTTGATGCCTCAAACTCGGTTTCAATGCACTCTCAAGCTTGAATTATGCTTCTCCAACATTAACCAAGGCTCTAGGGTGGTAAGACAAGGTTGTGTATGGTGTATATAGATGGTATGAACAAGCTAGGTTAGCTTAAAGATGACTTGCAATAGAAGAAAGAGGAGACAAGAGCTCTTAAGGTGTATATATGACTTCTAAATTTTTGTTCAACCCTCAAAATAATCCCAAAGCTTCGGTTTTATAGAATTCGAGCTTAAAAGGTGATAAATATCATCAAAAATGGACAGCTGGCGGCCTCCCGCCCAGAACAGTGTTTATCGCCATCGAGAGCCGGCCGGCCATTCATAACCACAGCCGGCCATCACTGGTACACGGCCGGGCCTTGATGGACTCCCCTGTTTTTTGGGTTCAAACTCTGCTCAGGGTAGGAAAAGGTTCAAAAATGAAACTCATAAGTTCAAACAAGGTAAATGTTGAAGATGTAAGGTTATTTCGGAAGCCTGATTGATTTTAAGTCGCTGCGAATTCATAATTCAACTTTCATCATCGAGTGTATTGAACCAAGCATCTCATCTTGCTGGTGGTCAAAAATGGGATGTCTATAAGGTGACGGTGGATGAAGGAAAAGGGTTTAAAGGTAGTGGGAGTAGGTGTTGCATAGGTAAAAAAGTGGTGGTGATGCGTAATGGAAAGGTGGAAGATGGTGGCAAATGGTGCTGCAGAAGTGGCATGAGAGGTAAAAGAAGTAGTGATAGAGACTGGTGATTGGAAAAAAAGAGAGTAAAGGGAATTTGTATTTTGAATACTATAGTTTTGTCCTAAAAAGTAATTTTGCTAAGAGATAAAATGGTAATAAAAATAATTCAAAAATGATGGGAGTAAAAACACAAAAGTGTGATGTAAACAAAATTATCCCTAAAACTAATTATGCCAACCTTCCATCTTATTTTGTACATGTTTTTTCCTATCTTGTTTTGTATAGGTTTTTTATGTTCTAATGAAGAAACAAGGTGGGAATGGATTTCGCTGCCCTGCTGTAGACACCCCATTTTTGACTGTCCTCAAGACTTAGTTGTGCTTGCAGGTACATCCAACAACAAGTTTGGTTGTTCGCTGAGCATTCAAACTTTGCAGCGGAACGTCACAGGTTTGAACTTTCTAAACCCTGTTTCATTTCTGCCCCATCTTTGGACCATGCTTTGGTCCCTCCCTATTGCTTGTTTTAGTGCACTGCCGACCATGATCAAGGGCTGCCGACCATTGTCTAAGCCCTACCGGCCATCAATGAGGCACTGCCGGCCACCACTGATGGCTGGCCGGCCACCTTGTTTCAAAAGATAGTATTTTAGATATTTTAAGCCAGCTGTGGCTCACTGAGCCCTCCTCCATACACGTGTATGGATGGATGGAGGCAAGTTTAAGCTTGTCACGCAAGCTTTTGCTTGCATTGCCTATATAAGGGGAGGTGCCTCCCCCTTCTTAAGGGTTCAGAAAATTTAGAGACAAAATCTCTCTCTCTCTAGAATTCCCTCTTTCTCTCTCTATATATATTAAGCCTTAAAGTGTTGTTTCTTCACACTTTTGCACACAAACACCTACTCACACACCTTCATTTTGGAGCTGAAGTCCATTGGAGCTTGTTTTGAGGTCTTGGCATTGGTTTTGGTCCAAGTTTGTTGCTAAAGTTGCTGTCTTGCCGTAGTTCTTCAAGGGTAAGAGACTAACCCCTTTTAAGCTTTGTTTTGCTTAAGCATTGGCCACCTTTGTATGCTGTTTTAGGCCAAGCTTTCAACTACAAAAACTTTTTTTTTTAAGTGTTTAAGATGGTTGTTTGAGGCCTTGTTTGAGTTGGGGGTGGTCTACCCCCTTTGTGGCTTGTTTTGCTTTGCTTTATACTCTCTTTTAAAGCCTTTCAAACCATCTTGTTTGGACCTTTTAAGCACTGAATTCCAGAGGAATTTCAGTGGTGGAAAGTGGGTTTTGGGACCCAAAATAGGTGGGGGTGGTCCCCCCCATTTTGTATCTTGCTAGCTTGTGTTGATTGACCTATCAAATGAGCATGTGTTTCTACCCTTTTGAGGCTTAGTTTGAGCATGTTTTTGTGACTTTTTGGACCTGCCAGAACTCTATTTTGGCATGGTTTGCTCACATCTAGCATGCTTTTGGTACTTGTAGTGCAATCATGCTTGTTGCCCTAACATGCTTCATGCTTATAGTTCATCATTCTAGCATGTGTTAGCTTTGCTCCAGTACATTTTCGCCACTGATTTAACATGCTTCAAGTTTGTTTTAAGTGGTCTTGGTCATATATGCTTAGCTTTGTATAGCTATAGTGTAGTTGGGCTTCACTAGCTTTGTGTTTGAGATCTCTAGCATGCTTTGAATGTGATGAATGCATGCCTTAGCCTCATTTCTTACTTGATTTCAGTGTGTATAGTGTAGTCACACTCTCACATGTTCTACTCTTTCAATGCTTTTAAGAGATGTGACTTATGCCTTGTTTATAAGCTAATATGTATGCATGCTTGTCTAAGTTTGTGGGCTACCATTTCAGCATGTTTTGGCCTTTGTTTTGGCATGGTTGAGGTCTGTCCATAGTTGGTTTGGTCATTGGTGCTATGTCTTACATGTCTTTTGTGTGATGCTCTCAACTAGCCTTATGCTTTAGGCCCTCTAGCATGCCTTGTTTGCGTTATTTACATGATATGGCATCATTTAGCATGTTATTTCAGAGCATATAGCCTTGCCATCCTCTCATGTTTATAACTCTTTCAATGCGTTTAAGAGTTGAGCTTTGTGCCCTGCTTGCGAGCCATAACTTGAGCATGTTTTTCTTGCTTCTTGTGCTTAAGTTTCATCACATTTCAGCCATTGTTTTGGCATGCATGAGGACTATTTGGGGCTGGTTCAGTCCATTGAGCATTGTATTGCATGGTCATAGTGTTATATCATTCGCTAGTTTTGACGCTTAAGTCTCTTAACATGTTGTGTATGCGTTGTTTGTGTGTTAGAGTCATGTGTTTCATGCCAAGATTAGCATGTTGTTTGCATAGCATGTTGTCTGTGTGCATTGCATCGTGTTCAACCGGACGTTATGTTGAACACGAGGTGGATTGGTCCACTTTATACTCAAAGTGATGAAAGTGAGCCAATCCCCTTTGTCTGCATTGCCTTTGACCTCTTATGATAAGGCCATGGTCTTAGAGTCTTGTTCGTATTGCATTCATTAGATGTGTACAAGATTGGATCTTTGGCCATCAAGCATTGAGATGCTTGATTGATGGTCTTGGATCCAATAGTGCCTCTCCCTTGATGTTTTGAGGTGATATGGAGTGGCATGGTACATACATGCCCTAGGGAGACCCTCTATTTCCTCTATTTTTGTGCTCTGTTGCAGAATGGTGTCACAGCACACTAGTGGCCGGCAGTGCCATATTGATGGTCGGTACCCTTCCATCCTTGGCCGGCAGAGGCCCACTCTTGGCCGACAGGTGGCCGGCAGCCACCTTTTATGGCCGGCAGGCCACTAGTGCACTCCCCAGCCTTGATTTGGTAAGGTTCAGCAGCAAGTCCTTGAAGACACCCTGCAAACAGAGCCTCAAGAGAGCAAACCGAAGAGCTTTTCGGGGCGGAAACTGAGCATGCATCTTCTACTTCTTCGAGCAGAGATTGAGCAGCCTGGTTTAATGTTTACTTGTTAGTTAGTCTCAATTTCAAATTTAATTAGCTAATTTGTTAATTAGTTGAAATGATGTAACAATTAGTAAATAGATTGCTTATTATTCAATTTGGTTGTGTAATAATTAGTCTAATTAGATTATTAGATTAGTTGCTTAGCTTAGCTTAGATTAGCTTAGCTTTCATTCGGACCCTCCGTTGAGAGGGCAAATGTTGTAATAAGTGTGTGTTTGTGTATGCATGTCTTCCAACCCCCATTTCTTTCCCATTTTTACTTATCAGCTTTCGATGGTTAGTTTTAGGGCATATTTCAATTAGCATAACTCATGCTTTGCATTTTTGCATTCATTCATTTGTATTGCATGCACCGTGCTCGGCGCATCATTCAAACTGCATTGTATTTCAATACACTTACTTGAATACGTGTTTCACAGCATGTTATCAAGTGTTGCATTCATATGCCATCTTAGCAAGCCGAGCCTATTTTAGTTGCATTTTTACATGTGTTGCATAGGCATCTTGTATAGTTAGGATCATGCATGATTTCTAACTAGTTTTCTGTTTTGGCTCGGAGTACACTGTAAGTGTTTACACTTTAGCATCCTTGCATGAGTGTGAGTGTTGCCATGTTAGCATGCTTGCCATGAGGCTATGTGCTTAAGTGATTAGCTGCATGAATGCCTGTGGATGAAGCCTTCATTGCTTGGATTGGAACAATTCATCAAAACGTGAGTTTTAAGCCCACTTGAAGTGGCAAATCATCATGTTTTAAGCCCACCTTGTTTGGTGGCAAATCCGCGTTTTAGCCTACTTGCGAGTAGCATCTTCAAACCATTTTCAAAAAACAAACATGAGATGTTTTGTTCCAAATCTAGCGATTTAGTCTATACTTGTGTGTTGTGCGCATCACATAGTAAGTTAGCTAATAATCAAATAAAAACACATGCGTTTTCAAAACAACATATCATGATTAGTAGAGGCCGATCCTTTGATCGGGCGAGCGAGGGTGCTCATTTCATTACTTTCCCCCCTCGTACCCAAGTTCTCGAGCCGAGGCAACTTTGATGATGACAGACACGTGGCCTTAAGCACGAGTCAGGGTTTCCTAAATTTTCCAAAAACAAAATATTTAGGTGGGAACTCTGAAATTTGGCAAAGCAGCCCATGTTTGGCGCTTTTTGATTAAAATCGATTTTCCAAAACGACTTACCGGATTTGAACTCTTTGGTGATTTATCAGCCTTACATTGCACTTTGTGAGATTAGATTCAGAACCGTGACAGGAGTCCGAACTGTAATAGCTAGAACCAAATTCGCGCCCTCTCCGAAAAGGGGAGTGCGCAGAGAGAGTTCGGGCGGTCGACACCTGCCCCAAAAGTGTTATTTATTTATCAATGAGACCAAGGGCAGAGTTAAGAATCCTCTATTAAAGGGGCCGGAAATAAGGCATAGGCAAAATCCAATCAGGTGAAAGATTGGTTGAACCAAGTTTAAAATGATTAAAATATAAATATATATTGGATAACTAGCCTAATCAAAAATTATATGACAAATTTTAAATTTACATATGTTATCACGGGTTATAAGCCCCTAGTATTATTTGGTGCAATTTGTTGTTTTTTTTTTCTCTTTCATCTTGGGAATATGTGTCAAAGGGCTTGATATAACTTTAATCGTTGATGAGATAGACATAGTTGAAATAAGTGGCTTAAAAATTGATTTTTTTTTTTTTTTTGACTATTTTTAGAAAAATGTATAAAAAAATAAAGAGATGATGTGATTTAAAAAAGTCAAAAAGTTAAAAAGCTAAATATTTTTGAATATTTTACTCAATATTTTTTTAAATTTGTGTTTAATTGTTTATATGTGCAATTTTTTAAAATTTATATTCAGTTAAAAATATTGAGTTCAGCCAAAATCATTTTCATATTCAATTTGTTTATTTATTTATTTATATATTTAATTTTTTTAATGCACTATTTAAAACTTATATTTATTTTATAAGTTTGCACATTATGATGGTAACACACGTCACTTTATTTCTATTTAAATAAACTTTTTGTTGGTAACACACGTCACTTTATCACTAAACCTTTGCAATTTTTGCCTTACCACACAAGATTACAATAATATCTTATCAACTCATTTTAACCACTCATTTAAATCCTACAGTGCACCACCTATACTATATTCAATTAGAGTTGAGATCCTCTCCTTGAAATCTTTCTTTACCTCTCTAATTGCAATGGTAAAGATACACCTTGAATTGGATTAGGCCTCTCTTCCCTTCTACATCTCTGCAGCAATTGTTGAGCCTCTTCCTTCTCATCCCCTACACTCACTTCCTTCTCTTCCCCTATAGCCCGCTGCCCTTCCCCCTTCTACCCTAGCTGTGTTCTTCGTAGCCACCAGGCACCCACTCCCATCACCACCTCCAATTTTTGTTCCGCTACAACCTACCTCCACGCTTTCCTCTCCCTTGCAAATTTCGTCCGCAAATCAACTATAAAAAATAAAAAAGAAAATGCTATAGGCCCCAAATTTTGTGCCAAACAAATGACCAAATGTCATGAGACATTTGGTCATTTATTTTGTAACGACCCTAATTTTTCGTAAGTCATTATTTATTTTTTATTATTATTACTTTATTTTTATTTTTTTAACTTTATTAATTGCGTGGTTACGTGAGAATTTAATGTAGTATTTAATTAATTTAATGTGATAGTTAATTATATAATTAATCCGAATATTTATATATTTTATATATAAAAGAAATGTTTATATATTGATAAAATATATAGTATATTTATATATGTTGTAGTTATTTAATAAAATAAAATAAAACATATTGTCAAATTAGGTTATAAGCATTAGAGAGGCGTTGAAAAAAAAAAAGAGCAGGAGCAAGCCAAGAGAGAGAGACTCTTGGTGATCGTCAAAGAAAACCAACTAGAGAGTGCAGCCGATGAGAAAGAGAGACGGCGGGGAGAGGGGAGAAAAATAAGGGTTAGGGTTTTATTTTGGTGGTTCCATTAATTTTCTAAGTGATTATTTGATCTTCAAAAATAATTGTGTGTGCAAAACCTACTTCCCTTGATTTATGTTTAATTCGTTGCTTTTATTTATTTATTTATTTTATTTATTTGATGTTTGTTTGATTTTGTATTTGCATGTAGATGATAGATTGATTTCAATTAATTTAGTTAGTTGTGTATGCAATGTTTAGGGTTTTTATATATATTTATTTTGTGGATGTAATCACACTTATGAATATATGAAATTAAAATAAATTAGGAATCCATAGATAAATTCCGAATACTCCACCATGACTCCATGGATTATTGTTCTATTTGAGTGTTTGTGAGAAAGAGTGTATAAAAAAAATAAAATAAAATAAAAATGTGAGGATTATGAGATTTATTTGAATGCCTAGACTTAGCATTGTTATGTTTGTTCTCATAAGTAGATGAGAGATTGTGTATATATATTGTTGCCTCGTTCTCAAAAGTAAACGAGTACTTTGATTTACACGCGTACGTATATACTAACCATTCAGGAAGTGTGGGTCAAACTCGAAACGATATCTCCGTGCAAGTTTGGCTTCAGAGCGATGTTAGGTATACAGGAGGCACATGGGATATATGTGTAAGCCGGAAGTGAAGAGCCGACGTGATGGAGTTAAAATACAAAGAATTAAATATGAGTTTATTGTTCTAGTGTGAATTGTATTGATTTGTACATCTTGAAAAATAGTAAACGACATTGTTAAATTATGAAATTTGGGCAAATGCATGTATACGTAATTCTAGATAACTTTTGTGTTTTAACTTTTTACTAAAAAAATCGATTAGAACTTGTAATCGAATGATCTTGGTTACAATAGTTTTATTCATTTTAACAAAGCAGATTTTAGATGTTGTTTTAACATACGAAACGAGCTCATTTTTATTGGTTTCACGTAAACTGAAGTAAAACATTATTCTTAACATTTTTTTTCATGTTTTGAACTTTTTCGAAAAAAAAGCATCTTAGGACAGTTTCTTTTCGTTTCAATTTCAGATTTTTCAGTTGAATTCCGTCTAGATTCTTGTATCAAGTTTTTCTCCCAACCTGTTCAATTTTTGCTAAATTCGTTTACATAGCCTTTTATAAAATTTGATTCTGTATAACTTTTGTTCTTTGAGTTTTGGTCAATTCGAATTATTTAAGCATGAAATAGTGCGTTTGTTTATACTTCTTCAACAATTCACCTATAATTAAATTGTACTAACTTTTTTTTTTTTGGCAGAATGGTGGGTCTTACTAATTTTTTTGTGCAAGGCTGACCCACCATATTTTTATGTTTATTTTGTTTATTTTATACTCAATTTATATTTAGTTGTGGGCGGTAAGAAACTAAATGCCACCATATCTCAGGAAACTAACCCTTTGTCTCGGTGCGGGTGGAACTACTTGTCTTGTCTCATAACAAAAATTAAATGTACTTTTGTTTGTGTCTGGTGGACACGTGGGTGTCAAATATTTGTACTCATACCAGTATACTTATATGCTGATCCGTTTTATCTCTTGGCATCTCAAGTGCGTTCTATTTGAGCGCAGCCGAGCTTCCTTTGCAGAATTAGTCAGAACTACAGTGGTGACGAGAAATAACTATAGTTGTTGGACATGTTGCTTGGACTTCTTTTGTTTTCTTGAACTTAGGGTTGATATTAGTTTATGCATTTATTATTTTTTTTATGACCTTAGTATTTTGATAAATTGGCATTATGGGTTATTTTCCAACTTTACATTATTTAAATTGTTTTAACTAGTTGTTGTTACTTTAATGTTGGAGATATTGGATAGTTATGAAATTATGGTGGATGGTTTGGTTAGCATTTTGTTAGTTTTTTTAATCCCTTGTAATCTTTTGAGCATGAACATTTACTTAAACCTTATAGAGACGAGAACCTTTAGATTTTGTTTCACTCCTAAGATTTGGATAATGAAACATTGATTGGGGGTTTAGTACTAATTTAATATGTAATTGTCCAAATTTTGGGGCGTGACATGTTTGGTAGAAAATTTGGTATCCTTAACATTACTCAAATAAAAAACAAAAAAAAAAATCCCATAATCTCCTCTCAAAAAGACTTCTTGTTAAATCTGAACCAAAACAAAGAAAAGTTTAGAAATTTTGAGAACCTATCTGCATAGTGTGACAACAATGCTGACTGAATTTGGATGATGAAACCACATACTGGGTGGTTTCAATTGAAAGGTTTTGTTGTAAGTGTTTAAGTGTGTTTGGGACAATCCTATTTTTCAATTGAATATTGTTTGTGAGAGGGAATAAAAATAACTACATAAATTATGTGAGTACCGACACTACCACGTGGCGTAATTATGGATTATTACGGGTATGATAGTTGTCAAATCCTCATCAATCATTGTATTAGTGTTTTACGTTATGCAAAACCCATTAGGAGATGCAATCTTATCGATATAGGAGTCCTAAACAACTGGAGATTGTTTGGGATAGAACTTCTGAAACATTCAAACTACTTGCTAGGTAAATCACTGGATATTAAAAATAGGTGAGAGTCTCATGGGTTAAGGTACGCTATTTTTGTCTATGAATTTTTCCATTAAATATTTTGATAATATTAAAGAACTGACTTGAACGTTGGAGGGCCCCTGGCTACGACCGACGGTATTTTGTCTTGTAGATGGCGATCACGTGGTGGTGCTGATCATCTTCTTCGTTAGATTTCTTTATCATCAAGTACGTGATTTTTCTGTGTCTGTACAATTGGCACCATCTATGGGGAGGACTAATCTCAACGAAGAAGATTAAGGCATGAACACATCAACAAGCAATGGTACAAGAGGGTCAGATGTTGATTGAATATGTTACCGTGAATGCTATTACTATGCGGAAAATCCTTAAGAAATATGATAAGAACTAGGAGCGTTCTACATGAACTTTAATGAACGAGATGGTGGGGAGTCCAATGAGTTTTTCTCTTATGATCTCAATTCTACGCAACCTGTAATGACCATGATGCTTCCAAATTCTTTAAAGTTGGAAAATAATCTGAATTGTGCAGTTTGATTGGAACTTTTCAATCCTTATCGGCTATCTTTTTTTTTTGTAAATCATGTACTTGCTTAGCTGCCTCGGTGATGATCTACCAAGATCTCACCACTATGAAATATGATTGGGTCTAGCAAAGAATAAAGGTTGGCAGCATTATGATGGATCATGCTCAGTCATTAGAGGTCGACTAGCACTCTCGGTAAATTGATCCATAGAAAAGGCACATTATGATTGAGGTATGGATTTATATGCCATCAACTTTGGGCCAAAATATGAATTTTGTTTTTAAAATTGCATGGGTTTTTATGCATAATTATTTTGGGCATAGAGATATTTTTATCACATATTATGTCAGATTTTCATTATCTGCGGAGCATGGATTTTATGAATTATGATTCCCACTATAGAGATATTATTATTAGTTATTATGTCAGATTTTCGTTATCCACCAAGTGTGGATTTTATGCATTATTATTCCAGATATGGAGATACTTTTATCATGTATTGTGCCGGATCTTCAATATCTACGGAGTATGGATTTTGTGCATTATTATTCCATGCACGGGGATATTATTATCATGTATTGCGTTGGATTTGTGTTATCAATGAAGTATGGATTTTTATGATAATTATTATGAGCATAGAGATATATTTATCAGTTAATATGTCAGAATTTTACTATCCACGGAGTATGAATTTTTATACCGGATTTGGATGGAGACCGTTATTTGGTTAGATATGCCACCAAACTAAGATGGAGTCCATGCTTCATGGATCACAAGGGGCAAGATGAAGTGCCCTACCCCTTGGTAAATAGAGTGGCAAGATGGTTTGCTCTGCTCCTAGGTAAGATGATTTGCTCTGCCTTAGCAAGATGGTTTGCTCTGCCCCTTAGCATTATGATTTACTCTGATCCTAGATAAGATGATTTGCTCTGCCCCTAGGTAAGATGATTTGCTCTACCCCTTGGTATTAGATTAGGTATTTTCTTGGAATAAGACCTAGTAAGGCTAGACATTCTTGGAATAAGTCCCAACAAAGTTAGACATACTTGGAATAAGTCCTAGCAAGCCTAGGCATTTTTGGAATAAGTCCTAACGAGATTAGACATTCCTGGAATAAGTTTTAGTAGGGCTAGGTATTTTCGGAATAAGTCCTAATAAGATTAGGCATTGTTGGAATAAGCCCTAGCGTCCGTATATCGTTCTACCTAGACAATATTACACAGTTATTTTTATTAGATTAATAGCATAAAACTTTCACTCTTTCACTGGGCTCAAAGAAATTGAAAGCTTGGGAGCAATTGAGAGGAAATAAAAATAATTGTAGGAATTATGTGGGTCCTGACACTACCACATGGTGTAATTATGGATTATCATGTGTATGACAGTTGTCAAATCCTCACCAATCACTGTATTAGTGTTTTATGTTATGCAAAACTCATCAGGAGATGAAATCTTATTGATATAGGAGTCCTAAACAACTGAAGATTGTTTGGGATAAGATTTTAAGAACATTTAAACTACTTGCTAGGCAAGTCACTAGATATTATAAATAGGCGACACTCCCATGGGTTAAGGTACATTATTTCTGTCTATGAATTTGTTGATTAAATATTTTGATAATATTAAAGGACCGACTCGGGCGTCGAAGGACCCCGCAGCTATTGATAGGGGTGTTTTGTCTTGTAGATGGCGATCACGTGGTGGTGTTGATCATCTTCTTCGTTGAATTTCTTTATCATTAAGTACGTGATTTTTCTGTGTCCGTACAGTTTGTATGCCCATTTGTTTGTTTGCAAAGGGGCTAAGTGATTGCAGTGGTTTGGGATAGTGATTGAGGAGCAATGGTAACGGGGCTTGGCAGGAGAAGGGCAGCAATGTGGATGAGTTGTGGTGATGAAGGTGAAGCAGGTGGTGATAATGGTGGAGGGAAAATGACAGAGAGGAAGAAGACAGAAAATGGTTAAATTGATAAAAATTAATCCGCAAAGTTAGTGTTCCATTTTATTTTATTTTTTGTGGTAATTTCTCCTAAATTTTTTAAGATTTTAATTTATCTAACATTTATTTCATTTTAATATGTAATTGATTAGTTATATAAATGAAAAAAATAATATTGTTATATCTTTTATTCTAAATATACATTTATCTGATTTATTTTTGTGTTTTTATGTCATAATTATTTTCGGTGCTTTTAGCTTTACGAAAAGAAAAGTCACTGTAATTATGCAAAAACTATGAGGTTTGCTATATTTTCTCACAATCAACTGACGCAAATGTTAATTATCTTCCAAATTCACTTTTAAATTTATTTACATTAATGTGGTAAGTTTTTTAAACAAATTGGCATGCATACCTCCATGTCATTGAATATAAATTTAGAACTTATATTTTCCATCTTAAAAAACCTCATTCATTATTTTTTCCTCAATGTCTAATTTGTTTCAAAACATTCTATTATGAGAAGAGCAGGAAAAAAAATAATAATATGTGAGCTTCTACATGAAAATTTCATAATAAAAATGATCATTTAAGAGTTGGTTTATTTATATGTGAGATATGTGTATATATCTTCTTTTCTTCTATGAAGAAATATATGAGAGAAAGTACATGCACATTGTCAGTTTTATGATAAGAGAGAAAATTGGCATGAATAACTCACATGTCACTTTTCTATCATTTTTTTCATAAAATTTAACAAAATGTTGAAATTGAAAAAAAAAATGATAATTAAGAAAGTAAAATGTAGCAATAGTAAAAGAGGGATAAAGTGATAATTCTAGGGATTTTGGAAAGACAGGTTCTACATAATCTCTTCAAGGGAATGTATACATGTACATACTCAATTCTATGGCTAAGGAGCATGCATGTAGTATTTCATTTTATCTATAACTAAAAGAGAGAAATTTGTGAATTAAAATGGACCATTGTTGCATATATACTCAACTTTGACACCAAGTTGAACTCAGCTCAAGAACCCATCTCAACATCTAAAGAAAGAAAAGGCTTGTGAGGCATTTCTAAACTTCTAAAGTCACCTTCTAGCATTTGAACCACCCTTTTCATGGAAGGTCTGTCTGATGGATTCCATTGAATGCACCAAAGTCCAACATTTGCAAGCTTCTTAGCAATCTCTTCATCTCCATCCATCTCTACTCGTAATCCAAGTTCTCTCTCTTCTCTCATTCTTTCATAAATCCATTCTGGAAAGTAAATCTGGCTTGATTTTCAACAGTGACATCAATGTTTTTCCTATACCCAACCATCTCTAACAACAACATTCCAAAGCTATAAACATCGGACTTGTAAGAAACCTCTCCAAAGTTCCTTGAGAAGAGCTCGGGCGCAATGTACCCTGACGTTCCCCTTGCAGCTGTCATGGATACAACACTTTGATCCTTTGAACACAGCTTGGCAAGTCCAAAATCTGAAATCTTTGGTTCCAAATTTCGGTCAAGTAAGACATTGTGAGGCTTTATATCGAAATGAAGGATCCTTAGGTCGCACCCTTGGTGCAAATATTCTATCTCGTGAGCAATGCCAATCGCGATTTCTTGTAGCTTTTCCCAACTCAATGGATGATCACGAGACCTTTTGGCTTCTTTTGAGAGTATGAACTTGTCAAGTGATCCGTTTGGCATGAACTCGTAAACTAGAGCACGTTGCGTTCCATCGCAGCAAAATCCCAAAAGGTGAACCACATTCAAATGGCGTGTCCTACTTATAGTGGCCACTTCGTTGATGAACTCTTCCCCACTGCCTTTAGATTTCTCGAGCATTTTCACAGCAACAAGTATCCCATTGGGGAGTTTCCCTTGTTAGACACTTCCAAAACCTCCTTGGCCTAGTCTCTTCTTAAATCGGCCAGTTATTTTCTTGATGTCAGTGAAAGTATACCTGGTCGGATTAAGGGTCTTGTAGTTTGCTAGGAATTTCTCTATCTTGAGTTCACTTTCAGATTTTCTAGGTTGGTAGATGGCGAGTACTACTATCACCAATGCAAGGAAAATGGTGCCTCCAACAGTAGTTCCTGAAGAAATTAACCAACAGCATAAATAAATAACATCATTATTTTGAGTTTATGCTAAGCTTGAGAGGATTTCTCAATACGAGCTCACCTATAATTACTGGAACACAAGTACCTGCAAAACAAAACAAAAAAAAAAAAACAAAAAATCAATAGTTGAATATTTATCTGTTTAAAAGCACAATCCAATTTATGTTGCCGTAAGAATGATAGGAAAAAATCATCAATTGTTCTTGAAAGATGAGTTTCTCCCACATAATCTGAGAACTTTTCTAAGCTAAAAAGTCAATTACACTGGGTTTTGAAAGCAGACGATTACTAAGGCACCAAACTGAAAGTATGGAAATTAGGATATATTCTATGGATGGTTTGTCATAGGTCAAAGTTGTAATCTTAATGACAGTCAATAAGAAAGTGTATATATCTGAAAAGCCATGCCCACACATCATTTCACTCTTTCTATCATAATTTTGTGAATGAATGAGTTTTGTAGTCATTTGAACAAATTGCTCAAATTTCCAGCCCAATATACAAAAAGACAAAAAAACAAATGGAGTGGAGATGACATTGGAGAGTAAAAATGTTCCAATCTCCTCTTCCCCCTTGTTCTAATCCCTCTTCACCACTTGATCAATGTTGGAGGGATTGATCATGTGATAGCGAAGCGGGTAGGGACAGAGAGACAAGATAAATTAGGGACGGGAGATCTGGTCTCTGTAAAAATTGATCATGATACCTATTAAATTTTCATAATGTTGGACAACAAATGCCAATGAAAAACATATAGAGGAACAAACAAAGTTGCTAGATGGAGACATATATTATGTTTGGTTCACTGGAATAGAAGTGAAATCGAATGGAATGCTTAATTTCACCAGTTTTTTTAGTGAACCAAATGTAAAAATGAATGTTTTAATGGAATGAACATTATGTTGGGGAATTTTCAAAATGGGTTTTCAAAATTTATTGTTTAATTTTGAGTGTTTTAAAAACCTTTCTTGTTTTTCTTTGGAAAGCTTGAAATAAGCTTAAGGACTTTGTCCTGTATCGGAAAGAGAGGGAAAACACGAAGCACTAATAAAGTACTACATGAAATATTCCTTTGAATGCGGAATTGTGGGATGGATGCTAGTGTACATACACCTCACACAACAAGGATGGTGCGCGCACGCACGTAGCGTGGGCTGCGTGGCGTTTGATGGCGCACTTTGCACAGACGCATCGGTGCAAGGCGCCATGAAGGTGCTTTCCTATTTGCATTAGACGGGTTGGAGCGATGATGTGGCATGGGTGACGTGGAATACATACAGTTCCATGTTGGCAGTGATGTGGCATTCGGTTGGTGATGAGTCAACCAACCTATCGAACGGTTGCATGTTCGATCTAGAGCGGTTTGATCATAGCCATTGATTGGAGATGCGCGCAATCGTACAGATGAGATGGCACCCAATCGTGATCAAATATGATCAGTCAAGGCATCTATTCGGTGTGAGAATGATCTACACCATAGATCACAGATCCAACGATCAGATCTGATCGGACGTGATCAAGGGACATGACCATTCGATTAGATGCATCAAGGCCTATAAATATGTTGCGAAATCAACCATTTCAATTAATCCAAAATCTAGAAAGCATTCATGCAATTCTCTCTCTCTCTTTCTCTCTCTCCCTCTTGATTTAGAGTTTTTGATCAAGAGTTTCTTAAGCAAGTTTCTATCTTTCTTACTAGTAATCAAATTCTGCAAACTTGATTATCAATGTCTTGGTTTTCTTGATTATATCAAGATTATTTTGATCTACTATCATCAATGCAGACGCTGGTAGAATTGATCTTTAGATCAGGCTTCATTGTATCCTGGAGGCGAATTTGCTATAACCCCCTGTACACCTTTTGGTGGGTGCAAATATTGTCTTTAGAAAAGTGACTAAGTGACGTGACTTGAAATACCAAATTTATGTTTTACATAGACAAGATCATCGCCAAGTTTTGAAGACCTAAAGACCACCAACTGAAGAATTCAAAACAAATTGTTCTAATAATCTAAAGACAATATTTAGATATGGCGATGTCTATTCAGAAAATGACTCAAGATTTCGTGAAGCTTGGCTAATTTGATGGAGGAAATTTTCGACGTTGGCAAAAGAAATTACACTTTTTGCTCACCACTCTCAAAGTGGTCTATGTACTGACTACCTCCTATTCGACGGAGCAAGAAGACGAGACTATGGAGCAAACCCGTACCAGAACCAAATGGGATAATGACGACTACATTTGCCGAGAACACATTCTGAATGCACTGTCAGACTCTCTGTTCGATGTGTATCAACATCTGGAAACAGCAAAGCAACTCTGGGATATAGTACAGTCAAAGTACCTCACCGAGAATGCCACTAGTAAGAAATTTCTTGTTAGTAATTTAATGCATTTTACTATGATTGATACAAAGCCCATTATAGAACAGTTCCATGAGATCCAACATATTCTAAGTCAGTTTCGACAAAAGAATATGACCATGGATGAATATATTGTAGTTTCATCTATAATAGAGAAACTGTCATTTTCTTGGAAGGGTTTTAAGAAAACTCTGAAACACAAAAAGGAAGATCTTACTTTAGAGGAATTGGCTTAACACCTTCGAGTTGAGGAAGAGTCAAGGCTTCTTGAAAGTAAAGATAACCAATTGGCTTAGACTTCCAAGATTCACATGGTAGATGATGGCAAGAGGTTCAACAAAAAGAAATGTAAGTGTGACCCCCAACCTGAGAAAGATGCTAAGAAGCCGAAAGGCGCTTGCTAGCATTGTGGCAAGCCAGGGCACTTTAGAAATAAATGTCGGTCATATAAGAAGAAGCCAGAAGCATCAAATGCTAAGAACAAGTTTGTGGCTGTTGTATCTGAGGTGAACATGCTCGAAGATGCTAGTGGCTGGTGGATTGACTCAGGAGCAACAAGGCACGTCTGCAATGACAAGAGCCATTTCACTACTTATAAACAAATGAGTGATGGAATAGTTCTCTACATGGGCAACTCTTCAACTGTTGCTATCAAAGGCAAAGGGACGATGGATCTAGAGTTCACATCTAGAAAAGTCCTAAGTCTTAATGATGTTTATCATGTACCTGATGTCAAGACAAACCTTGTATCTGGAAGCCTGCTTAATAAGCATGGTTTCAAGTTAGTATTTGAGTCGGACAAATTTGTCCTGTTTAAGGATGGGATTTTTGTTGGGAAGGGCTACATGAATCAAGAAATGTTCAAACTTAATGTTATCAATAATACATCTGTTTCTGCTTATATTGTTGATTTTCTTTCTTCATGGCATGCTCGTTTAGGTCATATTAATACTAGGAAAATACATGATATGATTAATTTAGATTTAATTCCTAAGTTTGATATAGATATGTTTGAAAAATGCAAATTTTGTGTGCAATCTAAAATTACTCGCATTTCATTTCCTAAAGTAGATAAAATCACATCTCTGCTTGAACTTGTGCATAGTGATGTATGTGACATGCATAGTACCCTCACTAGAGGTGGTAAGAAATATTTTGTAACATTCGTTGATGATTTTTCTAAGTACTATCATATCTATCTTTTGCATTCAAAAGATGAGGTGCTTGATAAATTCAAGATTTTTAAGACATAAGTAAAAAAATCAGTGTAATGTCAAAATAAAGAGATTTAGGTTTGATAGAGGCGGTGAATACCATTTTTCTAGAATATTGTGAAAATATTAGTATTATTCATGAGAAGTTTACACCCTACACACCACAGCAAAATGGAGTAGCTGAAAGAAAGAATAGGACATTAACAGAAATGATTAATGCTATGCTTTCTTACTCCAGTTTAAGTTCTGGTTTTGGGGGTGAAGCCTTGCTCACTACCTGTCACATACTCAATAGAATTCCTCGCAAGGGAAGAAATATTACTCCTTATGAACTTTGGAAAAACAAGAAACATAATCTAGGTTACTTGAAAACGTGGGACTATAGAGCAATAGTTAGATTGCCTGAAACTAAAAGAAAGAAATTAGGTGAAAAAGAAATTGAATGCATATTCCTTGACTATGCTATACATAACAAAGCATATAGGTTTCTGGTAGTAAAGCCCAATAGTTCAATGGAAACAAATACCATCATTGAATCACGTGATGCGGTATTTTATGAGAATCGTTTCACAACCATTTCAAGGTTGGATTCTAATCAGGGAAATGAATCAACTCCTTTGATATCTACACAGGAAAGTGAACGACATGAACCCATTAAGCCTAATGAACCTAGTAAACCTGTTAAGCTAAGGAGGAGTAAGAGAGCTAGGACTGAGAAGTCATTTGGCCTTGATTTCATTGTTTACCTTGTAGAAGGAACTAAGAAAGCTTATTGTAACCAAACAATGATTTCTTTAAATATGGATTTAGATCCATCAAGCTTTGAGGAGGCTATGAAGTCTCAATATGTTGCTTTTTGGAAGCAAGCAATAAATAATGAGATGGATTCTATCAAGGGTAACAATACCTGGATACTTGTTGGTTTGCCACCTGGATCCAAACCAATAGGTTGTAAATGAATTTTCAAAAGGAAAATGAAAGTTGATGGCACAATTGACAAGTTCAAAGCAAGATTAGTTGCTAAGAGTTTTATTTAAAAGAAAGGTATCGATTATTTTGATACATATGCTCCGGTGGCCAAAATCACCACCATTCGAGTGTTGATTGCCTTAGCCTCAATCTACAAGCTTGAAATCCATTAAATGGATGTTAAGACCACTTTTCTAAATGAAGAGTTAGATAAAGAAATCTATATGCAACAACCGGAAGGATTTGTTGTACAGGGTCAAGAACACAAAGTGTGTAAACTCGTGAAGTCACTATATGGACTGAAACAAGCTTCAAAACAGTGGCATGAGAAATTTGACAAAGTAATAGTGTCAAATGGTTTTAGGATACATGAATCTGATAAGTGTGTGTACAGTAAGTTTACTGGCAATAGAGGTGTAATCATATGCCTATATGTAGATGACATGCTTATTTTTGGTACTGACAATGATGTCATTGAAAGTATTAAAATTTTCTTGTCGTCTAGCTTTAGTATGAAAGACATGAGCTTGGCTGATATAATTCTGGGTATTAAGATCAAACGAGAGGACAATAATTTGATTCTTACCCAGTCTCACTATATTGAGAAAATTCATAAGAAATTTAATCAATATAATTGTACACCCATGTCTACACCTTTTGATTCAAATTTGAAATTGTATCCTAATACTGGAAAAGCTGTTGATAAGCTAGAATACTCGAGAGTGATAGGTAGCCTGATGTATGCCATGACTTGCACTAGACTTGATATTGTATTTGCAGTGGGAAAACTTAGTAGATACACTAGTAATCCCAATAGTGTGCATTGGCATGCTGTTAACCAAATACTTAGGTACTTGAGGAAAATGATAGAATATGGAATAGTCTATAATGGCTATCCAACAGTGCTAGAAGGATTCACGGATGCTAGTTGGATAACTGACCGTGAAGATCACTCATCCACAAGTGGTTGGATTTTTACTCTTGGAGAATGAGCTATCTCTTGGGGTTCTAAGAAGCAAACATGCATAACAAACTCAACCATGGTGTCAAAGTTTCTAGCATTGGCTTCTTGTAGCAAAGAGGCAGAGTGGTTAAGGAATCTCTTGTTAGAGATTAAGATATGGACAAAACCTATGCCACAAATATCTTTGCATTGTGATAGTGAAGCACCTCTATCATGGGCCTATAGCCATGTCTATAATGGAAAGTCCAGGTATATAAGACTGAGACATAGCTGTGTCAGGCAGTTAATCACAGAAGTGTACTTATTATTAGTTACGTAAACTCAAGTGAAAACTTGGTTGGGATGGGTCTTAAGCCCATTTAACATAATCACTCTTGGTGAAAACTTGACTCAAAGCTTAAAGAAACATCAAGTCTTGAGTTCAATGAGCCCAAGTACACCATATGTCGTGATTGCAAGCACGTAGTTTTATTTTATTTTTATCCCAAGGTTGAAGTGTTTGGTACCTATAATGTGAAAAGAAGAGGATGAGTTAGCAAACTCTTAATAAGCTTATAGCTGGGTTGTTAGGGTACTGTAAATTACAGGGGTACTCTCAGTAAGCTTACCTATGTGAGTGTAGAAGGTGCTGCTGCTTCCTATGAGTCCAAGGGCTTGACTATAGAGCACTCATGAAATAGGATATAGACACAAGGCCAATCCACGTGTCGATTTGTTTGAATACTTGAGATAACCTATACTGTGTGTGAGACATGTCCGATTAGTCGTATAAGATCGCTAATTCAAAAACAAGTCTACTATGTCATCTTGACTAACTTTGAGGTGTCTTCACTAAGTGGATAATTCAAATCGTACGATATCTTCACATATGCATATAAGGCTGCCAAGTGAACCAAGAATCATCATCTGATATTTTGAAAATCGTAGGGGATTGTTGGGAAATTTTCAAAATGGGTTTTCAAAATTTATTGTTTAGTTTTTGAGTGTTTTCAAAACCTTTCTTGTTTTTCTTTGAAAAGCTTGAAATAAGCTTGGGGACTTTGTCCTACATCAGAAAGAGAGGAAAACATGAAGCACTTAATAAAGTGTTACATAGAATATTCCTTTGAATATGGAATTGTGAGGTGAAAGCTAGTGTGCATGCATTCACACCGCAAGGATGGTGCTTCACATCATCCGCACACGCACACGTGCACGCGCGTGGCATGGGCGGTGGGTTGTGTGGCATTTATGGCGCACTTTGTACTTAGCACGGACGCAAAGGCGCATTCCTATTTGCATCGGACAAGTTGGAACGATAACGTGGCATGGGTGACGTGAAATACAGTCAGCTCCACGTGGCGGTGATGTGGCGTCCGTTGGCGATGAGTTAACCAACTGATCGAACGGTTATGTGTCCGATATGGAGGGGTTTGATCATAGCCGTTGATTGGAGATGCGTGTGATCATACGGATGAGATGGCACCCGATCCTGATCAGGTATGATCAGTCAATGCATCCATTCGGTGTGAGAATTATTTACACCATAGATCATCAATCCAACGGTTAGATCTGATTGGATGCGATCAAGGGACATGACCATTCGATCAGATGCATCAAGGACTATAAATAGGCTGTGAAATCAGCCATTAATCCAAAAATTCAGAAAGCATTCTTGCAAATTCTCTCTCTCACTCTCTCTCTTTCTCTCTCTCTCCCTCTTGATTTAGAGTTTTCGATCAAGAGTTTCTAAAGCAAGTTTCTGCTTTTCTTACTAGTAATCAAATTCTGCAAACTTGATTATCAGTGTCTTGGTTTTCTTGATTATATCAAGAGTATTCTAATCTACTGTTGTCAGTGCAGATGCCGGTAGACTTGATCTTTAAATTAGGCTTCATTGTATCTTGGAGGGAAATTTGTGGTAATCTCCTGCACACCTTTTAGTAGATGCAAATATTGTCTTTAGGAAAGCGACTAAGTAACGCGACTTGAAGCACCAAATTTCTGTTTTACATAGACAAGATCATCGCCAAGTCTTGAAGACCTGAAGACCACTAACTGAAGAATTTAAGACAAATTGTTCCAACAAGAAAAACATTGGTTAGGCATATTTAAAAAGATGGGAGGAGAAAAAGTTGATTGGAGAGGTAATGTACTTTGTAAATTTTGAATGCTTGCGCTTAACTAAAGGAGGAAAAACAACACTTCAATTAAAACGCACCAAGATTGAAGATTTTGGATTCAATTTGTGTGGATTGATACAGATATAGCAGCGTGCAAATGCAGAAAAACAAATACCTGATTTCTGGTGAGCTTCTTCATCGGTTTTGCATTGAAACTCTGGGAGATCAGGACATTGGACTCCTTTAAGGTGAAACTTAGGACATTCAATGAACACAATAGAGAATTCAGCAGCCAAAAGTGAAAATAGAGCACTGGCATTTGAGTTCACGATTGGTTGTACCGTTGGTAGTTGAATAACTTCACAGTTACACGGTTTATTGCTAGGAATTTGAGCATGATGATTAGGGTATGTACAGCAGACAGTGTAGCCTGGGCAGCCTACATAACTGTAATTACAACGGAAATAGTCAATTGTCTGCAGGTGCAGTTCATCGCTGCTGATGTTGCATTTGAACAAGGTGAGGTTATGAGTCAAGATTCCAAAGAAAATAGGTGGTCTACTGGGAACAGTCGAGTTACTAAAATTTTTGCAACTTTCGGAGCTTATGAGGTCTCCTAGCAAACTTTCACTAACCTTTAGGGCTTCATCTTTCAAAAATTCATTAACTTTGTACGATTTTCCCTCCCCTAAATGGATTTTGGGAACTGTTTCACTAAAATTTACCATGCACAACCCAAATCGGGGACACGTGTCGTTGGGGAAAGGGAATTTGATCTGCCCAAGATTTCCACAGTTGAAGGACTCTGGACAATTATGTGGGTGAGTGTTGTTTTCCCCATTAGAGTAAAGAATCACTAGATGAGAGACAATAAAGAAAGCCAAAACGGAGGGAAAAGCCATTCAAAATTCCCAATTTAGCATAAACAAACCACCATAGCGAAAATGGAACAAAATGCTCTTACTTAAAAAAGCAGAGGCCTGTGTAGTATTTGCCAAACACCATTGGTGGTTGTTTCTCTGCTAAACACGCCAGTTGACTTGGAAATTTGTTAAAGGAGGACTTGCACAAAAGCAGAGTTATAAAAGTGGAGCCAACCGTGGCTCTACTACGTGTTCATTGGAATGGCCAGTGGACCAAACACTCCATACAAAGGAGTTTCCTACTCACCTTCAGGGCCAGAAACTATGAAGACTTGACGCATAGACTTCTTCAAACTCTCTCTCTCTCTCTCTCTCTCTCTCTCTCTCTCTCTCTCTGCAAATATCCTTTCTTTTACAAGAAATCATCAAGAAGTTGGTGAAAATTGATAATAAAAAACAAAAATTAAAAGTATCATTTTCAAATCATTTCTATCCAATAAATTATAAACATAAATTACACCAAATACTATAAAACCATCTCCAATTCTTAACTCTTTTTTTCTTTTTCTTTTTTCAAATTTAAATTTGATGAAAAAATATTCAAGAGTCATTTCCAATCCGTTCATCAAATATTTATCAAATTAAGAAATAAACATTTTTTTTCATCAAATTAAGAATCCATGGAATCTTTCATTCAATTAGAATTTAATGAAAATTTTAAAAAATGAAATATTAGAGATATTTTTTTTCATCAAATTTGATTGAAAGAGACATTTGGGATAAGACAAAAAAAATTAAAAAGATTTTGATGGGTTGGAATAATTCATATGGAATTCTACTCAAATTTAAAATCAAATTAAATGAAAAAATTAATGAAAAGTTGGAATTCGGGGCTGCGTTCAAAGGTCAAAACGTGAGTGCAAGACTTGTATATCCATTCCACGATAAGCATATTATTTATCAGACATACGGGGGCAATCTACTAAATTTTTTATTAATAGATTCACATGATCGTATAACTTTTTACTCACTATATATATCTATATATTTATAACTTTCACTTTACGCTAGGTTTGGTTGGGAGATTTAGAAAGGAAAATGAAAAAGGAAAGTGAAACTGAAATATAAATAAAATATACTTATATTTCATTTTAGTGTCACACACTTTTTACCTTTTCTTTTTCAAATTTCTTCATAAATTTGTCAATCGTAAATTTTACTACAAATTGCATAACATACCTACAAACATTCATAACTTTCACTACGAAGAAGTACAACTATCTTATGATTTGTAAGAATGACAATTTGCCCTACCCCTACCCTTTCTAAAAAATTATTAGGTACTTCTGAAATATCACACGTTCATACTCTTTCATCATATTCCCTTATATTTCTCAATCATTCAATACAAAATCATAATATTTTACATTTTCAACCAATCATAATACCATCCATAACTCCAGTTTGTACACATTTTCTCTTCTCCAATAAGAAAACGGAGAGAGGGTAGCTTCACTTGCCCTAGTTTTTCCTTCCAAATCCCAATTATATTAAATAAATGACTTCTATATGTTTATCTATATATATAATTTCATCAGTCAGATATATAATAAGTGTAAAACACCAAAACATTCACATATATTTTATGTTTTACCTCTATCTTGATTTTTAATCTTTTTTATTCTTATTACTCATTAATATTTGTCATTTAAAATGTTATATCATCTCTTTCTTATTAACATCAACTCCTCTCCTCTTAAAGGTGACAAACTAGCCAAAATTTCCCCACCCTTCTCCATCCTGTCCACACCCTGGTAAAATAAGGGACGAGAATAGAAGACTACAAACCCACCCCCACTCTGTTGCCACTCCTACATTTCCCCCACTGTTTATCAATGAGGTCGTGCAAAGGGAAAAGATGGGGTCGAATTTTTCTCTTTATCAATGATGTGTTGAAAATTCCATGTGGATTTACTCCTATTCTAGCCTCTCTCACAAGCACTAAACAGGTGCTTCCTCATTTAACCATATTAAACTTTGCCAAAGTTCTTGTACAATATCCCATCTCCCCACCCCCCCCCCCCCCCCCAAAAACCACCAAAAAACAAAAAAAAAAATTCAAGTTTATAAAAAGAAACTTAAAACACATTATAAAAGAAGATTACAATCAAACCACAAGTTTATAAAAAAATTGCAAAACTACTTTTATTCCTCACTGTGCCATAATATGGCAGACAAACAATTGTCACTATTCAGCCCATAGCTCTTTATCAGGGCTTCCCAAAAGGAACTATTGTGGTTATCTTACTAGATGGGTTTGCGATTTCCGTAAAATTTTTGTATCCTCATTTTCTCTAGTCGTGAAATTTTCCTCCTTAGGCTTAATATGGCCATCAGATTCAGGTTTGGCCACTGAATTCCTCTCCTCTGGAGGTAAAATCTGCTGCAAAAACCTATGTATCATCTCGTAGCTGGTAAATGTTATAACAGCAGATGGAGTCGTTCTAAATAGGTTAGTTGCACAACCTCGGTAGAATCCAGGAACACCTTCCTTTTGGAATACCTTCTTAATGCAATCAACAACGCCATCATACCGGACTTGAGAATTCTTGACTTGTCCTTGCTCTTGCAATCTGGATCGTACAACCTGGTAAATATGGAGAAATCCACATATTATGACAGAAACATAATAAGGTGCAAATTCACAGGTGTATGTCCACATGTCTATATATATATTTTTATATATGTATACACGGGGAAGATAGAAATCTTGGTTGTCACAGATGAGAAAATCCAGAGACACTTACCTCATGGGGGTAAGTCATTACAGAGGCAACTAATTTAGATACTGCTGAGGCAATCATAAGTTTCCCAGGACTTAGCTTACTGGTGGTTGTATTATCTGAACCATCAAGTAAGTATGATCATCATCAATCACATCTCATAATCACATTTCGATTAACATCTACGGTCGATTCAAAAAGGAAAGAGGAAAAAGAAAGAATGACAAGAAGAAAACCTTACCCCTTTTCGCGAAGTAGGACTTGATCTTTTCATAAGCTGGAAATTGGATTGCAACATGACTTATCCCAGCTAGTGAAGGCAAAAGACCACTGCTTAAACCACAAAAATTGGCATTATGACACAAAATATTTAGTTGAACAGTTTGGTAACTATGATGGCAAAAACATTCTCAGCTCATACAGCTTTAGACACTATGGGACTAACTATTTTCTACAAACTTTTATCTAGTTTAACTGAAAAAGAACAAGCTGCATCAATGTGCAAAATCTCTGGTTCTGTACCAGTGAATCATGAAGCCTGAATCCACCAACTTACAAGTGAAATATGAAGTAAGAATTACTGACCTATACAACCCCCGTATTCCTTCCTCGTGTGAAATCCTTCTTAACGCAGAAAAAACGCCTTTGTAAGGAACCACACCTGGTCTCATTCCCTGTGTCTAAACAAGGAAAGAAATGAACATTGTGAATGATACAAATATAATATCATATAATAATCTTCAGATACGCTAAAAAATCAGTCAAATTAACATAGTTAGTAGAAGCAACACTCACAAGGGCTCAGTTCAAATCAGTATCAGAGTAACCGGAACAACTCAATTTATGAAACACTGTAAACGTGCAAACCATAATTTAAGCACATGTCATGGTCATGCGGGACTACACAATTTTATTATTGCTGTTTGGTAGACCAGCCAATAAAAGGATACTTGCTTAAGCAGAGTTCAAATTCAACCTATTTAGTCTCAAGAAAATCACAAGGATATATTTATTTGCCATCAACTTGGAGGAATATTTGGCCAACTTCAACAAAAGGCGAGTATCAACTTTGAAGAGTCTTATCACCTTGTACAAAGAGAGCTTAAGGACATTTCTTGTGAGTTTCTGTGGAACCCTTACTGGGCACAATTCCGATGAAAGCTTTCCTGCTAAAAGCCAAATTTTTGACCTCAAAAACTTATGTATATTCCGATGCCTAACTAAGAGAATTTCAGCTTGCATACTACATATTCTCGGTTCTGGCTGATAGTGAACAAAACTAATATATCACTTCTAGCTAAAGCCATCTTCTACAAGTGAATTCTTAAATACAAGGAGTAGAAAGAAAAGTGCAGAAAACATTCAAAGGCCCATTAAAATGTATGTAGATAGTCCTATGAAACCAGGATATAGAGTGAACTCAAAGCCTAATGTGAGTGCAAGGGAATTTATTTTCAAGTTTTTCAACATATTATACATTCAATGGCGTCAGCCAAAGTGTCTCTACGCATGCAATTAATCTTACTCTTCACAAACATAAACTAAAACTTACTTCATTTCATGCTTCTGTCAAATTCCAAACCATGGACCAAGTGCCAATTCATTCTTCAACTGTGTGATACATGGTTTGCTCTAGAGTTCACCGAGTAAATTTAATTAATATGGATGGGGCACCAGTAGGCGATTGACAAAGTATGGAAAGAAGGAAAAGGGCAAATTTTTTGGCTTTCAAAGCTTAACATATGCATAAGTTAACAATAATGTATGCAAGTCCTCCCAAAGGATGTTAACCTTTAATTTATTTTCCTTTTATTTTTTTATTTTTGTTACTTTTATTTGACAATTCTGAAGGTATGTTAACCTTCTTATCCGAGAAAAGCATTTCTTTTCATTTAATTTTGAAATTGGTTTACAAGCTATCAATGAAGTGGTTTAGATTAATGCTAGACACTTGTACAAAGGAATCATTAGGCAGGTAAAATTTAATAGTCAATTTGCACTCCTAATTCTTCTTTTCATATCCGCTTTATTTTATGTGTGCCAAGAGGCTTACTTGCATAGCTCAAAGCGCATACCTATGCCAGCTTGATGCATGTGTGTTAGAACTAGAAAGGAGTTTCTCTTGCGAACTCCATCCCAATTTCCAGCTATGGGATTCTGGTTTAGGTACTTTTTTATGTAGAGAAGCATATTTTTTTAACCAATAGGAGACCATTCCCCAACAAAATAATTACAGCTATGGAACTCTGCATAGATAAAAATATAACAGTACACGTATACATATACATTTTTTTACAAGTCAAACATGCAGCTACCAATAGCATTCACTGACGCATTGATTCAACATATATGAGAGAAACTGCGAACATAACAAGACCCAACCTACTTGGAGTCTGGTCTTAACAACCCACAATGGATTTGTTGCAGTAGCCGTGGCAGCCCCAGCGCCTGAAGCAGCTATCATATTGGCACCAAATGTAAGTTGACCACTGTTATCCGCTGCATTATCACAATATAAAATGTCAAAAGAAACCAAAACAACCAACTCAACAAAAGTTAATAGTCCTCACTCAAAGATAAAATGAGGTCAACAAAGAACAAGGTGTCTCATAGCGACTCAAAATACATATCGATATTGAAAACATTGTAAAGGTTCTACCATGTGAACAGAGCAGTTCTTTTAGGTGCTCGTAGACTGTGAAGTACACCTACATAAGAAATAATTACTTTCGTCAGTTAGAGAAATATAAAGAAAATATAAGACAGAATTACGCATGTTTTCACTGAAGGTAAAAACGAAAACAATAATGATAATTTATTGCAAATATAAATTCAAGATATAAACAGTGCCAAGAAATTTGATTTACAACAAACATGTAAGAAGGATAAAGCAAGTGGAAAAAGCTTATAAAAAAGTGAAAATATTTGTTGGAAGAAATTGGCTTGAGTCAGCTTTGAAAATGAGGGGGAAAGCAGTGTCGTTCTACATTGTTCAAACATGATCACCAAAGAGGCAACTTCTAATACAGTATTTCTGTTCATCTGAATATTACACAAAATCTGGTTTTCCCCAGTCATTTGTTGAAACTAGAAATAAAGATAATGCTTCACCACAAAAAGAATTAACTTGAAAAATAAATTACTATAAGAATAAAAAAGAAAAAGATAAAACCAGCGCATTAGTTAGAGCACATGCAACTAAAAAAGTCGCTATGCTTTAGACCAATGGTAAATTGCCAGCCCTATGCGGGAATTAGATTTGGTTCCATAATAAAATTTTATTTTATTAAAACTCTAAAGGTTTTTTATTTTCAGAGAGACGTAACAAGCACGGGAAACAAAGCAAGCATTTGCACCACAAAAGCATTGCATTTTATGATAGAAATAACAAAGAAAGAATGAAAGAGGGGGCCTTTTGGTGATTTAGACACAAGAGAAACCACATCCTAACTCCTTTTTTCGGAATGTTAAACTCCTCACAGCAGTGTAGTTAACCACAGTGATTAGCAAGCTAAAAGCATTGTCTAGGAAAGAAAACCAGTAAAATATTGAGGGGGTTAAAAAATAGGAAAGATCTGTTCTACAATTCAGTAATAAAAAAATAAGAAAAAAAATTTGAAGCCTCAATGGCTCTCTGTCAATGATAAAAGAGGTCCCAGTCAATCGTCTTCAAGGAACAACTTAAGAAAAGTAATACTCACTGCCCAGTTTGGAAGTAGTGCCACTAATGTTGGTGAAAGACCACGATACATTCCCTTCAAACCCTCAGTTTGTATTACATTTTGTAGGCTTGTAATAATGATGTTACCTGATTATCACCAAAAAAAAAATGATGAGCAGAAAATAATTTTGGTATTTATTTATAAACCCAAATATCATCAAAATCCTTGACTAGTCAAACTCAAAAAATACTAATCAAAACCCTTGACATTATTTGGCACATATAGTTTCTATAGAAACAACCAACTTTTTAAATACTGATTTTTTATGCACTCCAAATTCTAAAAGATTAGTCAGCCAAAATGAATAAAAAATAAAAAATTCCCATTGGTAATGGATAAACAAATAGACCATACCACCACCAGCTACAAAAAACACATACCTCTTGGACCAGAGTGGGGCAACTTAGGTAGGCCATGGACCTGCAATCTAGTTTTAATCACATCCAACGGACACACAACAGTGGCAGCTATAGCACCTGCAGGGCACATTAATCATATAAAATAGCTAAACAAGTGATACAATCAATAGTTTTCAGTTTCATTTGTATTTAAGGATTTGAAATGCATAGATTGGCATTAATCATTCAAGGAAAGAAGCTTAAATTTAGATTTGATAGTTTAGCTATGAATTTCAAGATTGAATTATATAACTTCATCATGATGAATTTGAAATAACTATGTACAAGTAGTTATTTGAAATCATGCTAAGGATTCTCCTTCCCTGGTTACAAGGATCTTACTAAATTACATATCTTCTGTCTCGACTTATTATATCCACCTACAATAACTAACTCTCCAACATTTTTGTAAAATTCAACCTCAAATCTCTCTATTTGAAATCTAAGTCCATCCAAACCCACCCTTAGCTCCTTGGAGTCAAATGCACCACCTCAAAGTGATAATTTCACAAGAATCAAAAGCACTTCAACATAACAAGCTCATTAGCTCACTCTATCAATTGTTACTAGCGCACATTAACATAAATATCACAAAACGAACAAACCCAGATGGAAAACCTAATCGAAATTACAAAACTGTTAAAATTGAACCAGAAATGAGGGCTTTTTGGTGAAAGAACAAACCAGCAAGGCACATTAATCACATAAAATTAAGTAAACAAGTGATACAATCAACACTTTTAGCTCGAAGGAGTCAAATGCACAACCTCACAGTGATAATTTCACAAGAATCAAAAGCATTTCAACATAACAAGCTCATGAGCTCACTCCATCAATTGTTGCAAGAACATATTAACATAAATATCACTAATTGGACAAACCCAGATAAGAACCCTAATCAAAATCACACAAAAAAATGTTTAAATTGAACAAAAATGAGGGCTTTTTTGGGGGTGAAAGAACCAACCTGCAGAGGCCCCCGCGCCAGCGTCGCAGATGATTTTCCTGATGCTCCGGCCGTTGGACGACGTCGTAGTGGCAGAGGTCATGATGAAGGTCTATGGATCGAACAATTGGAAAGTGAGAGATTATTTGAGAGTTGAATGAAATGAAAGAAGATTCGCATGGTAGAAGATATATACAGCACACATGTATGCAAAACCCGTGTCACAGATATATTATTCGACGCCGCTAGAGAGAGAGAGAGAGAGGGAGAGGGTGGGGAGACTGGTCTTGGAACGTGTTGGACGCTCGTTGTAAATGGTGGAAGAGGAAAGACCAGACTGTGTCTGAAGGCTGAACGTGTTGGATGGACGCTTACTCTTGACGCCCAGAGAGAGAGAGAGAGAGAGAAAGAGAAAGAAAGGAAGGTTGATCTTTTGGAATCTTGAAGTGTTGTTGTCTGTCCAAAAGTAATGAGAAAAGTAATTTGCTAATTTTGAGAGGAACTACCAGGGTGGCTGTTTTTCCAGGACCACAGAGACAATCTCCGTTTGGTTTTAATTTTTTGAATTTAATTTTTAAAAATTAAATTTTTTATATTTTTGTAATTTTTTTGATTTTAATAAATATTTTTAAAATTTTAAGTAATTTTTTTACTTCTTTAAATACATTTTACTTAAATGTATTTAAATAGTAAAATATTTTTAAAAATTAATAAATATATGAAAATATGAAAAATAATAAAATATACTGAATTTTCATTTTTTTTTTTATATTTTTAGTATTTAGTGAATTTTTTAAATATTTTTTTCACAAATATTATATTTTTTAAGTATATCTAAAAAATAAAATGGAGCATTTTTCTAAAAGTTTTATTTCATCCAACTCATATTCTTTTTTATTATTTCATTAGGTCTTATTTAAGGTAAGAAAACCAAAACACCCTCAATCTCTCCTACCCCCATTAATGTTGAGACGGTATTTGGAAACAAATTTTTTAGTTTTTTTTTTGTTTTTTTTTCTACTAAAAGACAAATTGGTTACAAAACCAAAAAAAAACAAATCCAAACAAAATATCACATTAAACCCCATAATCATTTCATTTTTTCTCTCACAAACATCACATCCAACAACAAAAAAATACAACTATCTTCCCAAATACAAAAAAAAAAATTTCTCTATTAATATTTTACAACTAAAAAAACCTACAAAAAAACCCACTTCCCAAACACCCACTTAATGTTGATTGTCATTGTATTTTGGTAATTCCCATGACCATTCCTATTAGCCGTATCTTCACTCCAAAAAAATACATTAACCACACACCACTATTTAATGTTAATATATATTACACACAAAAAATTAAACATGATTTTTTATTGATTGTCATTATGTTTTGGTAGCTCTTGTGCATCCAAATGTTGACTGTATGTGATAACGTGAATATTCACATTAGATGACGTGAATGTGAATGTGAATGTTCACATCAGATAACGTTGTGATAAAGACGATGTTAAGGTTCACATCAATATGGCATTAAATTACACAACCATAAGCCTTAACTTTCATTTAAATATAAACATAACTGTCTGTGATAACGTAAATATTCACATTAGATGACATGAATGTGAATGTTCACATCAGATGACGTGAATGTGGATGTTCACATCTAATGACGTTGTGATAAAAGTGATGTTAAGGTTCACATTAGCATTGCATCAAATTACACAGCCACAAGCCTCAACTTTCATTTGAATATAAACATGACATGTGAATGTTCACATCAGATGACATTGTGATAAAGGCGATATTAAGGTTCATATCAGTATTGCATCAAATTACACAACCATAAGACTTAAATTTCATTTGAATATAAACATAACATGAATATTTATAATAAAAAGATGGCAATTACATGATGTGTTGTCAATTACATGATGTTGATATTTAATGTGTGAGTGATTTTCCGGTCACACTGCCCGCTTGGTACTTAGCTGGAGAGGCGCCGGCAGAATAGATGACACCTGGCTAACCTGCAACAGAAAAAGAAGATTCCGACGGCGGTTCGTCCACCCGAGGGCACTCCGACGATCAAGTCAGTATATCTCAAAGATAATCAAGTGCTAAATTCACTGCTCAAAGCATAAATTGCATACCTTAGACCCACGGGGGTGCCTCTCTTTTTATAGTTTACTCAATCCTAGTCTCACTAGAAGCCTGACTTCTATGGACTCCCATTCAGTACTTACTTTGGACTCTACAAGAGATAAGGACAGACTTCCTAAGAATACTATCCTTATCCATCTTGAAGTCTTTCTTTATACTAGGACTCTTGTCCCTTATCTGCTTATCTCGGATTCCGACATCTTCAGAGGTGACCTCGGCCTTGCCGAGATAACCTCGGCCTTGCCGAGATAACCTCGGCGTCATGACCAGGACACGTGGCACCTCCGCTGACACGTCGGCGTCACCTTGCCACGTGTTCATACTCAGAAAATATATCCCCACAACTGCCCCCTAGGTTCTATTATCTCGGCATTCTGAGGTGATGGAACCTATACTGATACATTCTCTCTGTACATCGGCGCAAGAACTCTTCAGCCGAGATCATTCATTTCTGGCCGACATGTCTTCTCCAGAGAACAAGTTTTGTAATGAATTCCTTCATGCGTATGAGCTTTCACATATCACTGTTTAACCGATTCTTTCACGCGTTTTATTCCTATTGGCTCGTGCTTGTGACGCGCTCGCAAGTAGTCTTGCGTCTCTGCGCGTCGTCTGACGTATGCGTTATTCTAGGGGCATTAAATGCTTCTGTTTATCCCACCGTTTCAAGTTTTTGACAAAACTTGTTTTTCCCCTTTTTTCGCCTTTTCACTTTTCATTTGATTTACTTGCTTTTTCTTTCTCTCTAAACTTTTTCTCCTGATTTCGCCATTGCTCAAGCTCCAGGCTTCTGCAACTGTCTCCTTTCGTCTTTTAAGTGAAACTTTCGCTGCACTGTTACCTTTGTAACCGTCATCCGACTCCAGCAATCATCATACCGGCTTCGCTCTTTCTGGTAAGCCACTGTTCCTTCCATCTTCAGTTCTTTTGATGTTCTTCATTCTTCGTTTGCTTTTGCTGCTTTGTTCAAACTTTTAACTCGTGAATCATACGCTTAGATGCATTTCCCCCATGATTTTGCCCTTGCCTATGTCTCGAACATACGCACTGTTTTACCACTTCTTGCACTTTTGCCACTGTTCTTGGCCTTAAACTTCTTGTTTTCTTTATGCTCTTGATAGCCCACCTTCGTTCTTGATTCTGAAACTTGTTCTTGTTTTCTGTGTTTTTTCCAGATTTGTGCCTACAATCTCTGCTTTCATAGATTTAGGTTTTGGGATTTGTCTGTAGAACCTTCCGATTCTTAGGAAAAACTAAAATAATCCTTGCCAGTATTTACCCAGGTTGTTGCCGAAGTCCTAGTAACCCTTCAAAAATAACTTCTTTCTGAAATCAAATACTTTACGCCGATATCATGGGCATGTGGAAACATAGGGTAGACACTCCGACCAAACTTGAGTACTTTAGGCGAGAGTTCTCTATTCCTGCCGATGTCCACCTAAGGCTGGCTGGGGATGATAACTCTATTATGCCTACAGACGATTCTATGCCCTTTGCCATCGTAGCTTTTACTGAGTGCGAACTTCGGCTCCCACTCAACATTCTTTTTCGCGAGGTTCCTCACTACTACAAGTTGAACCCCATGCAACTAGCCATAAACTCTTATCAAGTGATCAATGGCATTATAGCTTTAGCAAAACAGGAAAATGCTAGGATCACCTTAGCTGATATCCAGTATTGTTATACCATGTGTGCCCTTAATTTGAAAGAAAAGGGCTACATTTATTACCTTAAGCCGAGGTCAACAGAATTCAAAATTGTAGCCGACCTTCCAGACTCCAATAAGGGGGCTGGAGATGACTACTTCATTACCTCGAGAAATTGGGAGTATGCTCCAGACGAGGACCCTCATCTCTACCCTCTTCCCCGATCAATTTTAGAGGGCAAGGGTAAGAGCCCATTATCAATACTTAGTTGTTTCTTCTTCAGGTTTTCAATACTCTATATGTTTCTGATGTCTGTTCTTCTTGCAGCTGTTCGTAAGCCGCCAAAAAACTTTTGCCAATCCTACGTTCCTAGCAAGGATTTGAAGAAACTTCTGGACTTGCCGGTCCATAAGAGGAAATCACCTTTGCTTCTTAATTTTATTCCAACATACAAGTCGACTTTGCCTGACGTTCCTAAAAGGAAGAAAAAAAGCCTTTCTCCACCCTCCACTACGACTTCATTGACTGTATCCACATCACGAACAGATCAAGGATCAACATCTGATCCAGTTGATCAGTCATCAACTTCGGTTCCATACTTGGTCCCAATACCAGAACGAAAACGTCGACGAAGACTTGTCCTAGCTGCCAAGATGGGTCGCCCGAAACCTATTGCTGAGGATCTCTTAGCCAGCCTTCCTGCTGATGTTGACGCTCAGCCGACACAAACCATACCCCCATCAAAGCCTAAAAGAACTAAAAAGGCTCAGCCAAAGGCTAAAGTAACTCAGTTTGAATCTGAGGATACTTTACTTATCTCCAAGCTGGCTGAGAGCGACAAATCTCAACCCTCTGTTGGGAAGAGACGCTCTAAAACACAGCCATCAGAATCCTCAAAGTCAAAGAAGTCGAGGTCATCGTCTGTAACGACCTCGGGGTCTAAAATACCAAATGTCCCCTGGGTGCCTAAAATCACTCTAGAAGATAAGCCTGTTTTGGCTAGTGACAGCGCTGATGATATCAATGTCGGCGTAGCCCTCAGTACTGCTCTGCTCTTCCCTGGCGATCTTGATCGCAACACCAAGTTGAGCGAGTATGAGAACTACGCCTTAATGCTTCAACGTTCTGTTCAAGTAAGTGTCTTCACTTAGTAACTTGTCCTTCTTTCTCTTTTCTATACTTTGTAATATTTTTGTAATAACTTTTGCCTTGTGCTCTTTCAGGCAGTTCAGCACGCTCATTCTCTCTCCATGCAAGCTTTTGAAAATCGGGAGAAGCTGGTCGATATGAAGAAGGAGCTTTCTGCCCTTCAAAAAGCCAACAAAAGTCTTCAGTCAAAAATGAAAAAGCTGGAGGACCAGGCTGAGGCTGCCATCAAGGCCCCAAACTGACGCCAAAGAGAAGGCCGATTCTGCTGAGGCCATAAGAAAGGTTGCCGAGGCACAGAGGAAAGAGGCCGAGGAGAAAATGGCCCAAGCCGAAAAGGAGCTTCAGGAGGCCCTGGCCACTAAAGATGCCGAAATCAAAGAGGCCGATGAGAAGGCGTATGCCCAGGGTATGGCCGACGTCACAGAGTCTTATAAAATACAAGTGAAGCAGGCATGCAACAAGGGTTTTTCCCTTGGTTGGATGTCCCTTCTGAAAAAGCTCGACGTCCCCGAGGACTCGCCTCTTCGGAATGCCGATGCCATCCCTCTTCCATTTCCTCCACCTCCACCTTGAAGTCAACCTGAAGGCGAATCTGAGTCTGAGTCTGAAGATGAGGCTGATGATGAAGAAGAGGCCTTGGTAAGGAAGCCAAAAGATGCTAGTGAGGCCAAATCCCTCCTCAGGATGATCAAGTCCTAGACTTGACTCATGATGAGGAGGATGGGGAGGTTGTCAAGGAGGCTACTCCTGAGCAAGCACCATCTGACGCTCCTCTAGCCGATAAAAGTGTTGATGAAACACTCGCAGAAATTGATGCCGAGCTGGCAGCGGAAAAGGCAGCCGAGGTGGCTTCTGAGCAACCGTCCGAGGTTTGGTCCCTGCCAGTTGCTGATGTTGAGGAATCTTAACTTTTATGTCTTTTGCTTTGTTTCTTTTGTACTTTGCACTTTTTTGTTTTAGAAACACTGTAAGCTTCTTTTCATGGCCGATGTGCCTCCTGTTTCTGTTGAATGATCAATATAACTTTCTTTGAATCTTTGTCTTCTCTTTATTGTCTTTGCATGAATCTATACTTAGAATATTCTGTATATGTACTCTTCCTTCTTTGTGCAACCTTCTCGGGGTGACACATCTCGGTTGGACCAACTGATGATTTACCTTGGTAAGTTCTTGTCCTGCAAATTGCTTATAAATTGTAACAAGGATAAACATATACTGGTTTAGTTTCAACTTTGTAAACTTTACTTAAGTTATGACAAGTGCTAAACAATGATCTACTTGTAAATTGCTACAAATTTCAACAAGTGTTAAGCAATATATATCAGTTTAACCTCAGCTTGTAATTGCCACAAATTTCAACAAGTTTTAAACATCATATGTCGGTCTGTAAATTGCTATAAATTTCAACAAGCAGTAAACTTTATATCGGTTTAACCAACTTGTAAATTGCTACAAATTTCAACAAGTGGTAAACGTTGTATTGGTTTAGCCAACTTGTAAATTGCTACAAATTTCAACAAGTGGTAAACTTTGTATCGGTTTAGCCAACTTGTAAATTGCTACAAATTTCAACAAGTGGTAAACTTTGTTTGCCTTCTTCTCTATCCCCAATGTAAACCTGAGTTTCACTTGGGTTCTCATTATTCAGAAATATCATGCATCTTTTACTAGTTCACAAGTGTTGAAGAATTCTGCTAAAATTTTATTGATGACGTCGGCAAAAAAAAAAAACAAGGGACATCTAATGATAGAAAAATTTCAAATTACAAGTGTTCCAGGGTCTAGGCAATGCTTTGCCCTCGTTATCTTCAAGCCGATATGCCCCATTCCCTAATACCGAAGTAATTCTGTAGGGTCCTTCCCAGTTTGGGCCAAGCTTGCCCTCTCTGGGATCCTTCTTGTTGCCGACGACTTTTCTCAGGACAAGGTTGCCGACTTGAAAATCCCTTGGATTGACCTTCTTATTGTAAGCTCTTGCAAGCTGCTGCTGGTACGCTGCGAGTTGAATTGCAACTTTCTCCCTTCGTTCTTCTAAGAGATCCAGATCTCGGGCTAAAAGTATATCATTAGTCCCATTCTCCACTCCCTGGGTTCTGGTCCCTGGGATGCTGACCTTTAGTGGAATGACTGCTTCTGTGCCATAGGCCATGGCAAAGGGGGTTTCTCCCGTTGATCTTTTCGGCGTAGTTCGATATGCCCAGAGTACATTGGGTAACTCGTCTACCCATTTCCCTTTTACTGCCTGCAGCCTCTT
Source organism: Camellia granthamiana (assembly GCA_036172215.1). Lineage (NCBI taxonomy): Eukaryota > Viridiplantae > Streptophyta > Magnoliopsida > Ericales > Theaceae > Camellia > Camellia granthamiana. The sequence continues at coordinate 149,749,427 of CM069904.1, forward strand.
CTTTATCCCGTCCAAAATTACTTTGTTGGATGCTTTTGCTTGCCCATTGCTTTGGGGAAAGCTTGGTGTTAAAAAGTAATTCTTAATCTTGAATTTCGCACAGAAGTTCTTGATGAATTTGTTGTCAAATTGCGTTCCGTTATCGGCAACTATTGCTCTTGGAATTCCGAATCTGGTGATGATGTGCTTCCATATGAAGTTCTTTACGTCTAAATCTCGAATTTTGGCTAGGGGCTCAGCTTCTATCCACTTGGTGAAGTAGTCCGTTGCCACCAGTAGATACTTCCTTTGTCCAGTTGCTTGGGGAAGTTGTCCAACAAGATCCATGCCCCACTGAGCAAACGGCCAGGGGCTGGATACTGGGTTCAGGTCAGCAGCTGGCTGGTGTATCAAAGGTGCAAACCTTTGGCATTGTTCACACTTCTTCACGTAGGTTTCTGTATCTTTTTGCATGTAGGGCCACCAATACCCCTGGGTAATGGCCCTATGAGCTAGAGATCTGCCCCCAACGTGGCTTCCACAAATTCCTTCATGGATTTCATATAAAAAATCTTTAGTTTGCAATGGGTGTATGCACCTTAGAAGGGGTCTAGTGAAGGACCTTCTGTAAAGATGCCCTTCTGCTGTTAGAACGAATCTTGCCGACTTCAGTCTGACCTTGTGTGCCTCCTTGTGGTCATCTGGTAGCTTTCCTTGTTTCAAGAATGCAACAATTGCATCCATCCAGTTGGGTCCCATGTCCACGCATATTACTTCCTGTTCTATGGTCGGCAGTTCTATGCTCGGGCCCGACAGATAGTCAATCATTATTGTCCTAGTCTTTCCAGTCTGTATTGAACTTGCCAGGTTGGTCAACGCGTCGGCGTGGCTGTTATCATCTCGGCTAACTTGAAGTAGTCGGCAATTATGAAATAAGGCTGACAGTCTGATGACTTCCTTTGCGTATGCCGACATTCTTTCATCTCAGGTTGCAAACTCTCCCGTTGTCCGATTCACTATTAGTTGTGAGTCACAAAAAACTACTACTTCATCTGCTTCTGCTGCTACTGCCAGCTTCAGTCCTGCAATCAATTCTTCGTATTCTGCCTCATTGTTTGAGGCCTTGAACCCCAATCGGATGGAGTGTTCCAATATCTCCCCATCTGGAGATATCAATACTACTCCTGCCCCTGCTCCTTGTCGGTTTGAGCTCCCATCGACAAACAGGCAAAAGAAATCGCCGATGTAGATGCTGCAGGGTCTGAGTTTTTCCTTCTCCCTTTGTTCTTTTCCCTTTGGCTGGGCTTCTCCTCTCTTGCTTGGACATCGTTTATCTTGGCTCAACGGAGCCTGATGTTCGATGGATTCTGGCGTGAACTCGGCCACGAAGTCGGCCAAAACTTGGCCCTCAATTGCTGTTCTTGGTCTGAACTCCAGGTCATATTGGCCCAAGGCCACTGCCCATCTTGCTATTCTCCCCGTTAAATCTCCTTGTTGCAGTAAGGACTTCAGTGAGTGCTCTATTAGTACCACAATCTTGTGGGCCTGGAAGTAATGGTTCAGCTTCTTTGAAGCCATTACTAAGGCCAGCATTAATTTCTCTAGTGGTAGATACCTTGTTTTTGCATCGGCCAAGGTTTTGCTTACATAGTAGACAGCCTTTTGTTCCCCTTTTTCTTCTCGGACTATCACTGCACTTACTGCGTGTTCTGAAACCGCTAAGTACAGAAACAGATCTTCTTCAGGTTCAGGTATTGAGAGGACTGGAGCCGTGGTCAGATATTTCTTCTGGTCGGTCAGAGCTACTTCACACTCCTCGGTCTAGAGGAAGTCCGTCGCTTTCTTTACTAAGTTGAAGAAAGGCTTGCACTTGTCTGAGCTTCGGCTTATGAACCTGTTTAGGGCTGCCGCCCTTCTAGTAAGCATTTGGACCTGTTTTGCCGATGTCGGGCTCTTTAATTCTAGGATGGCCTTGATCTGGTCTGGACTAGCTTCGATGCCTCTTCTAGTCACCAAGTAACCCAAAAATTTGCCAGATTCAACTCCGAATGCACACTTGGATGCATTGAGTCGGAGCCGATATTTTTTGAGTATCTCAAAGACTGCTTTTAGGTCGGCTAGATGACCTTCAGGTTCCTTTGTCTTTACGACCATATCGTCGATGTAAACTTCTACTATTTGGCCAATCAAGTGTCTAAACATCTTGGTTACCAACCTTTGGTAAGTTGCTCCTGCGTTTTTCAGCCCAAAAGGCATCACCTTGTAGCAATACAATCCTTTTGGGGTGATGAACGCAGTATTCTCTTCATCCGGGGGGTACATGGCTATCTAGTGATACCCCCTGTAGGCATCTAGGAAGCTCATCCTTCCATGCCCTGATGTCGCGTCCACTAGTTGGTCAATCTTAGGTAGGGGAAAGTTGTCTTTAAGACAAGCCTTATTCAAGCTGGTAAAATCTACGCACACCCTCCATTTACCATTCTTCTTTTTGACTACCACTGTGTTTGATAGCCATGTCGGGTAATTGACTTCTCTGATGGCCCCGGCCTCCAGAAGTCTGTCTACTTCTTCCTCCACTGCTTCGACGTGCATCAATGTCGGTCTTCGTGCTCGTTGTATTACGGGCTTGGCTGACCTGTCAACGTTCAGTTTGTGGCAAGTGACCTCAGGGTCAATGCCTGGCATCTCGTAAGGTGTCTAGGCGAACACCTCAATGTTTGATCTCAAAAAGGCTTCTAACTCTCTTTCTTCTTCTTCGGCTAATCCTGAGCCGAATAGAAAGAAGCATTCCTCATCCCCCTCTTAAACGAGGATTTTTTTCAGTGTCTCTTCGCTTTTCTCGGCCGGCTCCTTGCCGACATCATCTAGGACCTCTATGTCCTCATTTTCAATCTCTGTTTTTTCTGGCTCTCGAATGCTGCAGGTGGATTTCATTGCTGCCATGGAGCAATTCTTCGCCTGTAGTTGATCTCCTCTGACTTCTTCAATCCCCTGTTCTGTTGGGAACCGCAATAGTTGATACAACGTTAAGGGAATTGCTCCCATTGCATGCAACCATGGCCTTCCCAGAATGATGTTGTAAGGAGATGGTGTGTCAATGATGGTGAACTCTGTTGTGATCTTCCTGGTGCCTGCCTGCACCTCCATGCTTACCGCCCCCAGTGGCCATGTCGGCGTTCCATTGAACCCAATCATTGGGCCATTGGATTGTTCAATGTCGTCTGGATGAAGGCCGAGCTCCTTGTAGCATCGGACATACATGATGTCACAAGAGCTTCCTTGATCAATCAGGATGCGTTTCACTTGGCACTCCCTAACCTGGAGGGATACTACCAAGGCATCATTATGCGGATGCTGGACCATCTCTAGGTCAGTTTCAGTAAAGGCTATCATTGGTCTTTGGCACTCCTCTGGCCGATGTCTTTTTTCCCCGACTTGGTAGACATGCTGTAAATGCCTTACCCTCTAGGTCTCTCCTTTGACTTCGTTCTCATTGACCTTTGAGTGGATTACATTAACCACCCGAGGTCCTTCTGCCCAAGGTTGTTGTGCCGGAGGTGGCGGAGCTGCTGGTGCCTGAGGCAGTCTTGCCTGTTCTTCTCTCATTCTGGTTTCATCAACAAGGTCTCTCAGGTGGCCTTACCTCACCAAATCTTCCAAGTGTGCTTTTAGGGCTCTGCAGCCCTGTGTTGTATATCCGTCTTCATTGTGGTAAGCACAACATCTGTCCACGTTTCTTCCCATAAATTCTCCCGGTGCCCTTGTTGGTGTTCTGAAATAGGGCTGATTCTGAATTTTTCCTAGGATTTTTTGAATTGGAATTCGGAACACAGTTGTCACTGCCTGTTTAGCCCTCAACTCCGTCTCCTGTTTGTTGGATGCGTTGTTACTTCGGCTTTGCTTAGGCGAGCCGTTTCCTTTCTCTTGTTTCGCTTCCTTTGGTCCCGATGTATCTTCCTCGGCCCTGGCGTACTTCTCGATTCTAGCCATGAGCTCTTCCATGCTTTTTGGCAATGTTTTTGCCAAAAATTTCCGTAGTGGACAGTTATCCCTTAGGCCGTTCTTGAAGGATACGACCGCCACTTCTTGATTACACTCCGGTATTCGGTTGAATACCTCATAGTATCTCTTTGCATAGGCCCTAAGGCCTTCATCCTGGGTGATTCTTAGAGCCATCAGTGCATCGACCCTTAAGGGCTGTAGTTTGTTTGTTACAAACCTAGCTACAAACATCTCGGCCAGGCTTTCCCAAGTCTTCACGGTTCCCTTCGGTAGTTTGTGGAACCAATCTGATGCGATCTCCCCAAAAGACGAAGGGAACACTTTGCAAAGTAACGGCTCGTTCCCATTATATAATGCCATTGAGTTTAGGTATAGTCCAACGTGAAAGTTGGGATCTGACTTACCATTATATATTTGAAACCTCAGCATACTGAATCTATTTGGCACTTCAAGTTTGTCCAATTCCACCAAGAATGGTGTCCTTGGCTTAACCAGGGAGGTTACCACGGCTTCGGTGTTCTGCTGCCTCCTCTTGAGGTAATCTCTCATGCTTTCTTTGCTTCGCCCGGGAGCTCGGCTATCTATGAACTTTAACCTCTTCGGTATACTGCTCTCGGCTTCGTGGTGAGCCCTTTTCGACCCTTCTCCATGAGTTGTGTCGAAGCATAGTACCTGCCCCTGAACATGCCGATGTTTTTTGGGGTCTGCCTCCCTTGTGCGATGTGTCCTTTGTGATTCTTCTCTTCCTGGCTCTCCCCGTCCGACCTCCTTGGGAGGCCGGTGAGAGTGTCTTTCGCCCCCTGTGTGCTGGGGGGCTACTGGGATTGTTTCCTGTCCTACCTTCTGGGTATTGATTGCTGGGATCGGCGTGTCCTGCAGCAGGAATGATGGCTGCATGACGTTGTTTTGCATCATGAAGTTGACGACTGATTGTAGGTCAGCCAACTTGTTTGCCATCTCTTTTACTTCTTCATCCCTTCTTAGGCATCTTTCCCTCCATACCTGGAGGTTATCTTCGTTATAGTACCTGTTTTGATCTGGTTTCTTTGGTGTGTTGCCAATCTGGCCGACGTTTTTCTCTCCATGACCTTAGTTATGAGTTTCTGTATTGTGGTTGTCTCCTTCGGTATCAAGATCAGTTGGTCTCTGACTTCTAGCAGGAGCGTCATCCCCAATCTTTTTTTGCTGTCCGTTACTGGCCATCTATTCTCCTTTCTTTCCCACAAACGGCGCCAAATTATGTGAGTGATTTTTCGGTCACACTGCCCGCTTGGTACTTAGCTGGAGAGGCACTGGCAGAATAGATGACACCTGGCTAACCTGCAACAGAAAGAGAAGATTCCGGTGGTGGTTCGTCTACCCGGGGCACTCCGACGATCAAGTCAGTATATCTCAAAGATAATCAAGTGCTAAATTCACTGTTCAAAGCATAAATTGCATACCTTAGACCTACGGGGGTGCCTCTCTTTTTATAGTTTACTCAATCCTAGTCCCACTAGAAGCCTGACTTCTATGGACTCCCATTTAGTGCTTACTTTGGACTCTATAAGAGATAAGAACAGACTCCCTAAGAATACTATCCTTATCCATCTTGAAGTCTTTCTTTATACTAGGACTCTTATCCTTTATCCGCTTATCTCGGATTCCGACATCTTCGGAGGTGACCTCGGCCTTGCCGAGATAACATCGGCGTCATGACCAGGACACGTGGCACCTCGGCTGACACGTCGGCGTCACCTTGCCACGTGTTCATACTCAGAAAATATATCCCCACATTTAATATTGATTGTCATTACCAATAGTAATCACAATCACAAAAAAGGAGAAAATAACATATTATGACTGCTTAAAAATAAGAATGTCCACATGTTGTGAACGTTTACATCACTATATTAGATGAGAGAGAATTTTTCAGAAAGGTATTGTAAACGTTCATATCAGATGAGAGAGAATTCTCAAGGCGTTGAAGCCATTAAACAACTTTTCGGAAAGGTGTCCATTTTATAAGATTATCAAATATTTTTAATAAGTTTGATGAAAATTGAGCTTTTTTGGTTTAGGGTTTAGAAATATTAAATATCAATATTAAATATAAAAACATAAGAGTTTAAGAAAATAGTAGAAATTAAAAAGAAAAAAAAAAGATTTTATAGAATAAAAGTATACATACATGGAATTAAGTGGGTTAAAAATTCTTTCATGGACTTCTTGGTTTAAAACACTTCTAAATGAGATTTATCAATAAAAATTCTAAAATAAAAAAATTGCTTAAAATATTAAAAAAATTCAGTGAAAATAAATAAATAAAAAAACGAAAAACTAAAAAGTAAAATTTTCTGAAAAGTGAATCCTGTAAATGGAAACCAACAGAGTGAATCTGATTAATCATCTTTAAAAATTTAAATATTTTAGTATTCCCTATTTTTTAGATTGAATACCTATTCAGTTTGTTTGGTTTAGATTTTTAGGATTTACTTTTCAGAAAATTAAATTTTTTTATTTTTCATATTTTTTATTTTTACTAAATTTTTTTTAATATTCCAAATATTTTTTTTTTAAATTTTTAGATACATCTAACATAAATATACTTAAAATGTATAATATTTATGAAAAAAATTAGAAAATTCACTAAATACCAAAAATATATATATATATATAGGGAGATTTACCAATAAATCCCAAAATTTAAACTTATGAACCAATTGATCCTATTTTTATTCTATTACACCATTTAGTCCCATTCAATTGTGAGGGACTTAATTACCCTCATGTAACCATTCTTGATGTAGCTGCGGGGCTTCAAAATTGGGATCACGTGTGTGGATCACGTGCGTGATTAGTGAATCAATGTGCCACGTGTTGCAAGTGATACATTGGGAGGGTGTCACATAATGGCAATCCGCTGTAAGGGGTTTTTCTTGGGCTGGGTTAGTGTGTGTGGGGGTTAACCCATTCTGTAACACACTCACTCATCTCTCTCAGCATTCTCTCTCTCTCACATGGAGACCCAGCCACACACGTCTCCTCTCTCTAGCAGACACAAGGCACCATGTGCACAAGACACCATTAATGCACACACCCAGCAGCAGCCTCATCATCTCAGCATCTTTATACTCACACAAGCAGATTGAACACATCGAATCGTTGATTCCACCGCCTCGATCCTTCGAGAATGGAAACCGAGGGTACGAATTGATGACCGCTTGATCGAGCCCTCTCATGGAGACCCATTCTGCAACACATCTCTCTCATGGAGACCCACCGCCTCACAACTCCATCACAACTCCTACAAACCCACTTCTATCAAAACTGCTTCTCATCATCGTTTTATTTTGCAAAATTTACACAATTTTTAAGGGTTGGTGGACTTGATTTGAGAATTTTTTGGTGTTGATTTGGGTGTTTAATTTGGGGTAAGATGTTCTATCAAAACTGCTTCTCATCATCGTTTTATTTTGCAAAATTTACACAATTTTTAAGGGTTGGTGGACTTGATTTGAGAATTTTTTGGTGTTGATTTGGGTGTTTAATTTGGGGTAAGATGTTCTATCAAAACTGCTTCTCATCATCGTTTTATTTTGCAAAATTTACACAATTTTTAAGGGTTGGTGGACTTGATTTGAGAATTTTTTGGTGTTGATTTGGGTGTTTAATTTGGGGTAAGATGTGGCAGAGGATGGTGGTTTTGGTGATGATAGCTGGAGGGGTGGGTTTGTTGCCTGATTGGGTTGTTTGTTAAATGGTGAGGAAGATGCCTGTTAATGGGAGCAAGGAGCAGCAGTCGGTGGTGTGATGGTGGTGCATTAATAGTGGAGGGCGGGTTTGCTCTGTGCTGGTGGGGTTTGCTTTTTAGGAAGGAGTTCTGTTCAATGTTGAAAAGAGGAAGAAATGGTGCTGCTGTGGTGGTCCATGGAGATCCACACACACACACACTAATACATGCGCACACACACACACTGATGGCTTCAACGCACACCCACCCACACACACACACACACTGATACACACACACAACGCACATAGTACACACAGAATGAGCAACGTTTGATCCAGCAAAACAGTGCCACGTTATACCAAGGGCACTCCCGTCCACACAGTAAAACAAAAATGAAAAAAATAAATAAAAAGGACCAAATCAACCCACCAGCAGGACTATTTGGTATAATAAAATAAAAGTGGGACTATTTGGTATAACAGTTTGTAAAGTAGGATTTATTGGTAAATAATCCATATATATAAGAGAATTCAGTACATTTTTTATATTCTTGTGTATTTGTTAATTTTTTAAAATATTTTTTTACAAATATTTTATTTTTTAGACACAAGTAAGGTGCATATAAAAAAGTAAAAAAAATTGCTTAAAATTTTAAAAATATTAACTAAAAACAAAAAAATACGAAAAATAAAAAACTCAATTTTTAAAAAATTAAATCCAAAAAATTAAAACTAAATTAATTATAAAAATATCATCATTTCTATCCTTCCTTTCTCTTTTATCTCTTGAGCCATTCCACCTAACTTGCTTAGATTCCTTGTCACACTAGACCCAACATCTCACTAGTCCTCACCGAACACAACCCAACATATCTATGCTTGTCACACCACGACCCAACCCTCTTCAATCCCACTTTGAGTGACTTAGTTCCTCCTTAACCTCTTACTACTACATATGAGAAATAAAGATAAAGAAACATAAAGAAATAAATCTATGGTAGAAAAAGGAGATGAAGAAGGATGCGTCGAATTTAAAGGATGAGTGACGGTGGATGAGGAGAAGGGTTTAAAGGTAGTAAGAGAAGGTGTTGCATGGATGGGAAAGAGGTGGTAATGAGTAATGGAAAGGTGGAAGATGGTGGCAAATAGTGCTGCAAAAAGCGGCATAAGAGGTAAAAGAAGTAGTGATAGAGACTGGTGGTTGTAGAAAAAGAGAGTAAAGAGAATTTTATTTTGAATACTATAATTTTGTCCTTAGATGTAATTTTGCTAAGAGATAAAATGGTAATAAAAATAATTCAAAAATGATGGGAGTAAAGAGACAAAAGTATGATGTAAACAAAATTATCCCCACTAATTATGCCAACTTTCCATCTCATTTTGTACATGTTTTTTCCCATCTTATTTTGTATAGGTTTTTTATGTTCTAACGAAGAAGCAAGGTGGGGATGGATTTCGCTCCCCTGCCCCAAAAGTGTTACTTATTTATCAATGAGACCAAGGGCAGACTTAAAAATCCTCTATTGAAGGAGCCAGAAATAAGGCATAGGCAAAATCCAATCTGGTGAAAGATTGGTTGAACCAAGTTTTAAATGATTAAAATATAAATTAATATAGGATAACTAGCCTAATCAAAAATTATAAGACAAAATTTAAATTTACATATGTTATCACATGTTATAAGCCCCTGGTATTATTTGTTGCAATTTATTTATTTATTTATTTTTTTCTCTTCATGTTGGGAATATGTATCAAAGGGCTTGATATAACTTTTACCATTTATAAGATAAACATAGTTGAAATAAGTGGCTTATTTTAAGAAGTAGGTTAAAAGTTGATTTTTTGACTTTTTTTTGAAAAAACGTATAAAAAAATAGAGAAGTGATGTGATTCAAAAAAATCAAAAAGTTCGTTTTTAACCAACTTTTCAAAATAAGCCAATGCAATGTTTTCAATTTCTACTTTTTTATTATAAACTTTTAACATGTACAAAACTGCACTAAATAAGACTACATAATTATTTGAATATTATTCATTGTATTTAGGCCATAAAACTTCACAAGTGGTCTAATTAAAATACTATGAGAATTCACAAAAGAATCATTTTTTTTTTCTCTAGCAAAACTTTAAAAAAAAAAAATTAATGATTTTACAACGAACAATTAGATTATATTCTCATATTAAATATTTTCTAGAGTCATTATATGAGACATTTTGAAAGACATCCCCATACAAAGTATATTTTTACACTCTTGGAATGCCGAATTGACTTTTGGGGGGCATTACATGGGGAACAAAAATAAATAAATAAATAAAATAGAAGTTAGAAGATTACCTATATTTAAAAGTAAGATTTACCCAAATTTTGAAAGGACCCGCAACGAATGAGACCGTAACAATGATGATGAATATGGTTGAATTTTCTTTCAATTGATTAAAGTGGGTCGAAACAATTCTCTTATTACTCGTACTTTCATAAGTATTACGGTCTATTTTAAAAAGTAGATTAAAAGTTAATTTTTAATTTTTTTTTTAAAATGTACAAAAAATACAGAAGTGATACGACTTAAAAAAAAACTAATAAATTGACTTTTAACCAACTTGTCAAAATAGGCCGAAGTGGTCTTGGTCCAATTTAACATCATCAGGAAAATTTCTTCAAACTTCAAGGTTGAATTCAATCCCATTTTAACTATTCAACTGGAAATATGTTGGGGTTTTCAACAAAGATCTGATAGCATCTCTAATTCTTTATTAAATTTGAAAAATAGTTTAAAATGAGTTTTAATCTTTTCATAAATATTTGCATCAAAAAAGTGAGAATCAAACCCCTTATCAAATCGAGGATAAATTAAATCTTTTATTGAATTTTCAACTATTGTATTTTTATTGATGATTTTTTAAGTAATGATTGGAAATTGTTTTCTTTTATTAAAAAATTGTTAAGAAATATTTTTGGGATAAGTTGGATTTTTTTTTTTTTTAAATTCAACGAAAAGAAAGGAGCAAGGAAGATATAATTGATGAAAGTTTTAATCAAATTTGATGAGGAAAATAAAAAGTATAGGTTGGACATGACCTCATGTGCCTGTTTGGCAGAAATTATTTACAGCTTATTTCAGCTTTCAGCTTAATTTAAGCTATTTTGATGTGTGTGGTTTAGCTTATAGCTTATAGCTTATAGCTTATAGTTTTGTGGAAGTCAGAAATCAGCTTATTCTTTGAGTGGGGCAGGAGATGCTTTAAGAATAAGCTGGAAATCAGCTTAAGCTGAAAGTTATAAGCTATAAGCTGTTTAGGCATAAGTTATAAGCACTTTCCCACAGCTCTACCAAACAGGGCCCATATATGGTTAGATGTTTTCTCAAATGATAAATCAACAATGGTTTAGATTCTCTCACATTGGTCATTCAACTTAAGAAAATAATTTGAGTTTAGTAGACCTATTTTGTGACACTTTTTAAGACTAATTTATTAGAATATTTATATAAAAAATTAAAATGATCAGACATCGATAGTTATATATTTGAATCACATTTATATTACAAAAAATAAATAGCTAGCTATTCTTGAAAATGCAGTTCTATGTTAAGTTGCTCAATTAGTGGGAAAAAATAAATACAAACAAATTTGAGGGTAGCACATAAAAATAGTATTTAAATTAGTTGAGGCACGAAACAATTAATTAGATGAATCTATGGTCTACCTGCAATGCTAAAAATCCAAGTTTAATCTCAAACTAGCTTGCCAATATACAAGTGAAAATCATGTATGAGACCCCAAAATGGGCCTGGATTGGGCTGGGCTGAACCATAAATTTGGTACAATATATATGCCAACACCATCAATGCCAAACAATTTTTTGCTATGGATCTTGATCCTCTCTATTATATTATTATATAGATGGAACCAAGCCATTCATTTATGATCAATGCTTAATGAAATTGTCACATTAACATATATTTATTTCTTTCAAATACACAGTTGTTAAAGTATTTTTTTTGTTATTTTTTTATCCGTCAAAGAACCTCTCCCCTTTTATTAGTAGTATGTGTTTTGGATGGCATTTGTCACTTCTCAAAAATAAATAAATAAAAAAGCTTGAACACCCCTGGGTCCATTCTTGTTTGTTGGGTTTCTTTTATATTTGTGATTGTGTATTTCTTCATAGTTGAATATTCAGTTTGATGTAATTTTTATAATATTTATAATTTATTTTCTATTGATTGAAAAAAAAAAAAAAAAAAAAGTCTACCTTGAACAAAAAATTCTAGCCGCAACTAGGATCCATTATGGGATTCATTCTAAATTGTAACAACAATGCTAGGTAGCTCAAAATTTTGTGGCTCAAATGGCTCAAATTACTCAAAACGACGTCGTTTTGAGTGTAAATGAGTGTAAAACGACGTCATTTTGATAGATTTGAGCCATTTGAGCCACAAAATTTTGAGCTACCAAACATTTTCCAAATTGTAAATATGTACCCATTATCATGCTATATAAATCTTCAGATGGCTTTAAAAGAAGCTCTTGAACTTGATCTATGCATAAGCAACAAGAATGCATCTATTTTTTCCTCCAGAATGCAAGACTTGTACCGATCAAAGGGCACCATTGGATTCACAACTTGATTAATTTACTTGCCCAAAAATAAATGTAAGCTCAATGGTGGCTGTTGTTGTACTATCCATGATATACACAAGTACAAGAATAGCAAGCAGGTTCCTCCAGTGAAGAAGCTAGATTGAGTGTTTAATTAGGGCATGAGGAAAGGGTTTCCAAGTCCTGTCATGGGACCAAGTAACCATGGGATGAGACCGACTTTACCAGGCTTGACATTGTCGTTTATAAGTGTACCATGTACCCCGCAGCTTACTGTTGTCAAACGTATCCTATGCTATTTCAACGGCACAATTGATTGCCACCTTCTTTTCATCTAGTACTTTTTCGTGCCTTTTTCTAATGCCTTGATTGTTGATGCTCTAATTTGGATTTTTGCGTGTTTTTGGCCTCAACCACAGCTGTTAGTAATATATGTTTGGTGTGTTCTTAAAATAAAAAATAAAAAATAAACCATGCATCTGTTGGTGTGCCAAGAACCAACATACTCTATCTCATTCTAGTGCTGAATTTGAATTTTGTGCACTTGCACAAGAATGTGTTGAGACATTGTGGATTTCTCATCTACTGAGAGCCTTATTTGCTTATTTGATGCCAGTAATGCTCTATTGTGATAGTCTCAACCAAGGGCGGACCCAGGATTTGTCGATGGGGTGGGCTAATATTAAGATAAAATTATACAATATATTTTAAGTATAATCACATAAGAAAAAAGAGAATTTAAAAAGAGAATTTATATTAATATCTAAATTTATTGATTAGAAACAATCTAACTAAGTTATATTCGATGAGTTTTTAAAGATTCGAATTTATCGATTACAGAATCTAAATCAATTTTCAAAGTAAGGTCTTATTCAAGGTATCCCTCATTGAATTGCGAATGGCAATTTTAACATATTTCAAAGTTCAAAAGCTAAGAACAATATAGAACATTGAACAAGGCAACATCATAAAAACACTAAGAGCAATATAATATTTGTTGCATAAAGACAAAATTTTAAAACTATTGCTAATCAAATTCATTCTCAACCAATGAAATAAAATAATTGGTTAATTACACTTACAAAAAATGTTAGGAAAGTAGAGTTGCTGTAGGCTGTTGGAGACGACAGAGAGAGGGCCGCTGCCTATCTATTGGAAGATGTGAGGATTGTTTTGGAAGATTTGTTCTTTGAAAGAATACAACCCTATTGGGTTGCCTATTTATTTTTTTGGGTAAGTATTTGGCTGCTATTGGGCTGCCTATCTAAAAAACAAACAAAAAAACTATTAGCCCTTATTTGGGGCTGGGCCAGGAGAGGTTGGGAGGCTGGGCTGGGCTGGGAAAAAAAATTTCTACAGATTTTTTAAATTTTGGGCTGGGCTGCAGCCACTTGTGCCCAGCCCTACGTCCGCCCTTGGTCTCAACACTACATACATAGCTTGTGTTTTACGCTTGCACAAAGCACATTGATCTTGATTATCATTTTATCTGTGAGTACGTGATTTTTGGTACTCATCCAGTTCACTAAAGTGTTTTCAAATTTTGCACTCGAAACTCATCTATCAATGACCGTCAAGTTTGCGAGGAGTGTTAAATTGCATTTTTTATGTATCATGTGAATGTATTCTTTGTACATAGTCGGATGCATATCTTTAGACTTGTGATATAATGGGTATTTTGAGAAGTGGGTTAAAAGTCACTTCCTAACTTTTAACCCACTTTCTCTTTCACAAAAAAAAAAAACCAAAAAGTTAAAAAAATGAAAACTAAAAAGCCAGTTTTTAACCATCTTGTATCTTGTCTTTTATACACATTGCAATTGAAATTGAAATTGAAATTTTTGGAACTAAAAGTGATTTAAAATATATTTTATCCTTAAAAAAATTAAATTAAACATGAGTTTGCATGCAAACCAAATATTCCTAAAAATTTTTGAGACAAAAATAAGAAGTCGAATAGATGTGATTCAATTTTACCACCTAATGTTATATCATCTCTTTTGATCTTTGAGGTATGAAGATAAGATTTGTCTTTCCCTGAGAGGGAATCCCTGATAGCATTGTAAAAAGTTTTGAAAAATATTAATTTCTATACAAAGCCCATAAATTTGGGTATGGCTCAATTTGGGTAGTTTGGTGGATTATAATGTGAGTGACAAAATATGTATCCATCACAAAATACACCCCACTGAGCAGTGTTTGGGGGCAAGTTTTATTTACTTTTCTTGATTTGTGGACCAAAGGCTATCAAGAGTGGTTGATTGTCCCTCTAATGTGAAGCAAACAGGCCAGACATGCGGACCCCATAAATGCCCAATCTCCCAGCTTGTTCAAGTTATCAAGATTAGATGGGAGCTAGCTAATAAATACTCTTGGATTGGAAGGATGGTACAAGGAACATGAGTGATTGCTGATCCAAGGCATTTGTTTGTTACGGTTATGTTATTAGTACAGAAATCAATTATACAATTGAACATAACTCTCTCTTAAATAGATATAGAACTTGTGAAAATATGAAACTTGGGTTACATAAAAAAATCAAATCTGATTTTTTGATCGATTTTTGTGTTGTTAAAACGGACAGCAGGCTACGTACTTTGTTGTGGAGTGTCGTCTTAAGTCTCTTTCAATAATTTGAACCATTCATGTTGTAGGATTCGCCGAATAAATCATCCATACAAAAAAATAAGTTGATTGGATATTTGCAGCTCTATAACCAAAACACATTTGTTTTTATAAAAATTAATGATTAACATAACTTTTATAAATTTTTAAAAAAATTAATACCTAATCATGGAGTTATGAAAATATCTGATTAACTTGATTTTTCACATGACTAATATTCTTGACAAACCCTACAATATAAACGGTTCAAATTATTAAAAAATATTCGAAACGAACTCTCACAAAAAGGCACAGCAGGCTGCTGTGCTAGTAGCAACCCCAGGTCCTGTTAAAACATTCTTATTTTGTTAGCCATTCAAAGGAATTTCAAGTCAGTTAAAATCTGGTCATTGCTAATACAAGTTAATGAAGTCAATATACAACAATCTGTATTACAATTTCAGCAAACTTTCTGTATTACAATTTGAGCAAACTCACTCAGGCCCAAAAGTTTGATCCACTTTTTAGGTTCGGCGATGTATCAAGAAGATGTTTGGTTAATAATCAAATATTCTCTAATTATCAATTAATTACCTTCTTAATACATCACTGAATGTAGAAAGTTTGTCTAAGTATATCATTTTTCTTACAATTTTGAAGTGTATGAAGGTGTGTATTATGAAGATTTGTTGTAATTATCAATAATGTTTGTGTTTAGTATGAGAATTTGTGATGGTTAAATTTGTAATAATTTTTTTTTTCTTTTTTTCCTTGATGGGATAAATTTGTAATGAACTTAGTTATGAGGTTTTGTAGTGACTGGTGGTTTTTTTGGTATTTTATATTATTCCACAATTTAATTTTGGCTATGAGAATTTATTTTTTTGGTATTTTATATTCTTCCATCAAAACTAAACAGCAAGAATAATCAAAAATGAAAATTTTGATAATGTCAGAAAAAATAAGAGAGATTAATGTAATTTTAAAAACTATAAGGGTGGTAGCAATAATTATCCAAAACCTCAAAAGAGGTAAGTGTAATTTATGTTTTATTTAATGCATGAGCTCGAATCCAATTTTTAGACTCATGAACAGTAGGATTATAAATTAATATTTGTTTTTAATAATATATTACATATATTTTTATTTTTCTATTTATATTTGTTGTTTGTGTAAATTACATATGTGATTAATAAAAATTATTATTAATATGAACATTCTTTATTTTTTCTTAATATGCAAGTTAATTTAATTTTAATTTTTTATTTTAAAGTCAAGTTAGATTCATTTATGTAATTGAATTAACTCGAGCTAAGCTCAAAATTTTGAAATAATTGATGAAGAGAGCTCGAGTTCAAGCTCAAGCTTAATTTATACTGAATTTTTAATAAATATTGAATTTATTTACAGCTTTGAGTATATATAATGGCACTTGCCAACTGTTACAATATCTAACAGAGAGAGAGAGAGAAGAAAAAAAAGAAGAAAATATTATATTATGTGTATATTCAATATTGTATTGAATAATTATGTAACAATATATACAAGATTTCTTTATATAGAAAGAGAGAAATCTAAATATGGTAATCCTAAGTATTTGTGGGGATGTATTTTCTGAGTACCAACACGTGGCCGAGTTGACACCGAAGTATCAGCCGAGGTGTCACGTGTCCTGGTCAAGATACCAGAATGATCTCGGCTAGGCCGAGGTTATCTGCGATAATACAGGAATCCGGGATAAGCGGATAAGGGACAGGAGTCCTAGAATGAAGAAAGACTGCAAGATAGATATATGTAATACTCTTAGGGAGTCTATCCTTATCTCTTAGAGAGTCCAAGGAAAATCCGGAATAAGAGTCCATAGAAGTCAGACTTCTAGTGGGACTGGGATGGAGTTAAACTATAAAAGAAGGGCACCCCCGGCGGGTCTAAGGTACGCAATTTTAAGCCTTGAGCAGTACTCTACGCATTGTATTATCTTTGAGAGATACTGACTTGATCGTCGGAGTGCCCCCGGGTGGAAGAACCACCGCCGGAGCCTTTTCTTTCTGTACAGGACAGCAGGGTACCATCTATTCTGCCAGTGTTCTACAGCTGAATCACTAAGGAGGGCAGTGTGATCGGAAATTGTAACGCCCTTAAAATAACAACATTAAATCCATCAATATAAGCATGCATTGATATACAAAAGACTAGCATTCATCTATTCATCATAGTTTCGTTACAAAAGGTATTACATGTTAACAACAAAAGCAAATACCCTAAGGGCTTACAGCTTTCCAAGTTAACACTTGGTTACAAAAAAAGAGTGCTAACTCATTTACACATTAAGCCCTTGGCTTGAATTTACATGTAATACATCAAAAGAAAGACAACAAAGATCTGCCCGCCTCTAGCCTCCCAAGCTATGTCCTTGGAGGTGGCATGCTACCTGTACCTGAAAATGATGTTCCCATATAGGGTGAGCCACAGCCCAATAGAAATATACTAAACCAACCATGAACAATGACTAAAAGATTAACAATTGATAGATGGTCAACACTGATACACCTACATATATCACATTTCAATTATATGACTTACAAGTCTATGTTACTTCTCATTTTCCATTTTCGATAAATAAGCATACTAGCTATGTTATCACATTAACCGATAAGCATATGAGCTATGTCAACACCTCAACAGATAAGTATAAGAACTATATCACACAACCGAAGATAAGCATAAGAGCTATATCTACTCATCTTCTAGACAAGCATATGAGCTGTATCTATACTTCTCAAAGATAAGCATATGAGCTGTATCTTCACTTCTCTAAACAAGCATATGAGCTGTATCTACGGAGTTCATCCCCCATCTCCTCCCAACACTATCCGGTTTAGAGGTACATCCCCCATCTTCCCCTAAACCGCGGAGTACATCCCCCCATCTCCTCCTCTACACATAATGCATATTAACACATAGGTTCTATACACAATCAATCAATCAATACATAAAATTAATGTATTCTAACAATCGTCACATTCTTATGACATATTCCGTTGATTAGTTTTCGTTTGCCTAATCCTCATGCATTGTCTACAACAATCACGACTATCCTCCACCGATAGCCCCAAGCAGTTATTTCTAAACAGAAAATAAATGCACAAATGGATATTAAATCAACATTTCAATTCGGTGAGTGATAAGTAATTCAACTACACCCTTTAATCCCATACACTTCCAATCTCAATATTCCCAACTCAATTCCTCATTTTTCTTTACTTAATTATAGGCATTAATTAATTAAAACAATTAGGGCAAATTCCCATAATTAGCAAAACAACCCTAAGGTTCCATTTTCATCAATGTTTCAACATTTATTCCATGTCTCTATACCAAACATGCCTCTAGGTTCATTATAAAGAAAACCCCAACTTTTGTAAAATTACACAAAAGGCCCAAAGTTTCTCAAAATTACCCAACAACACCCAACATATCAAAATGCTAAAATTTAAAGACAAAATCCATAAAGAGGAGTAGGATATCCCTACCTCAAGGTTTGAGCTCCAAAGAAGAAGAAGACCAAAACCAAAATGCTCCAAACCACGAATTTTTCGGATCAAAATATACCCCTCGACGATCAACACAACTTTTGTAAAGGCCCAAAGCGAGCAAACAACTCCTACTAGATCAAATCTAAGAGAGAATGGCCGGTTTTAGAGAGAGAGGCTCTCAAGTTTGTGTTTGGGAAAGTAAGAGAGAGAAAGAACAAGAAAAAGTGATTTACAAATGCTAAAACTCGGAACTTAAACCCAGTCGCCCCGCTCGAGCGTCGAAAGCTCCGCTCGAGCGTCACTCACAGACTCCCGCTCGAGCGGAGCGGCCAAACTCCCGCTCGAGCGGCGGATGCACACTCCCAGAACTTTCTGCAGACAGGTCCCCGCTGGAGCGCCCAACTCCCCGCTCGAGCGTCAGTCACAACTTCCCGCTCGAGCGGCCAATCCCCCGCTCGAGCGCCCAACACTACACAGGAAATACTGGATGGGTGTATTCCCCGCTCGAGCGCCAAAACCCCCGCTCGAGCGGACAAGCAACAACATGGTCCCCGCTCGAGCGTCGAAAGCTCCGCTCGAGCGTCAAAAGCTCCGCTCGAGCGGACAGGCCAAAATCTGGGCAACTAGTTTTGGTTCCTAAGCTCAACCAACCTGTAACAAACCTGCCCAACACATCCTATAACTCAAATACAAAGTAGAAAAGGATGTAAACAAGATAATAATCAACTACTAACATCCACGGATACAAGTCCGGATCACTATACAACAAGGGTAAACCCGGGATCGCTATAGAAATTCACTCACACAATTTGGCGCCGTCTGTGGGAAGCGAAAGAAGAATAGATAGGCAGTAACATGCAGAAGGAAAAGATTGGGGACGACACCCCTGCTGGGAGTGGAAGACCCGTCGACTCTAACGTTGAAAGAGAAAACCACAACAAAGAAACTCGTGATCAGAATCACGCAGGAAAAAACGTCGGCAAGGAGGACGACACTTCAAAGAAGACAGACCAGGGCAGATACTACAATGAAGAGGGGCACCCAACTCAGGGTTGCAGAGCCCTTAAAGCACACTTAGAAAATTTGGTGAGGCAAGGCCATCTGAGGGACCTTGTAGATGAGGCCAAAACAAGGGAAGAACAGGCACGATTGCCTCAAGCACCAGCAGCCCCGCCTCCCCCAACGCAGCAACCACAGGCAGGCGGACCTCGGGTGGTTAATGTGATCCACTCAAAAGTGAATGAAAATGACATACGGGGGGAGACACAGAGGGTAAAACACCTGCAGCACGTCAACCAAGTCGGACTGAAAAGACCTCGGCGTGAAGAGTGCCAAGGACCGGTGATAGCCTTCATAGAAGCCGACCTAGATATGGTCCAGCACCCGCACAATGATGCCTTGGTAGTATCCCTCCAGGTTGGGGAGTGCCAGGTGAAACGCATCTTGATTGATCAAGGCAGCTCCTGCGACATCATGTATGTCAGATGTTACAAGGAGTTGGGCCTTCACCCTGATGACATGGAACAGTCAAATGGCCCGATGGTCGGTTTCAATGGAACGCCGACATGGCCATTAGGCGCAGCAAGCTTGGAGGTGCAGGCTGGCACGAAGAAGATCAAGACAGAATTCATTGTGATTGACACGCCCTCGCCTTACAACATTATCTTGGGAAGGTCGTGGTTGCATGCAATGGGGGCAGTTCCCTCAACATTGCATCAACTGCTACGGTTCCCAACAGAACATGGGATTGAGGAAGTTAGAGGAGATCAGTTGCAGGCAAAAAACTGCTCCATGGCAGCAATGAAATTAACCTGCAGCATTCGGGAACCAGAGAAGGCAGAAGTTGAAAAAGAGGACACAAAGGTCCTAGATGATGTCGGCAATGAGCCGACCGAGAAAAGTGAAGAAGCACTAAAGAAAATCCTCGTCTAGGAGGGCGATGAGGAACGATTCTTTCTTCTCGGCACAGGATTAGCCGAAGAAGAGGAAAGGGAGCTAGAAGCCTTTTTGAGGAAAAATATTGAGGTGTTCGCCTGGACACCTTATGAAATGCCTGGCATCGACCCCAAGGTCACATGCCACAGACTCAACGTTGATAGGTCGGCCAAACCAGTAATACAACGGGCCAGAAGATCGACGTTGATGCACGTCGAAGCAGTGGAAGAGGAAGTAGACAGACTACTGGAGGCCGGGGCCATCAAAGAAGCCAATTACCCGACATGGTTGTCAAACACAGTAGTAGTAAAGAAGAAGAATGGCAAGTGGAGGGTCTGCGTAGATTTTACAAACTTAAACAAAGCTTGTCCCAAAGACAGCTTCCCTCTACCAAAGATCGACCAGTTGGTAGATGCCACATCTGGACATGGAAGGATGAGCTTCTTGGATGCTTATAGGGGGTATCACCAGATAGCCATGTACCCCCCAGACGAGGAGAAGACAGCGTTTATTACCCCAAAAGGTCTGTATTGTTACAGAGTTATGCCTTTTGGGTTGAAAAACGCAGGAGCAACTTACCAAAGGCTGGTAACCAAGATGTTCAAACACTTGATTGGCCGAACAGTAGAAGTCTACATTGATGACATGGTCGTAAAGACCAAGGAACCAAAAGATCATCTTGCCGACCTAAAAGAGGTCTTTGACATACTCAAAACATATCGGCTCCGACTCAACGCATCGAAGTGCGCGTTTGGAGTCGGATCCGGTAAGTTCTTGGGATACCTAGTGACTAGAGGGGGCATTGAAGCCATTCCAGATCAGATCAAGGCCATCCTGGAATTACAGAGTTCGACATCGGCTAAACAGGTTCAAATGCTTACTGGAAGGGCCGCAGCCCTAAACAGGTTCATAAGCCGAAGTTTGGACAAATGTAAACCCTTTTTCAACCTGGTGAAAAAGGCCACGGATTTTCTATGGACAGAGGAATGTGAGGCCGCTTTGGCCGACCTGAAGAAATATCTTACCACGGCTCCAGTCCTCTCAACACCTCTACCTGGGGAGGAACTGTTTTTATACTTAGCAGTTTCAGAGCACGCAGTAAGTGCTGTGATAATCCGAGAAGAGAAGGGAGAACAGAAGGCTGTTTACTATGTAAGTAAAACCTTGGCCAATGCAGAAACAAGGTATTTACCACTGGAGAAATTAATGCTGGCCTTGGTAATGGCTTCAAAAAAGCTAAACCATTACTTTTAGGCTCACAAGATAGTGGTACTAACAGAACACCCACTGAAATCCCTGTTGCAACAAGGAGACTTAATTGGAAGAATAGCAAGATGGGCCGTAGTTTTGGGCCAATACGACCTAGAGTTCAGGCTGAGAACAGCAATTAAGGGCCAAGTCTTGGCCGACTTCGTGGCCGAGTTCTCGCCAGTATGCATCGAACATCGGGCTCCGTTGAGCCGAGATGAATGATGTCCAAATAAGGAAGGAGAAGCCCAGTCAAAGGCTAAAGAACCAAGGAAGGAAAAACTCAGACCCTGCAGCATTTACATTGGCGACTCCTTTCAACTTTTTGTTGATGGGAGCTCAAACCAGCAGGGGGCAGGGGCAGGAGTAGTGTTAATATCCCCCGATGGAGAGATATTGGAGCAGTCCATTCGACTGGGGTTCAAAGCCTCGAACAATGAGGCGGAATATGAGGCATTGATTGCTGGACTGAAGCTGGCAGTAGCAGCAGAGACAGATGAGGTAATAGTTTTTTGTGACTCACAACTTATAGTGAATCAAACTACAGGAGAGTTTGCTGCTCGAGATGAAAGGATGTCGGCATACGCAAAAGAAGTCATCAGGCTGGCAGCCATGTTTCAAAACTGCCGACTTCTTCAGGTTAGCCGAGATGATAACAACCATGCCGACGCGTTGGCCAATTTAGCAAGTTCAATGCAAACCGGAAAGACAAGGACAATAATGATCGATTACCTATCAGGCCCGAGCATAGAGCCACCAAACACAATGCAAGAAGCATTATGTGTGGACATGGGACCACGCTGGATGGATGCAATTATCGCATTCCTGAAAGAAGGAAAGCTGCCAGAAGAACGAAAAGAAGCACACAAGGTCAGACTGAAGTCGGCAAGATTCATTCTGACAGCAGAAGGACATCTCTACAGAAGATCCTTCACTGGACCTCTTTTAAGGTGTGTACACCCTCTTCAGGTCGAAGACTTTTTATATGAAATTCATGAAGGAGTTTGTGGAAGCCACGCAGGGGGCAGATCATTAGCTCACAGGGCCATTACCCAGGGGTATTTGTGGCCTTATATGCAAAAAGATGCAGAGGCCTATGTGAAGAAGTGTGAACAATGCCAGAGGTTTGCACCTTTGATACATCAGCCAGCTGCCGACCTGAACCCGGTCTCCAGCCCTTGGCCATTTGCCCAATGGGGCATGGATCTCGTTGGACAATTGCCCCAAGCAACTGGGCAGTGGAAGTACCTACTGGTAGCAACAGACTACTTCACAAAGTGGATAGAAGCAGAGCCTCTTGCCAAAATCCGAGATGTAGATGTAAAGAACTTCATCTGGCGAAACATCATCACCAGATTTGGGATTCCAAGAGCAATCGTTGCCGACAATGGAACACAGTTTGACAGCAAACTCATCAAGAATTTTTGTGCAAAATTCAAGATAAAGAATTACTTTTCAACACCAAGTTTTCCCTAAAGTAATGGGCAAGCAAAAGCATCCAACAAAGTAATTCTGGACGGGATTAAGAAGAGGCTGCAGGCAGCAAAAGGAAAGTGGGTAGACGAATTGCCCAGTGTGCTCTGGGCATATCGCACAACGCCGAGAAGATCAATAGGGGAATCCCCCTTCGCCATGGCTTATGGCACAGAAGCAGTCATTCCATTGGAGATCGGCATCCCAGGGATCAGAACCCAGGGAGTTGAGAACGGGACTAACGATGTGCTCTTAGCCCGAGATCTGGATCTACTAGAAGAAAGAAGAGAGAAAGCTGCAATCCAGCTTGCAGCATACCAGCAACAGCTTGCCAAAGCTTACAACAAGAAGGTCAATCCAAGGGATTTTCAGGTCAACGACCTAGTCTTGAGGAAAGTCGTCGGCAATAAGAAGGATCCCAGAGAGGGAAAGCTTGGCCCAAACTGGAAAGGGCCCTACAGAATTACCTCGGTGTTAGGAAATGGGGCATATCGGCTCGAAGATAGTGAAGGCAAAGCTTTGCCTAGACCATGGAACACTTATAATTTAAAGTTTTTTTATCATTAGATGTTGGTTGATTTTTTGCCGATATGATCAATGAAATCTTAGCAGAATTTTCCAGAACTTATTAAACTATGCATAATGCTGTTTTTTGAATAATGAGAACCCAAGTGGAACTTAGGTTCACATTGGGGGCAGATAGAAGACAGTAATGCCTAGCCGAAGTTAAGCCGAGATGTTTAACCGTGGTTAATCTAAGATAAAGTTTTACCAGAGTTAAACAGAAATTATGCTTAACCGAAGTTAAGCTGAGATAAATTCCTTATCTTTACTTGTTGAAATTTGTAGCAATTTACAAGTTAAAGTTAAGCTGAGATAAATTCCTTATCTTTACTTGTTGAAATTTGTAGCAATTTACAAGTTAAAGTTAAGCTGAGATGAATTCCTTATCTTTACTTGTTAAAATTGGTAGCAATTTACAAGTTAAAGTTAAGCTGAGATAAATTCCTTATCTTCACTTGTTGAAATTTGTAGCAATCTACAAGATGAAGTTAAATTGAGTTTATTGATTCAGACTCTTGTTAAAACTTGAGAAAAGTTTACCAGTTAAAATTGTATATACTTGTTGAAATTTGTGGAAAATTTACAGGTTCTTGCCGAAATAAATCTTCAGGTAAACATTCCCGAGGTATTTTTCCCGAGGAGATTATGCAAAGGAAGAAGTATGTAAATCATGCAAATTATTCCAAGTATAGAACCATGTAGAAGCAATTAGGAGAAATTGAAAACTAAAGCATTCAGAGAAAAGCAGTAGCAGTGGTATACGAAGAAGGCATTACGGCCAACCAGAATGAAATTGTTCAGGAGTAACAAAGAAAGGCGCATCGGCCACAGAGAGGAAGCTTGCATTGTTCAGAAAACAAAAGAAAGTACAAAGAAGAAAAAAGTACAAAAGGCATTCAAAATTCTTCAAACATCAGTAGACGATTGGACTAGGACCTCGGAGGGTTCTGGAGGAACCACCTCGGCATCTTTTTCTGCAGGTTGATGGGCCGGTACCTCGGAGGATTCTGGAGGAGTCACCTCGGCATCTTTTTCTGCGGCAATCTCGGCGTCAATTTCTGCCACTGTTTGATTAAGACTTTTTTCAACCAAGGGGACATCGGATGATACTTGTTCAGGAGTGGCCTCTTTAATAACCTCCTCATCTTCCTCATTAGTCAAATCCAGGATTTGATCATCCTAAGGAAGAGACTTGGTCTCATTGATATCTTTGGGCTTCCTTACTAGAGCATTATCATCATCTTCGGCTTCAGATTCGGATTCCTCTTCGTCTTCAGTTTGACTTGGAGGTGGAGGAGGTGGAAATTGCAGAGGAATAGCGTCAGCCTTGCGCAGGGGGGAGTCGTCTGGGACATTAAGCTTTTTGGCAAGGGACATCCAACCTAGGGAGAAGCCCCTGTTGCATGCCTGCCTAACTTGAAGCTTGTAGTCCTCAGTGACATCGGTCACACCCTGGGCATAAGATTTCTCATCAGTTTCTTTGATTTCAGCCTCTTTTGTTGCTAAGGCTTCCTGAAGTTCCTTCTCGGCCTGGGCCGCTTTTTCCTCGGCCTCTTTCTTCTGCGCCTCAGCAACGTTTTTTATGGCTTCAGCAGCTTCAGCTTTTTCTTCAGCCAAGGTTTGGGCTTTGGTGGCAGCCTCGGCCTGATCTTCCAACTTTTTCATTTTAGCTTGAAGGCCTTTATTGATCTTCTGGAGGGTAGAAAACTCCTTCTTCAAGTCATTCAACTTCTCCCTAGTCTCAGTGCATGCTGGACAGCCTGAAAGAACATAAGGCAAAAAGTTATTTCAGAATTTTACGAGTATGGAGCAATAAGGATAAAACAAGTTATCAAGTGAAGGCACTTACTTGAACGCATCGCTGAAGTATGAAAGCGTAATTTTCGTATTCACTCATCTCGGCGTTCTTCTCAAGATCGCCTGGGAGAAGGAGGGTTGTGCTTAGTGCAACACCGATGTTTATGTCATCGGCACTGTCACTAGCCAAGACTGGCTTGTTCTCCAAGGTAATTGCGGGTGTCCAAGGGACGTTGGGCGCTTTGGACTTTGAAGACGTCCCAGAAGAAGACCTCGGCCTCTTTGATTTCTAGGATTCTGTTGGTTGAGTTTCGGCAGACCTTTTTGCCGAGGTGGAAGCAGTCTTCATATTCTCGGCCAGTTGTGAGATAGGCACAGCATCCTCAGCCTCAGCCTCAGTAACTTTGGTCTTTGGCTGAGTCTTTTTTATTCTTTTTGGTTTTGGTGGGGGCATCGTTTGGGCTGGAATGGCATCAACATCAGCTGGTAGGTCGGCCAGGAGATCTTGGGCAACAGGCTTTGGGTGGACCATTTCGGCTGTTTTGACAAGCCTACGTCGGCGTTTTCTTTCGGGAATTGGTACCAAATACGGTGCTGAGGTGGAAGGCTGATCGGTTGGGTCGGATGTGGACCCCTGATCTATTCGGGATGAAGCAGCAGCTTGAGTTGTAGCAGTAAGAGGAGAAAGGCTCTTTTTCTTCTTTCGGGGAACGTCGGGCAAAGTGGATTTGTATGACGGAATGAAATTCAGTACCAGTGGAGCTTTTCGTTTGTCAATTGGCAGATCTAGTAACTTCTTCAAATCCTTGCCCAGAAAATAGGACTGGCGAAAGCTGTTTGGTGGTTTGCGGACGTCTGCAAAAAAGAAGACAACATTAAAAACAGGCAAAATTCTGAAGACTTAAAAGGAAACAAGTAAGTGATTGATAGTGGGTTCTTACTCTTGCCCTCTTTAATAGTTCGAGGAAGAGGGTATAAATGGACTTCTTCGTCTGGACCGAATTCCCAATTTCCAGAAGCAATAAGATAGTCGTCTCCAGCTCCTTTGTTGGAGTCTGGGAGGTCGGCTACGATTTTAAATTCGGTAGACCTCGGCTTGAGGTAATAGACAAAGCCTTTTTCTTTTAAGTCCAGGGCGCACATAGTATAACAGTATTGGATATCGGCGAGAGTGATCCTAACATTCTCCTGCCGAGCTAAGGCTATGATACCATTAAGTGTTCTGTAGGAATTGATGGTGAGTTGCATAGGGTTCAGTGTGTAGTAGTGAAGAACTTCACGAAAGAGGGGATTGAGTGGGAGCCGAAGTCCGCATTCAACAAAGGCTACAACAGGGAAAGGCATTGTATTGTCTGTAGGCATGATGGAATCATCATCCCCAGCTAGCCTAAGGTGGACGTCCTCAGGAATAGAGAACTCTTGCCTAAAGTATTCGAGTTTGGTTGGGGTGTTTACCCTATGACGCCACATACCCATGACTTTGGTATAAAGGTATTTGACTTCAGTAGCAGAGTATTCTTAAAGAAATACTAGCACCTCGGCTTAAGCCTGGGTATATACTGG
Source organism: Camellia granthamiana (assembly GCA_036172215.1). Classification (NCBI taxonomy): domain Eukaryota; kingdom Viridiplantae; phylum Streptophyta; class Magnoliopsida; order Ericales; family Theaceae; genus Camellia; species Camellia granthamiana. The sequence goes on from CM069904.1 coordinate 149,776,444, forward strand.
TAAGGATTGTTCCAGTTTTTCCTAAAAATTGAAGGTTCTATAAGCAAACCCCAAACCTAAACCTACGAAAACAAAGATTGGAGGCTCGGATCTGGAAAAGATACAACAGAGCAGAAAGCAAAGACGAAGTTTTAGATTCAAGAACACAAAAGGTGGAAGATCAAAAACAGTGGTGAAATAGTGTCAGTGTGTAAACACTTGAAATGAGACGCATTCAGGAGAATGATTCGCGCAAATAAATGCTTAAGTAAAGCAGTAAAAGCAGGCAATTCCAGGGATAATCAAGAACTGGAAAAGAAAGAACAATTGCTTACCAGGAAAAGTGACGCCGGAATGAAATTCGCCGAGGACAGACGACGGATGGAGCAATAACGAAAGTTTAGAGAGAGGAGAAGGGAAGACAGTCGCAGAGCTTGGAGCCTGAAGCAATGGCAGTTTCAGATAGGAAAAGTTTAGAGAGAGAGAAAGCGAGAAGGTCAAATGCAAAGGTGAAGAGCCCAAAAGAGAGGCAAAAAGTTTTGTCAAAATTTGAAACGGCGGCAAAATAGAAGCATTTAATGCGCCTGGGGTAACGCGGACGTCAGACGGCGTAAAACAGATAAAAGGCGGCTTGCGAGCGTGTCATAGGCACGAGCCAATGGAGACAAAACGCGTAAGTGAATTGAATAGAAAGTGATGCATGACAGCTCATGCGCGTGAAAGAGTTCACTAGAGTTCTTGTTCTCCGAAGAGAGCATGTCGGGCTAAAAGTAAATGATCTCGGCTGGGAAGTTCTCGAGCCGATGTTCAGCCAGAGGACCAATGTAGGTTCCATCACCTCAGGTGGCCGAGGTAATAGAACCTAGGGGGCAGTTGTGGGGATGCATTTTCTGAATACCAACACGTGGCCGAGGTGACACCGAAGTGTCAGCCGAGGTGTCACGTGTCCTGGTCAAGATACCAGAATGATCTCGGCTAGGCCGAGGTTATCTGCGATAATACAGAAATCCGGGATAAGCGGATAAGGGACAGGAGTCCTAGAATGAAGAAAGACTGCAAGATAGATATAGGTAATACTCTTAGGGAGTCTATCCTTATCTCTTAGAGAGTCCAAGGAAAATCCGGAATAAGAGTCCATAGAAGTCAGACTTCTAGTGGGACTGGGATGGAGTTAAACTATAAAAGAAGGGCACCCTCGGCGGGTCTAAGGTACGCAATTTTAAGCCTTGAGCAGTACTTTACGCATTGTATTATCTTTGAGAGATACTGACTTGATCGTCGGAGTGCCCCTGGGTGGAAGAACCACCGCCGGAGCCTTTTCTTTCTGTACAGGACAGCAGGGTGCCATCTATTCTGCCAGTGTTCTACAGCTGAATCACTAAGGAGGGCAGTGTGATCGGAAATTCACTCACACAGTATTGTAATGAATATAATATGGCATGTATGATAGACAAAATATATAGTTACTGCATTTAACACCCCTTTCAAACTGAAGTGGGGATACCAACTTGAGTTTGGAGAGAGAAACTAAAATATTAAATAAAAATTTTAAATTAAATAAAAGGCAAATAGATTGTAAAGTCTGAACGAGAGCGCAAGGGCGCTTGAGATAGATCAGAGGTCGGTACTAATGTCGGAAGACAATTTATGGTCGTGTCGGACCATTGTAGGAACTGGCCGAAACTAATGTCGAGACATTTTATGGTCGTGTCAAACAGTTATAGAAATTGGTCGGAACTAATGTTGGAACAGTTTAAGGTCCTGCCGGACCGTTGTTGAAACTGGTCAGAATTAATGTTGGGACAGTTTAAGGTCGTGCCGGACCGATGAAAAAGAACTAGATACTGAACTAGAACACATGGCACACATGTAACTTATGACGTAATGCTGAACGGTGATGGTAACAGATAACATTGTGCGCCAGAGAGGACAACTTGGGTTATGTGCCAGAGAAGGTGACTTGGGTGGTGCGCCATACGGCGATTTATGAGAAAGTGTGCTAGGGAGTGAGTTAGGTTGTGTGCTAAAGGGGGCGACTTCGATTGTGCGCTAGTGGGGGTGGCTTGGGTGGTGCTCTAGAGGGGGCAACTTCAATCATGCCCCAGAGAGGGTGGCTTGGGTGGTGCTCCAGAGAGGGAAACTTCGATTGTGCACCAGAGGGGACGGCTTGAAGAGTGCGCCAAAGGAGGCAGCTTAGGGAGTGTGCCAAGGAGGCAGCTTAGGTGGTGCGCCAAAGAGAGCGGCTTAGGTGGTTTACATGGTGTAGAGCCATGCTCACTATGATATATGTATAATACCCCCCTCAAACTCAAATAGGTTTGAAAATAGAAACTTATTTGAGGTTGAAACAGAAGAAAATACAGAGTGGAGCAGAAACACACACACACACACACACACAAAACGATTGTGAGTAAAAAAAAAAATATGATAGAGATATTTAGGGTAGAAATAAATTAGCAAACAGGAGAAAAGATCACCACGAAACGATATTGAAAGAAAAATATGACAACAGAATGGTTTGAGGTCTAGCGGGAGCCAAGGCAAGACTATCGTCCGTCGGTGAAGCAAAATTACTAGGTATTTATCCTAACTCTGATACCATGTTACAATATCAAAGAGAGAGAGAGAGAGAGAGAGAGAGAGAGAGAATATTATATTATGTGTATATTCAATATCGTGTTGAATAATTATGTAACAATGTATACAAGACTCCTTTATATAGGAGAAGAGAAACGTAAGTATGATAATCTTAAGTATGATAATGAATATAATATGGTATATATGATAAACAAAATATATAGTTACTATATTTACCACCAACCATTAAATAAAAAACAATGGCAAAAGATTTCATACGCAATCATTCAAACTGTTAGTTCCTGCTATTCACCATTAAGTTGTTGAGTCCGGATCCTCTGTCATGGTGCCCTGCAATGCTTTCTGCAGTGGTCACCAAAACAACATCATTTTGGTCAGATTTCTCCCCTTTTTTTCCTTTCCTCCTCTTTTTTCTTTCTCTCTCATTTGCTAAACCTAACATGTCAAAAGAAAGAGAGGCTAACAGAGAGAGACGAGGCAAAACGACAGAGGTTGAAGGCGACAGCGGCAAGGAGGTGAGGCAAGGCGACGTGACTGCGACTACGATTGCAATGGATCCTCAACCTCCTCCTCATTTATCTCTCCTTTGTGTATTTAAACTATTTGATCTCTGAAATTCAAGCCTGATTCTGTCATTTTTTCCCTAGTCTCATGTAACATATGAAGAGAATAACCCAGATTTTGTTGAATTCTTGGGAAAGAACTAGATCTGATGTAGAGAATAAGTAGAGAAACAAAGTAGTATTGAATATTTTGAACACAGTGATGAACATTGGGTTTGGGGCCAAACTTCCCCCACCCTCCCAAACAAAAACAAAAACAAAAACAAAAAAAGCTAAGAGAGAAGAAGGAAGGAACCAAGAAGGAACAAAGAAGAAGAAGAAATATAAGAAGGCATAGTTTTAGAGAATATTGTTCATACCCATAAAATTTTCGTCTTTGTTCTCACACCCACAAAAACCCTCAAATGGAAAATTGAAAAAACAAGTGTTCTAATCCGAATCGGCCAAGTTTAAGAGAAATATAGAAGGGCAAAGAGATTGCGAAATGGGCAAAGAAAGAGACATGTAGTAGAAAGAGAAAAGAGGATATTGTCGGAGCTGTGTTGTTTTGCTTCCCATGGTGATCGAAGTTGCCGGAGGTAGTGTTGGTGGCAACTGGGGCGACGGAGGAGAGGAAGGAGAAGATGATGAGTGGGGGCTGCCAAAAACGAAGGTCGCTGGAGGAAAAATGGGGCTAGAGGTGACTCTGTTCCTTTCTTCCTTCCTAGCTTCTAGGTTTTCTTTATTTATTTATTTATTTTTTGTGTTTAGTCTCAAAACGACGTCGTTTTGAGGCACTGTAGAGAGCATTACAGAGAAGCACGGCTGAGGATTGAACTCTAAGTTGTTTGGTGGTCATTTGTGTCCTCAAAATCTTGATGATGGAAATGTGTTCTAAAATAAATTAAAAAATAAAAATCTGTAAGAGATTGTCAAGGGAAAACCTCTAGCAAATTTTAAGGTGTCTTATACTTATTGCTAACATCTAAACATGAGTTCAAATCAATATGTTCAAATCAATAGAACAAATTAATGTTTCTTTTAAGGGGGTGGGGCTACGGGTTGAGTTCGGTTTACTTGATTTCAAATATTTACTTTTGTTTTTAAATATTATTAATTAAAAAATTGTTACTAACTATTGAAAACATTTTTATTTTATTTTATAAAGAGTCGAGTTCACTGATGTGTCCTACTTTTGTGAGATATTTATGTCTCATTATATGTTTGGTTCTTTGTGTTCATAGTATTACTGAAATAAATTTATCAGTGAACCAAAATTGTAAATGTCGGTGCAAAGTACTGTTAATTACCCATGCATAGGGACGGAACCAGGATCCTATTATAGGGGCTGAAAGCAATGCACTTGGACAAGTCCAAAAGGTTTGATTAGAACAATTTAAACGATTTAAATAATATTAAAATTAATAAATTATTATTAAAAATAAACTAATAAATAATGAGAATATTTTAAATATGTTACTCCTAAAAACCTGAACTTTAATTATTCACAGTTAAAATAATACAAATTATAAATAATATTACATAATTCATCAAATACATAAATGTATATTATACTGTGTATCTAATTTTTCTCATGCTAGTGAGATAAATAATTAAGGAAAGTGAAAAATTACAGTATATATCTTGAAAGGTGTATACTGTATGTCTTTTTGTAACTACACTATAATGATTCGTAACCAAACCATAATAATTCATAACTTTTCTTACTAGAATAATTCATAAATTTTAATAATAATATAATCACAATAATTCATAACTAAATCTTTTTTTATGGTGCATCTTTTGTAACATAATCATATAGTTTGTTGACTCAGGGAGGAAAAGAGGACAAAATTAATTATTTAAAAAAAAAACTCTAAAAGTGTTATGTGTATTTAAATATAATATATAAATAAAAATATAAAAAATTTGGAGGGGGCCAACTGCAATTACACAATATCAACTTTGTCTATCTTATACATATATTCATGGGCTTGGGTAGAAAGGAGCAGGCGACGAGACTCCCCAACCCGCCCAATAAAAACTCTAAAAGTGTTATGTGTATTTAAATATAATATACAGATAAAAATATAAAAAATTTGGAAGGGGCCAAGTGCAATTAAACAATATCAACTTTGTCTATCTTATGCATATATTCATAGGCTTTGGTAGAAATGAGCAGGGTCGGGACCCCGACCCCCCTCCCTCCGCACAAATGTGATAGCTAGTAATATTGCAGTCTCAAAAAAATTACAAATAAGTGAAACAGTCATAATTATATTATCTGTTTTTTTTTTTTTTTTTTTTTTTTGTAATTTTGATACACAAAAATGATTTACACTAAATATAAAAATAAATTTATATTATACACATAAAAAACTTAAACCACCGTCAAAATAAAACAACAATGTTAGGTGGCTCAAATTTTCTTGGTTCGAATAGTTCAAATGTCTCAAAATGATGTCGTTTTGAATGTAAAACGATATTGTTTCGACACATTTAAATTATTCGGACCACATAAATTCAGACCACCAAATATTTTTCAAAATAAAATTATTTGTTCACTATTCTATTCAAGAGCAATTTCCCCTAGAAACAGCTGTTCTTCTCATGATGCTCTGCAACACTGCAAGTACTATATTTATGGCCACTGAATTAGCTGTGTCCTCCTTCATTCATAATGCACTCTTCTTAATTAAGGCATTTATTATGCAAACTTGATTTTCCATTGGAGTGGAAAAAAGCAAATATATGGACCGGTTTGGTAATTTTTTTTAAATTTACATAGAGCATGTTTGTTTTGAGGGATAAGAAAGTGAGATTGGACTATTAGTCCCACCGGACTAATAGTTTATTGTTTGTTTGAAATTTCTTGTTCCGGACTAATAGTCTCCCCGGACTATTAGTCCCACAAATGTAGGACTATCCTATCCCATGGGGGGGTGTGGGATAGAAACCATGTGATTGGTATCCCATGGAATTATTTTGTGAAATGTCCATTTTACCCTCCATGCTATTACTTAGTAAACAATTAGAAAAGGGTAAAATAGTCTTTTGAACATTTATAAATTATTTTTTTAGTGTTGTTAATTTAAAACTATATATTAAATAAAAAATTTAAATTATAAATTATAAATTATAAATTATAAATTAAATTTAATTAAAAATAATAAATTATAAATTATGGCCTTATAAATTAAATTTTTTTAGTGTTGTTAAAAAATTAAATTTACATATTAAATAAATTTTTTTTTTAGTATTGTTAATTTAAAATTATATATTAAATAAAAAATATAAATTATAAATTATGGCCTTATAAATTAAATTTTTTTACTGTTGCTGAAAATTTAATTTATATATTAAATAAAATTATTTTTTTATTGTCGTTATTTAAAATTATATATTAAATAAAAATAAAAATTATAAATTTTATTTAATTGAAAATAATAAATTAAAAATTGTGGCCTTATAAATTAAACTTTTTTAGTGGTGTTAAATTATAAATTATAGATTATAAGGGTAAAATAGTCTTTTGAATATTTATCCTTATCCAGTCCGTCTAATAAAACATTCGATTTACTAAAAATAGTCCAATCTAGACATCTAATCCCATGACTAAACAAACATAGGATACAAATCCAATCCAACCAAATAGTCCCGGGACAATGTATCATGGGACTAACAGTCCGATGGATTACAATCCACCCTTATCCAGTCCGTCCAAATAAACACACCCTATATTTGACATAACTCAATAATAATTTTCAAAACAATAATAAAACTTATTGGTAATTTTTTCATTACTATTTATATTTTTTTAATACAATATCATAATTTTTATAATTAAAAAATATAATTTTACTTAGATAAAAAATATTTATAAAATTGTTATTCATATTAAGGGATAAAATTGGAATAACATTACATCATTATGGAATAATGATTTTTTTGGGAACATTTTATGAAAATCGAATTTAATTGTCCATATTAAAACTTGATAAGACTCAATAGTAATCTTAAAAGTAAAATAAGTTTTATTGATAATTTTTTTCATTTTTTTAGCCTTTGAATTTAGTTTCTGAATTTTTTTATTTTTTTTTATTTTTAAGTTTTGACTTTGGGTGATAATAAATAAATTTTTTGAAAAAAAAAACAAAAAAAAAAAAACTAAGAACAGAAACTAAAAACAGATCCAGATTGGGTACAGTATGGAACATGATGTTAATATTAATAATTTAAGAAGAATAAAAAATTATTAAATTTAAGGTAGACCTGATGTGTTTGGTGTAACAATTTTCAGGTTCAATCAGCAGGTTGGTCATACATGAAATATTTTGTGTCACATGTACGTTATAATAGTATATATTATTCTTCAATTTCATGTATGTGGACTTTGTTTTTGTAGGTCTTGCATGAATGCAGTGACATAATTAGGAAAAGATTATGAAGGTTATGCTTCTATGGTTTCTGTGAAGAATACTATTTGCCTTAATTTAAAAAAAATATAGGCCCCGCTTGTTTGGGGTTATAGGGAGGGAATTGGGATTGATAGTGAGATGAGACTACTATATGGGGTGTTTGTTTTGAGAGATGGGGAGGGGACTCCTAATCCCTTGGTATTAGTAAAGGCCTTGGAAGGGGGATTGTGATGGAGGAGGTAGAGATGGTATTAGAAAAATAGTGAGGGGATTAGAAATTTTTTTATTTTTTTTTGTTTTTTATATATTGGGAATTTTTTTAAAAATATTAATGTTTAATTTTTTGTATTTTTTTATTTGTTTTATTATTTTATATAAAAATAATTTAACAATTCCTACACTAACAACTATTATTAAAACAAACATAATTTTACTTAGGACTTTTCTTAGGTGTGCAACCCTCAAGGTTGCACACCATGTGCCACTTACACAAAAAGTGTAAGTGGAAGGTGAAAACAAAAGCAGGACTGCAAACAGAAAAGGCGTAAGTGTAAGGCGTAAGTTGTACACTATAACAGAACCCTTTTACTTAATCCTCTTACTAACAATCCCTTCACTATAAATCCCCTCCATTCTACCTCTGAAAACAAACAGGGCCATAGAGAAAATAATCAATGAGCCTTATTTTGCTCTTAAAATTACTAATAAGTCCTATAAAGTTTCAATATAGACAACTAAATCCTATTTGTGATAAAACTTTCCTAATGGTGCATCTTATCCCAATTTCACCCTTCCTATTTAATATAAACAACAATTTTATAAATAATTTTAACTTAATTAAAATTTAAAATTTTAATTGTAAAAATTATTAATCTTATACTTATAATTTTGTTTATGAAAAATCATTTAATTTGAACAATTAAAAATAATTTAATTATAAAATTTCTAATAAATTAAATTATTTATCAAATTTTTTGTTTATGTTTTAATGAAAAAGATAAAATGAAAATAAAATATAATATAGTGAACAATTGAATTTTTTTTTATAACAATTTATATATAAAAAAAAATTTTATTTGTTAATATTGAAATTTGATATAACTTAATAATAATTTTCAAAACAAAATAGAACTTATTGATAATTTTTTTATTGTGATTTATGATTTTTTTAATATAATATCATAATTTGTACAATAAAAAAAATATTATTTCATTAAAAATATTTATGAAATTGTTGTTCATATTAAATGAGTGGTAAAATTGAGATAACATCCACCGTAGAGCAATGAACTTTTTAAAAATATGTTACTATGAAAAATAGGACTTAGTTGTCCATATTAAAGCTTGATAGAACTTGATAGTAATCTTAAGTGCAAAGTAGAACTTATTGATTATTTTTTCAAAAATATATACATCATTTTATATATAAAATGTTGGCTCAATATAAAAAATTATATATTTAATTCTTCTGTCTTCTTGAATTACCTTTTCATTTTGCACCAAATAAGCTTCTTCGTATAATTAGAAATGACCTCCATACTGTTTATTTTTGTGTGTAATATATATAATTTACCTATCATATTGTATAATTGTATATATGCTGAAATTTTTAGGGACATTTACACACAAATTCTAATTTATGAACTTATATTCCATTAAATCCTAGCTAAGATTTTTTGAACTTTTAAGTCCCATTAAATTTTAAATAATCAGAATTACTCTTCAAATAATAATTGTTCATCATTTATGAACATAATGATTTGACAATTATTATGATTTTCAAAATTTTAAAACATCAACTTTTAAATTGAAAAAATTAAAAAAAAAAATAATGTGCAATAAAAAAAATTAATGTTTTTTTTTTGAAAAAATTGAATTATTTTTTTGTGCAAAACGGAAAATTTTGAATCCATAAAAGAGCATGATGATGGAAAATTAATGTGCAAAACTAAAAAAAAAACTTTAAAAATGAAAAAATTGATAATGTTCTCAGTTTTAAAACTGAAAAAACTGATAATATTCTCGATTTTATTGGATAGTTAAATTAAACCAATAAGTAGAAGGGCAAAAACGTTTAATCTCATCTCATACTCTGTTTTTTCATGAGTTAGTGAAATAATTATATGAAACATTATAATGTAAAATTGATAATGTTTAGTTTTAAAAATTGAAAAAAAACTAATAATATTTTTAGTTTTATAATAATTATATGAAACATTATAATGTAAAATTGATAATGTTTTTAGTTTTAAAAATTGAAAAAAAACTAATAATATTTTTAGTTTTATTAAGTATGATTTATTGGTTCAAAAAATCTTAAATAAACCTAAGCTATCATAATATTTGTAAATAGAATTTTTAACTCTAATTTTTATTCAAAATTTAATTCCTCCAGTGAAAATTCTGATTACACAATATTGAAGAAGTATAACACTACCGTGCACTTATTACACAATAATATTATTTTGTTGTCTGCACATTATGGTCAATCTCTTCAATTATTTCACTTTGGCTTCTGTTATGGATGAGGTTTGTTTTAAGAGACAGAGGAAGGATTGAGATTGTGATTGAAGTGAGACCCATTAATATTGAGTTTGTTTTGAGAAATAAAGAGGGGATTCATAATCCCTTCTGGATTAAGATAGGTCTTGGGAAAGGGATTAGAATGGAGGCTTAGGACTTGGTATTAAAAAATAGTCCGCTGAATCTTTTTTTTTAAATATTTTTTACATGTTGGGCATTTTTTTTAAATATTAACGTTTAATTTTTTATATTTTTTGTTAAGTAAAAATTATTGTTTTATTTGTTTTATTTTTATTTATTTTTTATTTTTTACATGTTAGGAATTTTTTTTAAACACTAATGATTAATGTTTTTGTATTTTTTTATTTGTTTTATTATTTTATATAAAAATAATTTAACAATCTCTACACCAATAACTATCATCAAAATAAATACAATATTATTTAATCCCTTCACTAATAATCTCTTTACTATTAATCTCTTTCATTCTATATCTAAAAATGAACGGCCGCTTAGTCCATTTAAGTGCAGGGGACCACAATAAAAATTGAACAATCTCATTTTCCTTTGGGTCTTAGAAATCCACGGTTGAGAAATATCTTTGGGTCAATTCTTGATCATATGTTATAGGAATAATTACAAATTAGATGTAATTTTTAAAAATAATTACATATTTATGAAAAATTTAATAATTAAAGTTTGTAAAATTTATCAAGAATCTGGATTTTTTTTTTCAATCACACACTGATTGTTATTTCCCCAATGTTATATTTGGTATCATCTTCAAATTCTTGTTTTAATTTTTAATTTCCATTCTTGATTTTCTTATTTTTAGAGACAAAAACAATGAAAGGTTTGAATAGCTCACCGTTTTCATTTTTTCTTTTTTTCCAGAGTGACTTGGTTGGAGCTCCTTAATTAGAGGTTTATGCTAGGTTAAGGATAAAAAGAAAATATTTCTTCAATCAAGTCCTCTATTTTTTTTTCTTTTTTGGGAACTTTAGTTTGGATAAAGCTATTAGTATTAAGGTTAAGGTTTGAGAAATTGAGATCACAAGGATGCAGTTGTTTTTAGTTTTTGAATTAATTCAAAAATTAAAAAAAATGATAATGTGGTTAGGTGTAAAGAATTTAATCTATTATGTTTGAAAATCACATCTAACTTAGCTGATAAAGTTTTTGGTTTATTAAAATCCACTTGATCCATTTGGGGACCAGTTGTGTTGTCCATCACAATGCTTCAAAAATAAATAAATAATAATAATAATAATAAATAAAAGGACTTTATTAGAGAGCATTTTTCAGTCATGAATAGGAAACTTTTACCTTGATTATTGCCTACTTTGCTTGAGAAATTCAACTTGGAATTTCTTTTTATTTGAATTTGTTACAAAAAGAAAAATAGCATGAAAATTGTGCCTGGCGACCACTAAATTTATTTTTTATATTTATATGTAAAATGTTTTTTTTTTTTTATATATATAAGAACTATAATGCATGTGGCAAATAATAAAAAAAATATTTAAGTGTATTTAGAAATTCTCCCATCCTTTACTTAACTCTCACACACTAATAAAAGGTCTTCTTTTTTTTTTTTTTTTTTGATTATTGCCCCTTGCAAAGGCAATGAAAATTATTAAATATTTAAAAGTCAATTACCAATTATGTGTTTCTCAAAAAAAATATAATACACGAGTGATATGCCTTGCTGTTTAAATTAATAATTGTGAAGTTGTAGCACCAACTTGGTGCATTGCAATATAACTTCTCTTGTCAAACAAATGCAAAAGATGGATGATTCTCTACTTGCTCTACATAGTGACTACAGGATGTTGTATCTAATCTAAACTATTTATTTGGCAAGGAGTTATGCTTGAATCATTTATGAAAGAAATTAGATTGGTCTGACAATTATAAATTTATTTATTTTTAAAAGATAAAATATAATTTTTATTAAGATAAATATAATAAAATAAGTTAAACTTAGCAAATTCTCTTTCAAATACTTGTGCCCCAATTAGTTTATACCATATTATTGTATTCTAATAAATCTTATTGTTTGGATATTTGATCCATCAAATTCTAATTCTCATATTTAAGGTATTTTATGAACAATTTTATCCTTACAAATATTTTTTCAGCCCTTAGTAACTTGGTGATGTGAACATTCCTATTGAATAAATTTGACAATGTGAATGTTCATATCACAGAATATTCAATTGTCAATGTAAATAGGGCAAATTACACTAACAGTCCCTATAGTTTGGGACTTGTGTCACCTTAGTCCATGACTTTTCAATTGTGACACATTTGACCCTGAATTTTGAATCTTATTTCAAATAAGGACAATTAACATACCATTGCTTAATTTCATGGGCAAAATTGTCAATTTGATAAAATATAAACTAATTTGACAAAAATAAATGTCAAAAAAATATTTTAAAATTTTAAAAAATTATTTCTACCCACCAAAAATAAAATTATGTAAAATTGATAAAAATTAATAAAAATTACATGATTAATTTTTAAAAATTAATTTTACATAATCATCATCCAAATACATAATAAAATTAATTTCGTAAAAAAAAAGAGATAAATGTCTAAAAGATTTATCAATTTTATATAATTTTATCTTTAGTAGGTAGAAATAATTTTTAAAAATTCAAAAATAATTTTTTAACATTTATTTTTGTCAAATTAATTTATATTTTATCAAATTGGCGATTTTACCCTTGAAAAATCCAATAGTATCTTCAATTGTCCTTATTTGGAAATATTCAAAATTTAGGGTCAAATGTATCACAATTGAAAAGTCAAAGATCAAAATGACACAAGTCCCAAACTATAGGAACCGTTAGTGTAATTCACCCATGTAAATATTAATACTCGCTTCACCCTATTATTATTAGGAGTGTTTTGGTAATTATATCACCTATAAAATTAATTGAAGTATTATAAAATAATTTGAATTAAATAAAACAGTACTAAGTGAGAAAAAATTTATGAATAAATGCCCATAATCTAATTGTTATTATGAAACCATTTTGATTGTTTTGAGGGTCTACACACAAAAATTGATAAAATGTATACAAGGGGGTATGAATGGGATCGATCCCATGACCACCGATCAAAATTATTAAAATTGAGATATTATATGGGATCGTTATGAGAGATTCATAAATCCAATCGTAAAATTGGATTAAGAAATGTAAGATTCAACTTTCAATGTAAAATATAATGAACAGTTATTGATAATGATAATAAATGTTAAATAATTTTAAAATTATTAAAAAAATAATATATTAATATAATGTATCTTCTATATTAGCATAAATTAGAAAAGACGCTATGAAAATGGTATATTAACATCAATAGATCATTTCAGATTTATGATATAATGTATCTTCTATAACATAAATTCGAAAAGAGGCTATCCATAATAATAATGCATCTTCATTTTGGGTTTAGATAGATTAAAAAATAAAAAATAAAAATTGAATAAAAGTATAGAGCCTTTAAAAAAAAATAGTAAAAATAGTCAATTTTTTGGATTTTTTTTTTCTTTTTGAAAAAATTATAAAAAAAATCTCAAAAATTTGACCATTATAATAAAATAAATTCTAAAATTTTAATTTTGTTAATTAAAATCCTAAACCATCTATCTATTTTGTTAAGTAAAATTGACGGAAAAAATATATTTTAGTTATTAAACTTAATAATAAAAAAAGATATTTTAGGTATTTTTCATATACCTATATTGAGTTTAATGATTAAAATATAATTTTCTTGTGAGTTTTACTAAACTAAAATAGGTGAATGTGTTAGATTGGTAACAAATCAAAAGAACAAAGTTTAAACTGTTTGGATAAACATTTTTAGTAGGATTTTTTAGCTTTTTGGCTATTTTAACCTGGTTAAAAAAGTTCTGTTTGGAATAAACTTTTGACTTTTTTTTATAGTTGATTTGATGGTTGTAAAAAAAAAAATTATGATTTAAATGTGATATTTTTTTAAATTGACTAAATTAGCCTATTTTGTTGGCTAATTTGCTTCTTTTAGGAAGTGACTTATAAGCCAACTTCTTAAATTTTTAACTTATTTGAATCACACCACTTCTTTATTTTTTATATATCTTTTTATAATAAATAAAAAAAAATTATTTATTTAACACTTTCCAAAACAACTCTTAGAGTATCTCCAATGGGAGCTGCTAAACTCATAATTTGGCAGGAGCAATAGAAAAATGTGCTCTAATGGGGAGAGGTGGCAGTTGCCAAATTTGGCAAATGTCAAAATTTTTAGCAAATTTGACACAAGTTTTGACAATTGCCATGTGTGCCATTTTTGTAGAAGAAACTCATAAACTGGTGTGTTTGGATGATCGGTCGGTCGTCTAGACACACTAGTTTCTGTGCCAAATTGACAAAATTGACAACTGAACTACTAGAGAACCGTTTCATCTATTTTCTACTATTCATTGCCATAATTTGGCAATGACAAATCTATTATAACATTTGTCACTGGAGATATTTTTAGAGATTGTTTGAAAAGTGCAAAATTAGTATATTTTTTGAATTTTTACAAAAAAAAATCGTGAAATATAGGTTGAGTTTAAAGTGATGTAATAGAAATGTAATATAACTTAAATAAAATGATTATAACCCAAATAAAATAATACTATTTGAATACATGTCAAACAAAATCTTAATATCAACCCATATGCTAAATGGGGTCATAAAAATTAAAGAAAAATGCTTTCGAATTTATGTGATCTGAATAGTTTAAATGTATCAAAACGACATCATTTTACTTCTAAAACGACATCGTTTGGAGATATTCGAACTATTCAGGCCATAAAAATTCAATCTACCCAACATTTTTTATTTTGTTACAAGAAAATCCTCCCTACCCTCCTGCAGGTTCAAGGCAGCGCCCCTTGTAGAGATCATCAATGTGTCCTGTTAGCCGTTCCGAGCGAGGAGACTATAACCTGAGAACTTGTCCCGACCTCTCAAGACAAGTTCCGCTTAAATCAGGACTCGCACAGCGGGGGAGTATTGAACCCACACTAAGTACTGATTAGACAATTTGAGATTCAACCTCCTAACTAACTTGAGGTTCAACCTTCTAACTAATTGTGCTTCGTTCAAGAGATTGGCCCAAAGAGAGGGGAATTGAACCTGTGACTTCAGGATTTAAACACCAAGCCTTAACCACAATGCCAACCACTCCTAAATCTACCCAACATTGTTGAAAATTAAATTGACTCTTTGAAGTCTACGCCAAAACACCAATGGCAGCACATGTATTTGAACCAGTACACCACTACATAATTTTCCCCTACTGTACTGTCTTGTACGCCCCATATCTGGAAAAATTATTGATTAGTTGTGGTGGGGTGTTACTTGCTATATCCACACTAATTACAATTTATTAGGTTACTCAGCGCCTCGTTTGGGAACAGGTTAATTTAGTAATTTTTTTGCTATATGGCTAAAATATGAGCTAAAAAAACTAGTATGTTTGGGATGATTTTTTGACTTTTTACGAAAAGATGTGCAAAAAGTAGAAAGAAAAGAGAATTTTTGACTTTTTAGTATGAGTTGTTGATTTTTTGACTAATTTAATAACTTTTTAACTTTTTGACTAAAAATGATGGTTCCCAAACGAGGCTCAATCAAAATTCGTGAATTCCACCCCTCTACAAATTACAATATCATTGGGTGCCCCAGATCAGCCAATAAGTTCTCCCATATCTCCCTCGCTCTGCCAGTTCCAGAATCACTTCCTTCTCTTTTTCCTTAAATTTCACCGGAAAGTAACCACCACCACCACCACCACCACACCACCACCGAGGTCTGAAAGCTGAACCATAACAGAAATGTGAAACCCTGTCTTTCTTGAAAATTCCCTTTTAACTTTCCTGGAAACTTCCCTCCCTTTTTCCCGAGAAAACACTTTCCTGGAAAAAAAATAAAAATAAATAATCTTTGTGTCAAAACCGACTCTATGACATAGAGTACTAGTGCGGTGGTTACACACACAATCTCTCTCTTTCCAAATAAAATAATTGTAAGTTTCGAAGCAATTGAGATAAAATTCCTAGGTTAATTCTCCTTGTCAATCCCTATTAATTTAATAGAAATATCAATTGTTGTTGTTTGGGTGTCTGGTGGAGGTAGTTTATATGTATTCTCACTCTAGAATTCAATATTAAAATGTTTTGGGTTATAGTCTGATTGGGCATTACAGTTCATATCTTCTCATCAATTCCGCGTTTTTGTTCCGTGTTGATTTATTCTTCGGCTTCTTCTTATTGCTTTGTAGCTTATTGTCTGTTCCCAGTCTCTTTCAGATCTGCATTTGGCATTGCGCGAGACACACAACACATACAGACATTCTATCATTTTCCGGTAAATCAAACCCTATTTTTGCAATTTATTCATTTATTCATTTTTTTAATAATTTGCTTGTGGGTAATTTGTTCTGGATCTTAGTTTGCTTTGTAAATGATGAATGCAGATCAAGTTTAGAACTTTGCAGTTGATTGGTAAAAACTGATTCTGAATTGGGAGGTTTTGGGGATTGTGGGATGTGAATTTGAATTTGGATTGAATTCGGTTTTGTGTGATGATGAAATGTTGAGATGGGGAAAATTAGTGAAGTTTGGATTTGGAGATAAAAGGATTTGAATATTGGTGATATTAGCTTGAAATGGGGTCGAGGAATGAGAGGCGTCACCAAAATCTTGTGCCTCTAGCTGCACTTATCAGCAGAGAGATGAGGAGTGAGAAGGTGGAGAAGCCGACTTTGAGATACGGGAATGCTGCTCAGTCTAGGAAAGGGGAGGATTATTTCATGATAAGGACTGATTGCCAGAGAATTCAGGGGAATCCTTCATCTACATTTTCTGTGTTTGCGGTATGCAATATCTCTGTTATTTTCTCTGATGATTTTGACACCTTATGGAGTTAAGGACTTGTATATTATTGTCTTCTTCTGTCATGAATACCAATTATCATACTGTGAGGATCGTATTTGATAGCTCAATTGTATTGTTTAATTTCATTAAACATTGATCTCTTTATGATTGGAGATGTACTAAAAGGATATCCATGTTGAGTCTGTTACATCTTGGCTTTTGGATAGATCAATTCACTCTTTATTCTTGACTTGGGCAAATTATTGTTATGCTAAGGATTAAGGGCAATAACAGGCTTACATCTGTGGATGCCATGCAATGCTCTTCCTCATTACAAATTTATCTCACATTGATATTATTTGATGTTTGCAGTGTTAAGCTGTATGCCCTATGATGTTTCCTACCATTGCTTCACTATCCTCTGTGATACGGCAGTTGTCATGTGTTTTTTTTCCCTTCCATTTTCAGATCTTTGATGGGCACAATGGGAATGCTGCAGCAATTTATTCAAAGGATCACTTGTTAAATCATGTGTTGGGTGCACTTCCTTGTGGGCTTGGGCGGGATGAGTGGCTTCAAGCTTTACCTAGGGCATTAGTTGCAGGTTTTGTGAAGACTGACAAGGAGTTTCAGAGTAGAGGTACAGAATTTGCACTCCTACAGATTTTTTTATTATTTTTCTTTTTCTTTGCATTTTCTGTTCTCAAAATAGTTGTGAATGAAGAAAAATTAATGCGTTTTTTCCTCATTTTCATTTTCTGCAGGAGAAACCTCTGGAACTACGGTTACATTTGTAATAATCGATGGATGGACAGTGACAGTTGCATCTGTTGGAGACTCTCGTTGTATTTTAGATACTCAAGGGGGTGCTGTCTCCGTTTTAACTGTTGATCACAGGCTTGAAGAAAACGCGGAGGAGTGAGTATCTATCTTTCACCCTCTTGTTCTTTTTTTCTCTCTCTGGAAGCAAGATTTAACGGGTTCTGTTGAAATTTCAGGAGGCAACGTGTAACTGCCAGTGGAGGTGAAGTTGGGAGGCTTAGCATTTTTGGTGGGGCTGAGGTGAGGTGTTTCTAGTTCCAATAAGATTTATTACTGTAATACATACAGAAGTCTCTTTACTGGGGCATCAAAATAAAGGAAGTCATACCTTTGGGTAGTTTTCCCACAGTTTGTGATGTCTCTGCTTTAGTCTTACAGGTTGGTCCCTTGCGGTGCTGGCCAGGAGGTTTATGCCTTTCACGGTCAATTGGAGACATGGATGTCGGAGAATTTATTGTTCCAATACCCTATGTTAAACAAGTGAAGGTATTTGGTTCTTTGTTCACTTCATACTGCATACTCATTGGCATTAATTTTCTTTTCGTTTTCTATTTAAAGATATTTCTATTGCTGGTTAGGCATTTTTTTTAATCACTCACTTAGTGTTAAAGTGCATACCTTTGAGATGTATATGATTAGGTCCATCATTAGCTTGAGCCCTGACTTCGTCCTTTGGTATAAAAAGCTATCAAGTGCAGGTGGAAGGCTTATAATTGCATCTGATGGCATCTGGGATGCATTAGACTCAGAAATGACAGCAAAATCTTGCCGTGGTTTGCCTGCTGAACTTGCTGCTAGGCAAGTTGTGAAGGTAATTTAAACTCATTACTGTGCTCAATTTTCTCTTTGGTTGTCTTGTTTGCACGAGCAGGACCTTGGAACATATGTTAACTACAATGTTTTTACAACATTATTGGCATAACCTAGGTCATGCATTTGGATTACTGGTATACATATGGTGAATGAACTTCAACAACACTTTCTTATTGCATTTTATGGATGATTTTTTAGGAAGCTCTAAGGACAAGGGGGCTGAAGGATGATACAACTTGCATAGTTGTTGACATAATTCCTCCTGATAATTCACCACAACCTTTGCCTACTCCAAAAAAGCAAAACAAGCTCAGAGCTCTATTGTTCAGAAAGAGGTCTCATGATTCTGCTAATAAACTATCTAAGAAGCTATCAGCTGTTGGTATCGTAGAAGAACTATTTGAAGAAGGCTCAGCAATGCTTGCTGAAAGGTTAGTGTTATATCTTTTCCATACACAAATTTAAATTTTTATAAGGTTCAAGGAGGCTCATCACTATTGATTACATTTTGAACTCTTTTTACAATTATTTCTTCATTTTTTGGACTGGCTTTTCGAAGAAATTTATTTGGTCAGATCTGTGGTTGTTTATTAATAAAAGTATGTAACTAAGAGAAGAAAAAATGTCTCTTGAAACGAAGGGATTGAGATAAGGGAAAAGATACTCTGAATCTTGTGTTTACTTCCCTTGAATTAAATCGTTTACGTGATATCATGTTAAAGTAGATGAGTAACCTCACATGCTTTGGCATTGTTGATGACTACAAAATATGTTAGTTGAGCATTGACAACACCATTAAGAAAGCCAATCATAGTTACCGTGAAACTCTATTTGACAAGGAAACACACTTCTTTATCCAAGACAGTATAAATACTCATACTGAAAAGTTTAAGAAACTGTTCACTATACTTTTGGGAAATGTTTAGTATAACTAGTTATTGTCTGTGTTTGGATCTTGAATTTGAGGAGCGCTAGGTAAGAATGTTTTTCCTATCCTTTTGCTTAGTATTCTGGTATCTAGCCAAAATGCTAAGAACATTAATTGAGTGTTGCTCACTTTTTAAGATATCAGCCAATCCAATCCTGGCTGCATTGGTGAATGCTTCAGGTATCCTTGGGAAACAACAATCCTTTGTTGGGGTTGTTGGACTCCAAATAGTGATGTATGTGTAAACAACCTCAAATTAATCCTAGGAACATGAATTGATTGATTGAAATGCCAATAACGTACTTAATTTGAATGTGTGGGGGAGAGATTAATTACTTTATTCACTAAATTCTGAAATCCAGGTTTGATCAAGGGTTGCCCTAGTAGAGGTGCTCCTTTACCAAGTATGATGTTTGGGTTTGAGTCTTATTTACCGCATGATGCAACTTCCCTTTCCCTTATTCCCCTCCTACCAATTGTTAAAATAATAAATAAATAAATAAACAAACAAACAAAAAGAAGAAGAAGAAAAAAGCCTCTGAAATCCAGAAGTGTGATGATTGATTTTGGAAGTAAGCAGTAGAACAAAAATGTAGAGGTCTTTGACTTCAACGTTTTTTACTTTCGTCACTCTCTAAATGAGTAAGAAACAATTAATTCTTTATTAGTTATGCGTAATTGCCTTTCGCTATTAGGGACTGTCGGGGTCCCCCACCCCACCAAATCGACATATTTTGCTTCTCAAATAGCTGATATAGGGTGTGTTTTGGGTGAATAATGGCAATGTTCGCCTGGTCTCCTCTTCAGAAGTAGGGAGGGATTCTGGCGCTAAAGCTAACCTTTATAACATTGTCAAGATTTGTTCATCTTATTGAAATTCCAACAGGCTACTTCAATGAACCTAGCTAACTGAGTTTTTATCTTGGTCACATATGACCAGACAGACGTGTGCTCATTGCATTGCATGTGCAAAATTTCAGCCATTTTCAAGTTTTCATCCATGACTCATGAACAGCTGCAGCTGGAGGATGCCCACATGAGTTATAATATTTATTAAGATCTAATTTGCTTTGAGCTTTACTAATATTTTGGATTTCAACAAATTGAGGGAAGTTTCACAGAATATCCAAAATTGTTTGATCGTATAATTTTTTTTTTTTGGGTGTTTCAGTTCACGCATTTAATCTGTTCCCCTGTGGTAGATTTTTCAAAATACATGTTCTAGATGATTCCATTTCACCATCTTAAATTTCTTTTATTCAGTTCACCTTTTGTGTTTTTTCAGTTGCATTTATTGCTCTTGTTCTTTTCATGATTTGCAGATTAGGAAATGACGACTCTAGCAGCCAATCAACAACTGGTCTGTTCATATGTGCCATATGCCAAGTTGATCTTGCTCCAAGTGAGGGCATATCTGTTCATGCTGGTTCTATCTTCTCAATGAGCTCGAAGCCCTGGCAAGGTCCTTTCCTTTGTGCTGATTGCCGTGATAAGAAGGATGCCATGGAAGGAAAACGACCTAGTGGAGTTAAAGTGGCATAATTCGTTTATTTTTGTATGTTAATTTTTTCTTCATCATTCTTTATTATTCCCATTTTTCTAGACCAGGTAATTGTTTCGAATATACAATGTTGTTACACTGAATGTATATGTCGTAGTTGCAAGTAATGTAATGCGGGGTTCTAGCATATGATGAAGAGTTCGATTGAGCAGTACCTAAATAATGGTTAATGTTGAATATGTTCTTTTTGTGTGTTCATCCTTTGTTAGTAATGTTGCTTTGTCAATGTCAGAAAGTGCCAGATTACTGAATTGCAGAAACCTGATATTTTTGGGTGCCAACTTTTATATGCCTTCCATGTTTAGAAACCCCACATAGCTTGCACATCAGGCATGTATGTCGTGTGTATGCGTTTATTGTTCATGTATATATATATATATATTTTTTTGGGTACATTGGAGACCTTATTGTTTAGATGTTGGGCTTGTTTGATGTAGCGTTTCTCAAGCTGGAAATCGATAATTAAGATGCAGAAGTTAAAAACTTCTCTTCCTCAGCTTCCTTTTTGGTGTGCTAACAACCTATATTTAAGATGGAACTAGTGTCTATGGTTAGTATTACCCAATCTATGTTGCTTACAGGTAATTACGTGCATACATAAGGATTATCTGCACTCAAAACAGAAATTGAAGTGGCTTAAAGTTAGGATTGTCTTCTTTTTGTTCTGGTATTGATGCATGGAATCTCAAAGACAGGTATATGTAGATTGATGTACTTGAGCTGTCCTAGAGTTTCTGAACCTCAGCTTGATCGGAAAACTGCAGCAACACACTTTTTCCCAGGTTTCCAGTATTTCTGAATGGTATAGTTCTTCAGCATGCCACTTTTATCTGTAAAAAGCGACTTTCATTCATTTTCCCACAGCCTATTGATGGTATTTTATGGTTACAAGTAAAAATATTATACATTATGAACCTTTTTTTTTTGCCCCTATATTTATTGCTTGTCAACATATTTGAGTAGGTCTTGCATCTAGTTTCGAAGTGAAATTAGATAATCTTCATGCATAGCATGGTTTGTAAAGTGCGATTCCTAGGCAATTATATCTAATAGCTCACGCATAGCAGAGTTGCTAAAATTCAGCCTTTAATATAAACAAAATAATAATATAAAAAAGAAAAAACACTCTTGTTTCTGCTTGAGTTGTCCATTCCACTAATTAAACATAATTACTGCATCAGGAGACGATCTTGGAAAACTTAAGAACCGTTGAGCTGCTTGGAAATGTTCCTTCTGCAGTATGCAGTCTAGCATATTGATAACCATCTTTTGCAGCACCCTTGCATTCTTCAGCAGAAATTGCGCAAATGAGAAGTGGAAGTCACAGTAATTCCATCTTGAACCATCAAACTTAACTATTTTGAGATGCATCATCAAACACTTAAAAGCAGTCTTTTGTGATGTCAAGTAGAGCTCCCCGCTAAAATTTAAAAGGTTGGTGAGATTTTCCCAAAAGCACTGCAGATGAAGAATCGATAAGATGAAATCTATGCATAAGTTTAACAACACAATTTTAGCAAAGAATGACTTCTTACGGTCACATAAATGATTCAAAATTCTACATCAAATGTCATTTAGAGAATATTTTGAAGGCGTTAACATGATAGGCAAATAAATTTTAGACAAATTTCATCTTACTCTCCTATGATTTGGCCCATGTGCGTATCACCTACCTATCATTTGGAAATAACCATATAACTCTGTTAGGTTTTTATTTTGGCAACCCTGTTTGACAAAACTCCTTTGAGTTGTAATTTTATTCGCATTTTTGTTTCAGTGAGGCTATGAGTTTATTAGATGCGAATCCAAACCCGAATCGAGCCATGCAGAGAAGTTTGTGATGTTAATGCTTTCAAGATTGCCACTTCGCTGATTTTTACGGGGGTCGAGCTGACCGGTCAGCTCGCGGCCGAAGCAAAATTCAAATTTGCATTCAAAATTGCATGTCAGCCGTTGCTCGCTCGAGCCAAGGAGTGCTCGCTTGAGCCAAGACTTTCTCGCTCGAGCCAAGGAATGCTCGCTCGAGCGAAGGATTGCGTCCGCACAAAAACCTGAAAGGAGTGATTGGTCGCTCGAGCCAAGGATCCGTCGCTCGAGCGAAGGCACTAGTAGAAATCACGAAATTTACTCTCCTCGCTCGAGCCAGGAAATCCTCGCTCGAGCGAGCCTCAGAATCCGGATTTTTTTCAAAGAGTTGGTTTTCTTCTGAAACATGATTTCTTTTGGTGTTCTACAAGAAGTTGGATTTCTTCCTTGGGAAGTTTTGGATCACTTTTGGACTTCTACAAAGAGTTGGTTTTCTTCCAAGACAAGAATTATTTTGGTTCTTTATAAGTAGTTGGTTTTCTCCCAAAACAAGACTACTCATTAATTATTCCTCCAGATCTTCTTTTTGGTTCTTAAAAGTTTATATCTGGGGATATTTTATTTTTCTTTGATGTCTTATTGAGTATTCAACTCATGATCTGAAAAGGCTACATCAAAGGTTTTGTTTGTTACACAAAAGAGAGAGTTGTTCTTCAGTTGTGGATTCTGAAGAATTCGAGCCTGAAGCTTCAGTTGTGAATTCTGGAGTGGCTCATCAAAGTTGTTCTTCAGTTGTGGATTCTGAAGAATTCGGTCTGAAGCTTCGGTGGTGGAATCCGGAGTGGCTCATCAGAAAGACAATTCCGTGGTGAAGATGGGGTTGGAAGAGGCACATAGAGGTTGGTTCAATTAGGCGTTGTGGATTCGCTAGATAATTGAGAGTGATACCTGTGTAATTCCTTTATATCTTCTTAGTGGATTGTTCTGGTGGCTGTGGCCCGTGGTTTTTTGATCACAATTGGAAGGTGTCCAATTGTGGTTTTTCCACGTAAAATCTTTGTGTCTCTTTCTTTTGATTGTTTGATTGGGATTTTTATATTCTGCTTAAAATTGATACATAATCACAAATCAACATCTAGGGGGTTTCTAGATTTTTCAATTGGTATCAGAGCGGGTCGTTCTATTTTGTTTAAAACAAAAATATTTTTTTTAGAACGAGATCTTGTTTGATTTGTGATAATGGATTCAAAGAGGTCGGTTGAGAATATCACTAATGATGAATCCTTGGAGAGTGATAATGAAGAGCTTGAGCAAGCTTATGAAAAGTTGTATAAGGAGTCTCTTAAGTTATTCAAATTGAATGACAAACTCACAAAGAAACTCAAAGCATGTGAAAGTGAGAATGTCAAACTTAAGGAGGAGATTTCTGAGGCTAGGATCAATGCCATCAAGATAGCTAATGATCAACAAGTCCTTTGTGCAAAACTGTTGACTTGTGAGACAGAGAGGGATGAGCTACAGGAAACTCATGCCATGTATGAAGAAAAGATTGAATCTCTCGAGATGTCTCAAGTTGCCTTGGAAGAACTAATGATCAAGAAAGAGGAAGAGCTCAAGTGTGCCATGGTTACCATTGATCTTTGGAACAAAGGATCAAAGACTTTGGAGGATATTATTGGGTCTCAACAAATCTGTTCAGACAAGAGTGGCATTGGCTATGGAGATAAGAGAGAGCAAAAACAGAGTGCTTCCACATCTCATGATACAAGAACTCAAGGAAAGGGAGGACAAAAGATTCAACAAGAGGAAAGACTTCTCAAACTCCCTAGAGTTGGTAAGGTAAAAGAAAAGAATGTACACCCTGTTTTTATTTGTCATCATTGTGGTATGCATGGTCATATTCGCCCTTTTTGTTATAAATTCCATGGGAAAGTGTCTCAAAAGGGTAGAAATTCGAATACTTTTTGGGTTAGGAGACAACCTTACATGTCTAGGCGGAATACCAAGATTCATGAAGGTGTTCACAACACCATGGCATTTAACAAGACCGCTAGACCTGATTTTGTTAAGACCAAAAAGATTTGGGTAAGAAAACTTGACTTGTGTTAATGTGTTTACTCTGTTTAGTTTTTTTTGGGTCTTTGTGTGTTTTTTTAATGTAAAAAAATGTGTGCATGTTTATTTTTTTTGTCTTGCTTTTTTGTTGAAAAAAAAAAAAAAAAAAAATCAAAAAGATTTTCTTAGTATGGTTTTGCAAGTTTGAATTTTTGAGATGTCCTTGGTGCATATTGGAATTGATGAGAATATCCATTACATGTTAATATGTGTGTGCTTTCTGTGGTAATTACTCATTTTGGAGTGTGTGTTCTTTGATTAGTATGTCTCATTCTGTACACACTCTTGGATTAGCAAATATTGGAGTCTTTTGCCTTAGTGGTTATTTTTTCTATGGACTTCTGGCATGATATCTTTTGCTTTTCTAGAGGAATTGACCTATACTAGCATATCATGGGTGATGTTGAGTCTCTTAACCATCTTCCATCTTTTTGCATCTCCATGGCTTTCTCCTCTATTCTTTGTAGTCCAGGCATGAGGAAAAGGCTACCTCAGAGTCACCAACCAGGCCATCCTTAATATATCCATGCTTCTCTGGTTCGGTTTCCATACTCTTGAGCGTGTCAGCCGCCGATGAGTGTGCAAAAGAAGAAGAAGAAAAAAAAAATGTGCAAAAGAAAGCAAAGAAAAAGATGTGAAAAAAAAAAAGAAAAAAAAAAAAAAAAGGGATTCATTGATTGAGGGAGAGCCTCCGCTTTTACTCACCAAATACCCCTTGATTCCTAGTGGTTTGACTTTCCTTAGTTGTGCTTAGATTCTCTTGTCAGAGGTCCAACTTTTATATCACTACTAGGATTTGAATCTTGTGTTTGTCGAACTCCAAGAGTCACACACACACACTTTTATCATGGGATCTATGCTTTTCACATAATGCATCACTTTCTTTTATGAGGAATTTTCTATAGACTGTGCACATTGTGTTTTCAAGTAATTGTGTTTCTTGGATAGTCTTGTGTGTTTCAAGGTACTAATCTGAAATTCTTTGCTTGCTCCACCATATTATTTTTTGTTTTTTTTTTTCTTTCTTGTTCACTGTTTTCAGTGTGTGTGGGTGTTTTTAGTGAGGGGGAGTTTGGTTTATTGTTACAAAAGTTTGTTCGCATGATTACTTTGATTTGTTTGATAAGGAAGATTGGCTTTTGTTGCTTGCATTCTTGCATGTCCTGATATTTACATCATCATATCATGCTTGTGTGGTTTATGATCTTGCTTTTGTTGTTTGAGGGGAGAAAGCTGTTTTTCATGTGTCTTAGGATTTCATGTTTTTATGCCATGTGTCGGGTTCAGGTTGTCATGCTACATG
The DNA here is from genome assembly GCA_036172215.1 of Camellia granthamiana. NCBI lineage: Eukaryota > Viridiplantae > Streptophyta > Magnoliopsida > Ericales > Theaceae > Camellia > Camellia granthamiana. The sequence goes on from CM069904.1 coordinate 149,802,774, forward strand.
TTCTTAAAATCTCCAGAGTTGCATCTTCATGTTATTCATGTTTTTCATCTCATGTTTCAAGATAGTCTTATATTGTTTTTTTCATATACTCTTGTGGGACTAATAGTTGTTTTGGAGATTGTGGCATTAATAGTTGTTTTGCAGATCTTGACCGTCAGAAAGAAGTTTGTTTTTGTTGGCTGTAATGGGTTGGGGTGATTAGGATTTTATTTGTTAGATGTGTTTTGTCACGGCATTGCCAAAGGGGGAGATCGTTAGGTTTTTATTTTGGCAACCCCGTTTGACAAAACTCCTTTGAGTTGTAATTTTATTCGCATTTTTGTTTCAGTGAGGCTATGAGTTTATTAGATGCGAATCCAAACCCGAATCGAGCCATGCAGAGAAGTTTGTGATGTTAATGCTTTCAAGATTGCCACTTCGCTGATTATTACGGGGGTCGAGCTGCCCGGTCAGCTCGCGGCCGAAGCAAAATTCAAATTTGCATTCAAAATTGCATGTCAGCCGTTGCTCGCTCGAGCCAAGGAGTGCTCGCTCGAGCCAAGACTTTCTCGCTCGAGCCAAGGAATGCTCGCTCGAGCGAAGGATTGCGTCCGCACAAAAACCTGAAAGGAGTGATTGGTCGCTCGAGCCAAGGATCCGTCGCTCGAGCGAAGGCACTAGTAGAAATCACGAAATTTACTCTCCTCGCTCGAGCCAGGAAATCCTCGCTCGAGCGAGCCTCAGAATCCGGATTTTTTTCAAAGAGTTGGTTTTCTTCTGAAACAGGATTTCTTTTGGTGTTCTACAAGAAGTTGGATTTCTTCCTTGGGAAGTTTTGGATCACTTTTGGACTTCTACAAAGAGTTGGTTTTCTTCCAAGACAAGAATTATTTTGGTTCTTTATAAGTAGTTGGTTTTCTCCCAAAACAAGACTACTCATTAATTATTCCTCCAGATCTTCTTTTTGGTTCTTAAAAGTTTATATCTGGGGATATTTTATTTTTCTTTGATGTCTTATTGAGTATTCAACTCATGATCTGAAAAGGCTACATCAAAGGTTTTGTTTGTTACACAAAAGAGAGAGTTGTTCTTCAGTTGTGGATTCTGAAGAATTCGAGCCTGAAGCTTCAGTTGTGAATTCTGGAGTGGCTCATCAAAGTTGTTCTTCAGTTGTGGATTCTGAAGAATTCGGTCTGAAGCTTCGGTGGTGGAATCCGGAGTGGCTCATCAGAAAGACAATTCCGTGGTGAAGATGGGGTTGGAAGAGGCACATAGAGGTTGGTTCAATTAGGCATTGTGGATTCGCTAGATAATTGAGAGTGATACCTGTGTAATTCCTTTATATCTTCTTAGTGGATTGTTCTGGTGGCTGTGGCCCGTGGTTTTTTGATCACAATTGGAAGGTGTCCAATTGTGGTTTTTCCACGTAAAATCTTTGGGCTTGTTTGGTTTGTGTTTCAGAAACATGTTTCTGAAAAAAAAAGTACGAAAACATGTTTGGTTTGATTTTTTGGGAAATTTGTTTTGGAAAATTGTTTTGAGAGAGAGTTTTGGAAAAAGTGATTGATTTGATGTGTGTGTGAGAGAGGTTTGTTTGGAAAAGTTGTTTGGTTTGTGTGTTTTGGGAAATTTTTTTGGGAAAATTTGTTTGGTAGAGAAAATTTCTGAAACTTGTTTCTGAAAAAAATTTCTGAAATTTTTTTCCCAAACACAAACCAAACGAGCCCTTTGTGTCTCTTTCTTTTGATTGTTTGATTGAGATTTTTATATTCTGCTTAAAATTGATACATAATCACAAATCAACATCTAAGGGGTTTCTAGATTTTTCAAACTCTTATGTGATTTATGACTAAAACGCACCATCACATTTTTCATCCAAAGTAACTGGAGGTGCAACTCACACGCCATTGTTGAGACTTGGTGTGAGCAAATTAACTTTTTTAGATGAAAATACCCTCATACATTTTTAAATTTACAAATATGTCATTTTCTTTTCTGCTTCCTTTGCCCTCTGTCTATACAAACCCAAACCATCAACCCACCCAGCCATGCTTCAAATCCAGTATCTTTAATGTGTTTTAATGGGATTGCATAGACTGCTAAGCTATATTATTAAGGAATTTGCATCTGATCATGTTAAAAAAGCTGTGATGCACCATTCAGTCCAACTCCATATTGTTGTTTGCTGTGTAATTACGGTTCCTCTTTAACTGCAAAAGCCATGATTATGGAGTTCTCTTTTAGTATAATAAAAAAGGATCTACCTTCCCTCGCCAAAGACCACTGCCCCACACCTCCTATCCCACCCTGCATACCCATTTTCGCAGGCAAACTCATAATTCACCTTTATGATGAATTAAAAAAAAAAGAAAAGAGAATCCATAATTCAACCTGATAATTTGAGAGTTGAGAAGAGAAAATATATATCAGTTGTATTCAATCTTCTGATTTTACAAGATCAAACGACACTCCTTATATAGGAGATATTACAAACATCATCATAACCCATTATATGCCACTTACATATTATATATTTCCACTATCTACCACTATCATATTATATACATTATATATTTCCACTATCTGTCACTATCATATTATATACATTGCCACTATCATATTATATACATTAACAGCCCCCCGCAAACTCAAGGAGGGTAAACATCAACCAACTGGAGTTTGGAAACAAGGTCAATGAAGCGGCTAGGAGAATGAGCTTTGGTGAAGAGATCGGCAGGTTGATCGGCATCGAACGGAGAAGAACAGTGCCACGAGTGACGTGTTGACGAATAAAATGGCAGTCAATCTCAATGTGCTTGGTGCGATCATGAAAAACATCATTGTGAGCAATTTGAATAGCACTCTGATTGTCACAAAAGAGGGCAGTAGCACCAGAGGGGGTAACATCCATGTCAGCAAGAAGCCAACGAAGCCAGACAAGCTCCTGAGTAGTATCAGCAAGAGCACGGTATTCAGCCTTGGTACTGGAACGAGCTGTAAGAGTTTGTTTCTTGCTGCGCCAAGAAATAAGAGAGTCACCCAAGAAAAAACAGAACCCGGTAGTAGAGCGGCGGTCAGTAGGATCCCCAGCCCAATCAGCATCAGAGAAAGCACGTAGTTGAAGAGATGAGTGAGCGGAATAATGAAGTCCATGAAATAAGGTACCTTTGAGATAGCGAAGGATACGAACTAAAGCAGCATAATGAGGTGTACGAGGAGCCGACATAAACTGGCTGACAATATGAACGGCATAGGCAATGTCAGGACGAGTAACAATGAGATAGACAAGGCTGCCCACCAGCTGACGATAGAGGGTAGCATCAGAGAGGAGAGTGCCATCAAGAGGAGTGAGACGACTCTGGGTCTCCAGGGGAGTGGAGGCAGTCTGACAATCGGTAAGGCCAGCACGGGCGAGAAGATCAGATGTGTACTTAGCCTGAGAGAGAAAGGAACCCGTGGAATCATGTGAGATTTCAAGACCCAAGAAATAGTTGAGAGGACCAAGGTCTTTCATCTCAAAATGATGGCTAAGAAACTGTTTGAGACGAAGAATCCCAGCCACATCATCACCGTGATAATCATGTCATCCACATAGAGTAGAAGCAGGGTGGTCCCGTGAGCAGTTTTCCGCATAAAAAGAGCAGTATCATAAGAGCTGGATGTAAAACCACAATCATGAATAGTAGAGCTGAACTTGTCAAACCATGCCCGCGGGGCCTGCTTAAGCCCATATAATGCACGCCGAAGTTTGCAGACCTGATGAGGTGGATAAGTAGATCCAGGAGGAGGGTGTATATAGACCTCCTCGAGAAGAACACCATTAAGGAAAGCATTTTTCACATCCAGTTGGTAAAGGTCCCAATGACGGGAGGTAGCGACAGCAATCAAGCTGCGAACAGAGGTGAGCCGGGCAACTGGAGCAAAGGTCTCTTCATAATCAATACCATATTCTTGGTTGAAGCCTTTGGCAACAAGGCGAGCTTTGTAACGCTCAATAGAGCCATCAGAACAAGTCTTGATTTTGTACACCCATTTGCAACCAATGGCAGTCTTGCCAGGGGGAAGATCAACAATATCCCAAGTATGAGTCTTGTCTAAAGCCTGCAATTCATCAGTCATAGCATGCTGCCAAAGAGGATTAGAGCAAGCCTCACGATAGGATATAGGTTCATGAGTAGAGAAAGCAGTGGAACCAACAATAAAATCACGAAGACGAGTAGAAGGTTGGGTTACCCGGTGTGGTCGACCAGAAGGTGGAGGAGCCAGATGGCAGGGGAGAGACACACCAGAAGGTGAGGAGCCCGAAGGAGCAGGAGCAGGAGCAGGACCATCAGAGCGAGCAGGAGCATGGGATAGACCAGTAGGTAAGGGAGTCTCTGAAGGTGCAGGCAAGGGCTGTGGAGCAAGATCATCAGAAAAGAGATCGGCAGAAGGGTTAGTAAAAAGGAGAGAGGGTGAGGGAGTGGATAAGCGGAATTGGGAGAGAGATGAAAACATTTTGTGTTCCCAAAAAACTACATGACGAGAGATACGGAGACGCTGGGAGAGAGGATCTCAACAACGATACCCTTTATGTTCAATACCATACCCCAAGAAGCAACAAAGACGGGAACGAGGTTCAAGTTTGGTGTGTTCATGAGGTTGGAGAAGAACAAAACATGCAGACCCAAATATCCGAAGATTGGGGGTAAGGGGGAGGAGTGCCATGCAAACGCTCATAGGGAGTGTGATTATGAATGACAGGTGTAGGGATACAATTTATAGTGTAAGCAGCAGTGAGAGCGGCTTCGCCCCAAAAATTTTCCGGACAAGAGGAAGAGAGAAGGAGAGCTCGAGTAGTGTCGAGAATATGCCGATGTTTCCGTTCAGCACATCCATTTGTTGAGACGTGCCAGGACAAGAACGATGGGGTTGAGTACCATGACTCTGAAGAAAAGAAAGAAAGTCAATATCTTTATATTCCATGGCATTGTCGGAACGAAAGATTTTAATAGTTTTAGAAAATTGGGTTTGAACCATTTTAGCAAAATTGTAATAAAGTTGTTTGAGTTCGGAACAATGTTTCATAAGAAACAACCATGTAAAACGGGAAAAATCATCGATAAAAACAACAAAATAGCGTGCACTGCCCATAGTAAGAGTAGGAGAGGGTCCCCAAATATCAGAATGAAGGAGATCAAAAGGTGCAAGAGAAACAGAGTCACTTTTATTAAAAGATAAAGCAGGTTGCTTGGCAAGTTGACAGGACAAACAATCCAAAGGATCCGATTTAACAGGACCTAATTGACCACTAGAAATTAAAGACTTTAACCGACCAACAGAAAGATGGCCTAAACGACAGTGCCAAAGCTGAAAAGGAGAGAAAAGAGGAGTAGTGCTAGTAGGAGCGGCAATTTGAGAAGAAACCGGAACATGAAGATGGATGAGTTCATAGAGACGTCCATGCTTACAGCCGATCCCAAGAGTCCGTCCCGTCCGAGGGTCCTGAACCAAACAACCAGTAGGGGAAAATGTAACAGTTAGACCATGCTCACACAATTGACTAATGGAGATAAGATTTAAAGTAAGAGCAGGCATAAGATATACATGGGATAAGGATAAGTGAGAGGTCGAAACAGACCCAACATTACTTACAGACAAAAGTGACCCATCAGCAGTATGAATCGAAGGAACAAGAGGTTTAGAAGAGAGAGAAGTAAAAATAGTAGAGTCAAAGGTCATGTGATTACAACAAGCTGAGTCAAAGTACCAGGAAGTGTTACCTGAGGTGACAGACAAAGCAGTGGAGGGAGGAGTACCGGAAGTGGAGAGAAATTGTTGGAACATGGCTTCAACATCGGTTTGAGAGAAGACCGGAGTGGAAGGGTCTATAGGGACAGAAGAAGGTAAATCCTCTGAGGCGGCAGCAACAGTAGTGCGATGAACAGGCATAGATTTTGACTGAGGCTTGGAACGGTGAGAGTTGTTGCGTGAAAAGCGTGAAAAATTCCCGGTGGATGGACCAGTACGAAAGACTCGGTCTGGATTGCGGAAACAATCTTGCAGGAGATGACCAGGACCAGTCTTGTTGCAAAAGCGACAAAGACGAACTGGACAATGAACCAGAGGATGAGTGGACGGAAGACCGCGATTGTGACAGTAGATGCAGATAGAAGACTGCTGTGGTGAAGGAGAACTCCCAGTCTGGGGAGTAGCAAGAACAGAGTCCACAGGGTGTGGATGGAGAGTGCCAAGGCGAGTTTCCTCTGATAGGAGTTCGGAAATAGCCTGCTCAAGAGTGGGTAAAGGAGTGCGATGAAGGAGAGATGCACGGACCGGCTCAAAATGGGGAGTTAGAGCCATAAGAAACTGAACCAATCGTTGTTGATCACGATAAGTAGTAAACAAGGTAGCATCTTCAGTGTGGGCCCAAGGAGGTTCAGAGAGAGCAAGCTGATCCCAAACAGAAGACATTTGGGAGAGGAAATCATTAATAGGCTGAGTTATTTCTTGGCGCATACGGTGAAGATGGCTCTGAAGCTGCTATTGGTGAGCAAGACCAGTAGTTTGATATCGGGCTTTCAGAAAATCCCAGATGTCTTTGGCTGGAGTGGAAATAGAGTCAAGTTGGAACCGGCCAAACTGAAGGCCAATGGAGGTAGTAGATGTATTCCGAAGCCAAGTGATTATTTGGTAGTTTTTACTATCCCAATCCTCCAAGCAGTCGACAAATTTGTCATCAGATTCAGTGGTCGCTTGGATGGGTTTGCGCACATCCCCAGTAATAATACGCCAAAGTTTCTTGCCTTTGAGGAAGCCAGACATGGCTTGTGCCCATAAGACATAGTTGGTTCCGTCAAGGACAACGGAAATAGGGTGATGAGAAGAGTCTGGGCGATCCATGAAGCAAATCAACACAATAGATGCAGAATCTGAAAAAACTGAGGGTACCAGTGAATTCAGAAGGTCAAAATTAGTGGGAATAGGATCAAGCGGACCAAAAAATTGACCCAAAAAGGCTTCAAATTGGTTCAGTCAAAGGGTTTGACCAAATTGGGGCGCGGCGCACGTTAGCAGAGAGACACGCGGCGCACGTTAGCAGACAGGAAGGAGGAGCGCACGGAAGCAATCAGGGATGATGTCAGCTGACGTCAGAACGCGCGGTGCACGTTAGCAGAGAGACACGCGGCGCACGTTAGCAGGCAGAAGGAGGAGCGCACGGAAGCAATCAGGGCTGACGTCAGCTGACGTCAGAACACGCGGCTCACGTTAGCAGATGAAGCCGCGGCACACAATAGTGCAGGACAAGTGCAGGAGGCGCGTAGGGCGCGTTAAAAAGCGGGACAGCGCGTGGCCAATGTTTTGGCGGCGCGTGGAGGCGCGTGAAGCGTCGTTTGAGGATGATTTTGGTGGCTCTGGCTTCGTCAGGGAGAGACGAAGAGTCTGGTGTGTTCGAAACTGTGAAACAGAAAAGAGCTAGATACGCAGAGGCTAAGGAAGCGATCTACCACATAGACAGACCAAAAAAAAAAGAGGAGGCTAGAATAAAAATCTAGGCTCTGATACCATGATAATTTGAGAGTTGAGAAGAGAAAATATATATCAGTTGTATTCAATCTTCTGATTTCACAAGACCAAACGACACTCCTTATATAGGAGATATTACAAACATCATCATAACCCATTATATACCACTTACATATTATATATTTCCACTATCTACCACTATCATATTATATATATTATATATTTCCACTATCTGCCACTATCATATTATATACATTGCCACTATCATATTATATACATTAACACAACCCAACCCAATCCCGTAGCACCACATTCATCCCAGACCTCCTTGATGAATCACAGAAGAATAATATTTGATGAATCATTAGGATTGTGAAGGTGAATGGCAGCCAGGACCAATTCTTTCTTCTCTTCCTTTTTCTCACACACATTCACTCACCCACTCATTCACTCTTACACACACAAATACATACATACATACATACATATATACATACATATGTAGGGTTAGGGTTGGTGGTGGCTGGGAATGGCAGTGAGTGGTGACGGTCGTGGGCAGTGGAGAGCGCAGAAATCTCGTTTAGAGGGGACCAAACTCTATACATTTAACAATTAACTATACATTTATTTTATTACATTTTTATGGAAGTTTCATACGTATATTGTATTAAAATATTCACTTTATAAGTATAAAAATTAAACATTATCATTAAATTTGCAAATAAATTTTTCTATCAATATCTAATAGTCATTAACAAAACAAGATTAGATTATAAAGTACTTTTTACAATTGTATAAAATAAAAAAGATTAAAAAACGATAACTTATAAATACTGTCTGCATATTTATCATACTGGGGCCTGGGAGTTTGCTCCTCCTGGAGGTCTCAAGTTCGAAACCCACTCCCCGCGGGTTACTGTGCGGGCCACTGGAGGTTTGCCTGGTCCTTAATTTCAGGGCCCTCAGGATTAGTCCCATGCTTCGGCTGTGGGGATACCTGAGTTATCAAAAAAAAAAAAAAAAAAAAATTATCATAGGTATGTAGGGTCATAATGAACACCAATTTGAACCATAATTGAAGACTACTTTAGCGGTAATTAAAAATCACAATGAATCATAATTAATACCACTTCAAGGTATAATCAAACATCATAACAAGAGATAATTGATTTGATTTAATAATTTGTTATTCTCAACAACACAATAATTTCTAACAAACATTAACTTTTATCATGATTTACATCTTAAATATACATATGTATTGTAGGATAACCTTAATTAAAGACTGGAAACATTTTGAGACTCTGAAGAAGAAAAAAAAAAAAAAAAAAACGTGCAGGGACCAACACTTCACAAATTATAGACTAAGGGGTAATACGTAATATTAGCTAAGTTTGTGAAATAGTTTGCAGGGGCAGTGGCCCCCCACTGCGCTGCCTGGCTTGTGTAGAGTTAGGGTTGACATTTAGGGGAGAAGACGAAGAAGAAGTATGATGTATATAGATGGACGTATTGTGGTCTTTTTTGTTATTAATAGAGTCACATGTGCACAGTTTAGTCCACAAATCAAATTGGGGTATTAAAATACAGTTCTGCCGGAGACCCCAGTAGAACACGACCCCCAGCACCCCACCTCCACGTGGGGGGCTGCCACTGGCTGAAACCCAAAAAAAAAAAAAAAAAAAAAAAAAAAAAACAATTTTCTTGGCCAAGCAGGAGAGACCCAGCACCCCACTGGGGATCTTAAGCTTTATTCTTTCAAATAAATGGGGAAAATTTTCAATAGAATCACTTACAATTTAGAGGAATGATTCATCAATTCCAAACGCTAGAATTGATTGGCATTTCTAGATAAAATACGTAAAGATAGATTCAAAACCAATTTTGTGAAACGTCTTTCCATATCTTAAAGCAAAATAATCAAGGAAATTATTATGAAAAGACATACCTCAAAACCGCTGGAAGGGGACATGGTAATGACTAATGTCTCTGAATGAGAACAACTTTCCAAGATGATTGCTATTTTAGGGAGAATTGATTCCCCAACACTCGTATCTAGTGTTAAACATTCACACTTTGATAGTGGAGAACGCAAACCTTTCATTTCCACTATTGATAGTACCTTTTCCCATCAGAAGCAAGATGCAAAACAAATATATATAAAGCAAGACGCAACCAAGTAGAAGATTCTAAAAGATTATTTGACATACCATAGCTCAGTTTCTCTAATAAGTATCTGTTAGCACAAAATATGGACAAACATTACAATATATAAGAGTTTTAGAGACTAAATATTTTGGTTTCTAAAAGTGAAAATTTTATTACAAAAGATATTTAGGGATCAATTTCTATCGTCATAAGGATAATCGTTAAAAAATTACCTCAAAAAGTCAAAAATAATACTTTTAGCAACAAAATTTTGAAAATGTCACTAAAAAATAGACTTTTAGAAACAAAATAATTTGGTCTTAAACTTATTTATTTTTGCGCAAAAAATTTGGTCTTAAAAGGATAATAATTCATCACTAATGTCCAATTTTTATTACTAAAAATTTAATAATGACACTTTTCAAAATAAAATTATTTGATCCCTAAATTTTGGTCTCTAAAATCTTAATTTTTTTGTAATGAAAGCCATAGCTCATATTTTTTTAATTTTTTTTTTACAATTCAGATGACTCAAACTCAATATCTGTCCCGTCAATATTAGTTGGTTATATCATGGTATGAATTACAATGTACTTAAGGCCTCGTTTGGCAAGTGACTTTTTTAGCTAAAAAGTCAAAAAGTCACTAAAAAAATCAAAAAGCCAACAACCCATACCAAAAAATCAAAGATTCTGTTTTCTCTCTACTTTTTGCACATTTTTTCGTAAAAAGCCAAAAAATATCCTAAACATACTAATTTTTTTTAGCTCATATTTTAGTCAAATAGCCAAAAAAGTTACTAAATTAATCAATTAAATCTGGGTTTAAATCAACTAATTGGCAACATATATATATATATATATGGAATCATTTGAAACTGCATGAACATTTTTTTAATCGACGTTAGCAATATTATTTAACTATGGGTGCTAACCATCCCATAGACCAAGTTTATACTATTATTACTATGTTGGATAAAAAATAGTTTTTTAGTGACTTTAATCAAAAATTAAAGTGGGTCCCAACAATATATTGTGTTGGGTCCAAGTGAGTCAAAAATTATTGAGAATTTAATAAGAAATTGCCTTATGATGTTAGATTCATGAAATGGATTTTAAAGAGTATTTAAATCTTTTTTTTTTTTGGTTAAGGGGTGTGAACCCTTTGGGCATCCAAACTTTTCATCTTTTTGAAAAGAGGTTATGGATGTTGGTTAATGGGGCTTTAATGACTAGCCTTAAAGGCTGGAGGCTCTTCATCTCTCCCCTATATATATATAAATTGAGACCCTCCTGTTAAGTCTCTATATAGAAATTTTTGCTTCCATTTTATAAGTCAATTTGCCAAAAAGTTTCTACAGTGAGCGAGTGCTGCCACAGTTTTGTTCACTAAGTTAGACAGAGAGTGCTAAGCTAGACAAAGAGTGCTTCTGCCGTAGCTAGTTTTTGACAGTCGTATCTTAGGAGACAGACGCCGGAATTTCTCAAGCACTCGTCCCGTGAGGCGGCGAAATCTATTTTAAGGAAACTGCTATCGTGCAGGCTTCGGTTTGGTTTCTTTATCATTTTATTGTATTGTGTATTTCTGTTAAAATTTAGTTATAATTATCAGCATATGTTCTTGGTATATAATTTTAATTTATTCGTGAATCTATTTATTTAATTTCACAATTTGGACAACATACTATACCCTTCTAATTTAAGAAATATGCACAAACATTTAAGAATTGAATGCCAAAGTAACAAACATGAACAATTCTTCAAGAATTTAAAGTCTTGAAATACCTAACAAATGATTCTAACACAAAAATGGTGTAATTTTCAATGAATAGTTACTTACATAAACTCAGCAAACATTTAGAACCAATGTTATTGGCAAGTTTAAACATAAATTATCTAAAAAGGAAACAATACAATAATCAGTTAAAATATGTAGAATTCATCACCAAAACAAAAAGATTATAGAAAGACTAACCTCTATAGGCCAAGAACCTAATGTGAGATTCTTCACATGAGCAAGGCTCTCAAGAAGTCCTCTTAAAATATTTTGGTACGATTTTTCATAGTCATGATGGCTCTAATCAATATAACAATCGAGGGTAGAATCAACCAAAGATGATGATACGTCTGCCAGACGATAATTCTTTCACCCTAAAGAATCTGAAATCTCTTCAGTCTTCTCGACATTGGGCTTCTGTTTGTGTGTCTTATACGAGAATGAATGATGGCTTTGAAAGAATTGTTCTGAGGAGTCATCGCTATGGTGGGTAATGGGAGAAGAAGAGTTGTAGTTTCTTCTCTGGGAAGAGCCGTGGCATCGTCTTCTTGCCATGCTTTTCCACTTTGCTGTGCTTTACTGCTCAAACAACAACAAAACAGAGAACAACAATCAATGGGTTTCATATTATTATTAGGGCGCTGTTTAAGTGTGCAACCCCTTTAAGGTTGCACACCATATGTAACCTAATTTTTGGCCGTTAGATTACAATAATTGATCAAGACCATTGAATTGTTTAATCGCAAAAAAGTTGAAACTGGGGCAACCGGTTAATGCTCATATTTACATGATTACATCCCACTCACTCTCTTTATTTCATCTCTATCTCTCTTTCTCTCTCTCTCTCTCTCTCTCTCTCTCTTCTCCTCTCTGTGTAAGGTTGAGTGTGTAACCCTTGATTTCCATCAATAGCGAGAAGCCCCTAATGGGTTCCATTGACGAAGCTCTATAGGGAACAATATAACGGTTGATTTCCAACAACAACGAAACTACAAGGCTCTGTTGGTTCCATTGTTGAAGTGAAGGCGTACTCTCTAACTAGAAATGAGGTATGGAGCTGTCTCCCTCTCTCTGCCTGGCCTTTTCACTTCAACGATTTTCACTCAACTAAACCCCCATCCTAACTTTAACCGTTCCACGCTTCGCTCAAATAGAAACCCCTCAATTGGCAACTAACCTCTCTCTTTCTCAATCGAGTGTTTGTGTTTGCACAAACAATCCAACCGTGTTAAAATGTCATGTTTGTGTTTGTGTTAACATTTTTCGGTCATTAAGTAATTGTTTGTACTAATGTCATGTACAGTATGGCCCCAACGGAAGTGAAAAGTGAAGGTGATGATTATGACATTCCAAATGAAGTAGATGACATTCGTTTGATCAATGAAAGTCGGGCAGAACGTTGTTATGGTTGCAAAGCTAGTCCAAGCAATGAAGAAGCAACCAACAAAAACGTTGAAGATGGCGGAGCCGATATGAAACAAGAAATGGTTGACGATGCTCATCGTAATGACATGGTTAGTGATGTTGAACATGCTGTTCTGGAACATAAATTTAATTCGGTCGAAGATGGAGAAGCTTTCTACAACGCGTATGCTAAAGCCAAGGGATTTAGCATACGAAAATCCAGATTTAACATAAATAAACAGGGAAAGGTTGTTAATAGGCAGTGGTTGTGTTCAAGGGAAGGTCAGAGATTATCAAAATACTTGGACCGTGTTGCTGAGAAGAGTAGAGCTCCTAAGGCACTAACAAGAGTAGGCTGCAAAGCCCAATTTCGCATACGGTACGATCCAGATGCTGGTGAAGGGGGAAAGTATGTTGTGACTCACTTCGTCGTAGACCACAACCATGAATTGGCGGAACAACACTGTGTGATGTATCTGAGGTCACATTGCGGTTTAAACAACGCTGACAAAGCTCAAGCAATGGCTATGCGTAACGTCAGTGTGAAGACTAGCTAAATCATGGACTATATGGTAAATCAATCTAGGTCTTATGAGAATGTTGGTTTCATCCGTACGGATCTGCACGACCATATTCAAGCTGAACGTAGAGCAGAAGTTGAGGATGGTGATGCGCAGGGTGCGTTGGTTTACCTATGTGCAAAACTTGATGTTGATCCACATTTTTTTTACAAGTATGATGTATGTAAGGATAACAAGTTACAAAATCTGTTCTGGGCAGATTCGAAATCGCGGGCTGACTACGCAAAGCTTGGTGATGTGTTGATATTTGACTCAACTTACAGAACCAATATGTATAAGAAACCTTTTGTCATGTTGGCTGGTGTGACTAACCACTTCATGACCACAATATTTGCATGTGTTTTGCTATCTAATGAGACAATTGATACATACACATGGGTTTTGGAAACATGTATGGAGGCGATGGGCAATAAAGCACCTATGTCCGTACTGACAGATGGGGATAAGGCGATGCGAGAGGCAATCGGAAGAGTATTTCCAGACGCAAAACATCGATTATGTAATTGGCATCTTGGGAAAAATGCTGTTTCAAATGTTCACAAAAGTGGCTTTGCACATGCTTTCAAGCAGTGCATGGACATGGAAACGGATGAGGCAAAGTTTGAGGATGGCTGGATGAGAATGGTCGAAAAATTTGGACTTCAAACTAACAGTTAGGTGTTGGAGACATATGAAAAGCGTCATATGTGGGCTAAGGCATATATGCGTGGACATTTCTTTGCTGGGATGAAGAGCACTCAGCGCTCGGAGAGTATGAATGCTTATTTCAATCCCTTTCTCCAACACAAATTGAAGCTATATGAATTTGTTAGGCACTATGATCGGGCTCTTGCAAGGATAAGGTATAACGAGGCTGGAGATGATGCTGAAACAAATAGCACTTTTCCGGTATTGATTACTCCATTGTGAGATATAGAGAGACATGGAGCTGAGCTATTCACCCGAAATATATTTAGAATATTCCGTGATGAAATCTTAGAAGAGGAGAAGTTGAATGTGAAGGAAGTGTTCCCTTTGCCGGATGGTCAGAAATGCTACTATATTCATAAGTACAAGGTGAATAATAGATCGTGGATAGTAACATACAATCCAGTGGATGCTGCAATGAGATGTTCTTGCATGAAGTTTGAGTCATTGGGGCTACCTTGCTGTCACATGATATGTGTTATGAAAGCCAAAAATTTAATGCAAATTCCCCAACTTGTGTGCTGTATAGATGGACAAGGGCTGCAAGCAAGGATGGCCAACAATGGCATTAACCCTCAATTGATAGCACTACAACACAGACGGCTAGCTATGGGATATTGAGTTCTTTCTACAATGAAATGTGTTTCTATGCGTCGCAATCAATGGAAGGTTTCAAAGAGGCTAGGGATGTATGTCTTCCGATGACGAGCTGGATGAAGGAGTTATATGAGAGGAATCTCAACGATGGGGATGGAGACAAAGGGAAACATTTAATCCCACGACAATTTGGAGTAGAAGATCCTGATCTTGTGAAGACAAAAGGGAACCCAGGACAGGCCTCGTCCAACTGTCGAAGACCAAGAAAATGTAGGAATTGCAAATGCATTGGGCATACGAAGCGAACGTGTCCTAAGGTTCGGTTTAGCCGAACAGTGGGTAGTAACTCAGATGCAGATATAACCCACATCATTGATGGTGAGTACAATGCGGACTCATTGTCCATTCGCTGCAAAACTGGGTTGGTGGATCCAAGTACACCGCACATTAAGCAACAACGACTATTTTTCGATGTTTTTCTTGATTCTAAACAGCCTGTGGGCCAATATGGTAGTGTCGAAGCACAAGTGTGCAAAAATGATTCGACCACAATTGACGAAGTGAATCAGGTAATTGTATAATTTGCATGATTTACTTATTCCCTTAATTTATTAGGTACACAGTACTAGCTAGTGAAAACACATCATTGCGAAGAACAGGGTAGATATGTGTGTCATTTTCATTTTGCACGGATTGCTATACATAACGTGTACATAATTGCTTATGTACAGTGCTAGGAAATGGCACAATATTACTTATGTACAAGTCTAGGAACAGTAATTTCCCATATTGTTTAGAGTGATTTTGTCATTTGTGTTTGCAGTGACTTGTCATTTTCAAAACTAAATGAAGGTGAGATATATATATAGGTGTCTGTTGTTTGTGTATTGTTTTGTGTTGGAAATTGGCTTATGTCTGTATTCCAAGATTCCTATTGCGGGTTACTTGTTTCTGTTTCATATTTGGTTGGATCTAACTAAAGGGTTGCTGCGTTGTGGTTTATTAACTAACAATGTATTTGGCTTCGTATTGATTTGTTATGACTTGTTTTGGTAAATTACTATTATATTTCGTCTTCTGAGTAAAATATGAATTTTGTCCATGTGATTTTGCGAAATTACATCCCATCACATGCATTTTGTATATAATCCAAGTGTCAATTAATTTTGGGTGTTACTTGGAGAAAGTAACCCAACGAAGTCGTTGACTTTATCTTTATTGCTATATGAATTGCGAGTTACGAACATGAGTTGTGAAATTATTTCATGTTAACTATGAAAGTGATGGGTTTATTGTTAGTAAAATTATGGTGGGCCTATGTCGACAGGAACCAAGCAGTAATTCAAAGTTTACAATTTAAAGAAGAACAATCAAGCAATTGTGGTATTGGTTCGAACGCCTTAAAAGGATGAAGACTTTTTTCGATGAACTGATGGTAACAAAGTAAACAAGTAAAATGAACTTTCTGATATGAGCTGATGGTAACAAATCATAGAAGATAAACCTTTGCTGATTTGAGGTTGAAATTACCAAAGTTCACCCAGTGACAAAGTACAAATGACAAGGGAAAAAACTACTCAGAAGTTACAATGTAGAAAGTAAGCTGTTGTGTTGTTGTTAATGTCCGCTGTCTTTGCAAACCTTTTGCCCTTTATAACTCTTCTTTCCCACGACCCCATGATCTGCCAAATCTGCAACTGCTACTATGCAACTTCTGTAACTGCACGGTCATTTCCATGTCTTCAAACCACATAAAACCTTTACTTGTACTTGTCGAAGTGCATATCCTTGAAGTTACCACCTATTCCTAAGTCCTTTTAGCCTTTCCTCGACAGATATAGACTCCCAATTCGTTTATGTTTCCTTTTGGAGGCTGGCCACTAAATCCATGATCACTTCCAGTAACTGCTCCACTATGTAAGTCAGGTGGCATGCAAGATTTAACGTTAGTTGATAACCCTTGTCTTCAGGTGAACTTGACATCTGTCCTCATTTGAATGAAGCACATGTTGGCAGGATATGGGAAAAATAGGTGCAAAGAGAAATTTTTAAAAAATAACCAATCATAATTTAGCTGAAAATATGAGTCAACTTTTAATTTTTTTTTTTCATTTTTATGATTATAAACCCGAAATGTATATTTTGTTTTCAATATAAATAAGTTGTGTATTGTGGTTACGTAAAATATAGGACAACAATTGTGTTTAAGTCATTACAATCCAAAAAAAGGGTATTTCAAATATTAACAAGTTTACCCACATTGAATTTATTGATTAAATTACAAGGAAAATTCAATATTTGGCAGAGTTTGAAGATTCAAAGTCAGGGGACAGTTACAGTGAGTGGCCAAGTATTGTGGTTCAGTGGCCCAGTTGGCAAGGATCGTGCTTGTGCTTAGTGGACAATATTATGTCGATTTTTGTCTCATAATGATAAGGGCATGCGCCACAATCGTGGAAAGGAAGGTCGACAGGGAAGAGTCAATATTTGGCAGAGTTTGAAGATTCGAAGTCAGGGGCAGTTACAGTGGCAGTTATGGTGTAGAAGTGTGAGATCATGTAATAACGGGCCACAAAAAGAGTATACAGATATGAAAACCCACAATGTTGGCCGAAGATAGGACAACATCATCAACAACACAAGTTAAGAAGTTTATAATTATTGCATAATTTAGAAGTAGCTTTATCATTAAACGAACAGGTTCTTCTGAAAACCATATCGTTCAAACCCACGATATTCTTCTGTTTTGTATGGCAGATCTTCAACTTGCTGTTCTTTGAAGCTATTAGTAAAAATTATGCTGGGGCTGGATCGATAGTAACCAAACAATAATTCAAACTGAACAACTTCAACTAGAATAATCAAGCAATTATGGTTTCGGTTCTTATGCCTCACAAAGGAATGAGGACTTTTTTGGATAAAAGACAGCAAGGCAAACAAGAAATCAATTTGAAAGTACTGTATCAACGGATGGTAATCAGGTACATTACATAAACAGAAGTAATTTCACACTGAAATCACTTATGCTCACTTAACAAGTGCAGATTACAATGACAATTATTACTCCTAAATTACAATCTGAGCTACTCCTAATGATGAAAGAGAAGTCTAAAAACTAAGTTGTTATGTTGTTGTTGATGTCCCTCGCCCCTGCAAATTTCTGGCCTGATGCTGACTAACTGCTGCAACTGCCCCCCGACTTCTAGGCTTTCCAATTACACTAAACCTCCACTTCTATCTGTCGATCTCCCTTTTCTTCAGTATTTCATGCCCACCAATTGTTTTAAACTTCTGTCGACAGAGCCAGGCTCCTGCTTTGTCTCATGCTTCCTCCTGAAAGTGTGCCCACTAACTCCATGACTGGTGCTAAAAACTGCCCCCATCACTTCTAGCTGACCCACATGCAGAGAACCCACTTTCAACTACTGGACATTCCTTCAGACTTCGCCACATGCCCTCTATTAACTGGACCATCGGTCGACAGAGACTGGAAAAAATAGGTGCAAACAATGGCCCCCTTGTTCAAGTTAAATATCAAATGATTTTAAATTTAACAAACTTTCCAGTTAGGCCCAATTTGTACTTAACCCAGAGATTTATTCCCCTAAGCCCAAGAGATAAGTCCAATAGCAAATTTCTTACTACGGGCCCAAAACAAACATAAACTACAGCCTAATATAAGAGCATTTAAATATACTGGGCCCATCATAAGCTATAAAAGACCCACCTTTTCAACTTCAAACCACTTCAACTTTATTTCCTTCTGATTCGAACTCCTTAGATTGTACTCCTTCTTCTCAAGCATTGCCGTTCAAAACCACATCACCACAAAACCCTAAGCCATGGCGCCCAAAAAATCTTAACCATCTCCATCTGAGGACAACAATGAAGACCTACTCCGCTTCCCAGACCCTATCAGAGCACATATCGCTCCTCTAAAATTAGGTATTGCCCTATTGCCCAGCACAAGCTCTGTCGCTAAGGCTAGTCTAGGCCCTACCTTCACGTCTTACTTTCCAGACGAGCTAGCTCCATACTATCCCCTTGGTAATGGTGAGAACCTTTTTCTCAACCAACCTAGATTTAAGTGGACTAACTGGAATGTCAGCAAAACCCACTCAGATCCTGGAGGTCACCAGACTCTGTTTGGCAAAGTTGGGCCAGGAGAATTGAAGGTCATGATTCTGAAGTATGGAAGCACTAGGGCATTAGTGAAACAATTAGACTGTCGACCAAAAAATATGACATGGACAAAGGGCTGATTGCTGCTACTGCATGCTTTTGGTCGCAATCTTGTAACTCCCTACTCCTCAATTTTGGTATGATTTCCCCTACCATCTTAGATGTAGCTCACTTGACTGGTCTCCCAATCTTGGGCAATCAAATTCATGCTCTCCTTGAGCCTCCAAAAGTGACCTTTACTTTAAACACTGACATGAGCTACACAGATTTCACCCAAAAATACAAAGACAAGCCTAGTTCCCCTGTCAAGGACCAAGAAAGAACTGCTTTTTACTTACTTTGGCTTTGTCAGTTTTTTTTTGGTGTCCCTGGGTCCCTTGCCTTGTGTATGCAAGATGGCCAAGCTATGGCTTTAGCCCCTTATTGTCTTGTCACCCTTTACAAGGCCCTATTTTCCTTTGTCGACAAGAAGATTTCTGGCAACTGTGGTGGACCCTTCTAGCTCTTCCAGGCTTGGTTGTATGCCTATTTCCCGGAGGCATAACCCCCACCACCTAACACATTGAAACCAGTTTTCCACTCCTATCCTGAGCAATTTCTCACTTTTAATAACAAACCCATCCTCACTTTTAGAAATCATCTTTCCATGTTTTACAACCTTCCTTTGAAAAGACCTTCCAACTTGTACACGCCATTTCAAAACTTTCAATTCTCCTCCAGTAGACTTCTCTTCCTCTTCACAGACCCTTTTGATTTAGACAATGAGCAAGTCCAAGCACAAAATGAGACTTGGAGACACATTCTCACCTGTAAACATGTCTTGGTTGGCTGTTCCATATCCTCCACCAAGATGTCCAACTGTAGTTTTGAGACATACTATCTCAATCAATGGTCCAGGCAATTAGGACTTTCTAGGGTATCCCTTATTCTTATTTCTACCCAACCATCCATGAAGAGATTGGGTCCAAAATCCACTTCAAAGATCCTAGGCAAGCTGAATCTATTATGACAGAGAACACCAAACTTTTCAAAGATTTTGGCTCCTTCTTCTTCAAACTTGCTTCAAACTGCTCCACTGCTTTTGACCATTGGTGGGGACTTATGACTGCCATTATTTTCTGCAAGCCACTTGAAACCTGCCGTCACGATACTTGTATTGATAATCACCGCCCCATATCCTTTCCTTCCAAGCTTAAGGCTACAGGTATCCTTCCTTGATATAATTCATATCCCTGACTGTCTCATGCCTTTTTTTTTTCTCTACAACACTAACTTGTCTGACCTTTGACAACCAAAATTGAGCCTGCTGCTGAAGCGTTGGTTAGGGACTAACATAAAGGCAAGGCTCCAATGGATCCAATTACTCAAACAAACACCCCTTCAGTTCCCAAATTAATGGGAGAATATTTCTCTGCCCTCCAGACACAAGCACAGAGAGGAACTACCACCCCTACCCCTGTTGAGAGAGAGATCATGGCAAAGAAGAGAGAAGAGCCTTCCACTGCTCTTGCTCTAAGTACAGACCTAAGTGATTAGGATATCCCTCTTAGCCAAATGGTTGGCCAAACAACATCAAACCATTTAGGGTAGCTCTACCAAGTATGCCTTGACTTTACATATTTACATCATCTCAATTTCCATTCATGGTTGACTGATTACTTCCTTTTGTGCAGCGAAAAAGGAGATTACTCATTACTACTGCTGATGATGAGGATCATTCCACTTCTCCTCAACACATTCATCCAACTCCTAGTCCCATCACCAATGTACCCAGAGAACCCACTCTAGAACCAACTCCACCACCACCTCAAGCATCTCAACAAACTTCATTACAACCTCCTTCATAGTCTTCGTCACAGCCATCTACACAATCTGCATCACAACATCCTTCACAGCTAGAACCTCCTCCTATTGCTCTCACGGATCTCACACTTGGGGCTTTCCCAATGAAGGTTCTTTACCCATGGGGCACTGAACCTATTATTTTCCCTTCTGTCTTTAGCCCTCAACCATCACCATCCAACTCCTCAAATTCCCAAACTTCAAACAAACAATCAGAGAGGATTGATATTGACATTTCAACTAACAGCCAATCAACTCCACCTAGCCCTTAATCCTCTCCAAGAGATGATAATACAAAATCCCTTCAACCAAAAGCTCACAACAACCAAGCTAAATAGAAATACAAATGTGACTGTTCCTTAAAAAAAAAAAAAACTTCTCCTTAAGTAATTGCTCTTCTTTTCCAATTTACAGGGACAGACATAATACATGACTCATCTCCACGACCAATGTCTGAGAAAGAACTTGAAGGTCCTCATGACTTTTCCCTCTTACCAGAACCAGAAAAAGAGCCTGAAGGCCCTGATGCTGCCATTTCATCAGTACCTGAAACAACTCTTACTGCCACAACCACACCTGAACAAGGCCAACCTTTTGCGCACACTTTATCAAGACAGGTACTACCATTTCCAACCTCATCCTATTTACTATTTATTACTTGAAACATATATTCTCACCAAACTATTACTGTTGACATGCCATTATTCCATCTCAGGATATTTCGGCAGAACTTTCGATTCTTTAACAACATCTAGACCAAATATCTCCATTGCCTCAATGGCTACATCTCTTTCATGTTGAAACTCAACAAACCTTAACCACCTTCATCAACCTCATTAACACCCCAGTTGAAGAAGTCATTCTCCACAAACCTGATGAAACCTTGGCTTGTGTTTCTGTTGTTCTAAACCTCTCCCCTAATCCTTTCAACCCCATTCAACTAAAGCAATTGGCCAAGATCATCACAGAATGGCCAACCCTTTCACAGATGGTTTAGACTTGCTCGAAAGATATTAAAATAAAAAAAGATTTCCTAAACCAAGCCCACACCATATCTACTTCACTTAAACTCAGCCACCAAACCTCTTCAGCTATTTTTGAGCAATACTCAGCACTTGAACTTAAGGAAACCAAACTTATGGCAGAACTTGCCTCTGTCAGGCAAAGAAAGTCTCATCTGCAGCAGCAACATGACCAGCTTAATGAAGAAGCAAGGATCATGCTCTCCAAGATTACACATGGTACTTCATCAATTCAGACAACTAAAGTTGAGTTGGACCAAGCCCAAGCCATGTTGGCAGATGCTCAATCATAATGGGGTCTTCTAGCCATTATCTTCCCCAAATCCTAGACTAGTTTATAAATCTATTTTTTTTGTATTGCACAGAATGCCTACTATCTTTCAAACCATTGTGCAGACTTCTTCATTAATGAATATCAATACTCTGTTTTTGAATGGTCTATTGTGTATTTGTTTATTTTTTTGTTCAATTTTTCTCCCTTTGTGCATTGTTATGAACTAATCAACTCCTCTTCAAAGTTTCCCACATGGTTGGATAATACTTCTTCAGATATTTTCCATTTATATATCTTCTGTGTGGTTGCCCTTTCAGGGATTGGTTTATGTAAAGGATGTCACAGTTTGGAAGTAGTTTTGTGAAATTCTGCAAGACATACCAACATTTTTGCCTCATTAAGCTTGTTGCTGTCCAGTGTGGTGGATGCCAATGAGTCAAATAGGTATGCCACACGGTTGACCATATCTATTTGTACACACAACCAATGTAGTCATCTATAATTGAAAGGCATGCAAATCTATACATAAACACAAGTGAAGACATTGTTTAGAGGGCATTCGAACATCTACTCACTTTCATATTTACATTGACATTCATATTAATGGGATTGACATTCATATTACCGACATTCATATTAAATCTACCCACTTTAATGGGATGGACATGCATATTACCTTCGAACATGCATCAAGCATATCAGTATATTTGTCATGTATAGAGGTTGAGTATTTTTATTTAGTATCAAAGTCTGCCAGTTTGCAAGTTTAGTGTGTAAAGGTCATTCAGCCAAAGATTTCTGAAAATATGTCATCTACAATACACAACCGACCTAAAACACTTACTTACCGACAAATATACTGAAAGAACCAGAAAGTATGCCTCCCCGTCTTTGTTTACTTGCTGGGGTCCATTAGTCAATTGAACTGCAACCAAGTTTATTGGTTGGAACATTGTAAGAGACGAGGCAAGTTAAGAGTTGGAAGGAAGGTCGACATGGTAGATTTAATATTTGGCAGAGTTGGAAGATTCAAAGTCAAGGGGTAGTTACACTTTAATTATGGGGTTGAAGTGTAAGATCATGCAATAATGGGCCCTAAAAAGAGTACACAGATATCAAAACCGACGATGTTGGCCGAAGATAGGACAACATCATTAACAATACAAGTTAAGAAGTTTATAATTCTTGCATAATTTAGGAGTAGCTTTATCATTAAATGAACAGGTTCTTCTGAAAACTGTATCGTTCAAACCTACGATGTTCTACTGTTTTGTGTGGCAGATCTTTAACTTGTACATTCCTTCAATGTTTCATGGCATCAAACCATGTCCAAGCAAGATCCTTTTGCTGTTCTTTAAAGCCCAACTTGTTGAAGGGAAGCAAAAGGTGCTTAGTTCTCTTCTTATGTATTGGACCATTGAGGTTACCATCATCGTGAGCAACGTCTTCCGAGTACCATCATTGGCGTGGCACAGGGTTATATGGGCAGTATTAAGTTCAACTTGTTTTAAGCACATGCCCACATTTGCACTCATAATCAGCTGACGATATAAATATTGCACTCAATCAAATGCAAAGAAACATATCCGAGTTTCTTGTTTTGTTTTGAAATCGGTTCCTTGTCGTACATGTATAGTCGTACATGTACACGTATTGTACTATTAAAACAACGTGTATCGTTGTTTCGTAATTGGATTGTCCATGTAGTGGCTTGTACACACAGGTCACCCGTGGCAGGACTTTCAGGTCTTGTCATCAGGTGCATGTTCTTCATTGGAATCGGTATCCAAGTCCTATTTCTCAGGCATTTCCATCTGTTTGAATCAGTTGCTTGGTAACTTTGGTTTAATTGTTTACTTCAAATTGTTGTGGATTTTCTATCCATTCATAATAAACATGATTTATAGTTAGACTTGAGCATGAAATGTTATATTTCTGGTAAGTTGTAATACCAAAATCCTTTACGTGCTTTGAGTTGGGATTGATTAGTAAGTGGTGTTATGTTATTGTTTTTAGTATAAAATTTGTATTTGTTTGTTCTTGTCGACACGTGGATCAACCACAACATGACATGTGCCAAAGTCAATGTTAGAGTCCATCAGTTACACATATGAAAATGGTTTAGTTTAACTGCATGTGAGTGCCCACATAGTGCAGCAGTTACGAGGATATTGCATGGACTAACTGGGTGGATTGCATAAAGGGTCATTGCCAGAATACAGAGTTTGACCTGTCGATGTAAAGCCCACAATGTGGAGGGACAGTTGGAAACATAAAAATAAGGTGGTTCGACAGGAAAATTTCAGCAATTTGTTGACCATATCAATTCCTGTCGACAGTTGGACCCCTGTTGGTGCATTATTGTCATTGCTATTTGTTTGTTTTGTGGGATTTTTTTTGTTTTGTTTTGGAGAAAATTATGGCATTCAAAAACAAACCCACAAAGAAAGACATCGCTCAGATTTGTACAAATTCAAGTGTAACTGCTTCGATTTATTCATGACATAGGGTGACATCAGCCCACCCAAACACGTACCCATAATTCCACTAATCGATGGAGTTGCCACATCCAACTTATTCATAATTTGGTAAGTACTTACAGGCCATGATAAAAGCGAACAAACGTTAGTATTGTCCTTAGTTTGTTCCAATCCCAAACATTCGAATTATGTGTACAATCAATATGCGTGGAAAATTAGTATTATCACAGCTGCGAGCTCAAAATTGTCGCAACAAGCTGATGCACTCATCCAGTTGTACTTGTACTACAAACAAATTAGTGATCCATCTTTACATCATTGTTCCTAAACATTGGGAGGACTCATATTTACACCCCTCTGCAAAACAATTACTACAAAAAAAGTGAACTATGATTGGCCATCCAAATTACTCTCGTATTGGCAGCCCATTCCCCATTACTGCCCTATTTGTTTTAATTGTAATCAATCACATTCACGAAAGATACTCGCCGATCTTTGAATTATTCACATCCATAATGAAGTCAAGCACCAACTTACGACGCACAGAAGGATGAAACTATGTACAGAAAGTGAATAACAGAAATCAGGTACAGCTACAGTTGTAGGAAATAAAAGGATTGATTTCGCAATTGGAAATGAAGTGGTAGAATGTACCTTGTGTAGACCACTGGGTATATTAGGCCGCTGCATGTACTTGATCACAAATATCCCACAGTCGAAAGTACTACAAAATGAAATGTA